>JAZKJV010001068.1:30998-118326 GCA_037367405.1 Ottelia alismoides | reverse complement strand
TGGAGACCAAGTGGGGCCGCAACTCGTTCAAGCCGTTCCTCATCATCAACCCGCAGCCCGACCCGCAGCCGGGGCACGCGGAGCGCGACGACGAGGAGCACACCATAAGGGTGGGTACGGCATGTGCGGCAGGTACGGTACTGTACGGCTGGCACCTCATGGGGCGGCCTCGTGCGAGCGCGCGCGCCGACGGGCATTCGCCCGCGAGCCGGAGCGGGTGCGCATCCCCATGGCATCTGCGCGGCTGGGCGCTCGAGCCCTGCCCCTCGAGCCCCTCCCAGCCGCCGAATGGCGACTCTTGCATTGCAGTGGTGCCCGCCATCCGGCCTTTGCAGAACATAGGCTCACGTGGTACGCTCCGAACATCCCACCCAGCACAGCACAGCACAGCATCACCCTGTGGCGTGGCCTGCCGCACCGCGTGCTGTTTGGCGCCTCAGGTCCTTCGAGTGACGCTGCCCCAGCTGCGGCGCATCATGTTCAGCGGCCGCATGGCGCAGCCGTCCATCATCACCTCGTACATGGCGCTCGAGTGGTTGACCGAGCACGGCTACATAACAGCAGCAACTGCGACAGGCCAGGCCGTCACGGCCACGCATCCGCCAGCCCTGCAGCAGCAACAAGAACAACAGCTGCAGGCAGGACGATGACGGTGACAAGGGGTGGCGCAGCAGCACAGCCAACAGCTAACGATGGAGCAGGGTTAGGAGTGCTAGCCGCAGCTGTGAGGGAGGGAGGGCGCAGAGGCGGACAGCAGCGAGTGGCCAAGCGCTGCCTGGCGGCGGCGGCGCGGCGGCAAAAACTTCCAGCTGTGCTGAGTAGCAGTGAGAGTGCTGAGTAAAAGGTGACTGTATCCGTACAGAGTGTCATCGCCCAACGGGCTCGTGACGCCTTGCCCGCACCTAACTGGCTGGTTGGCTGGCTGCAGTCCAGCGCGCATGTTCGGCGCCGCACCGCCGTGCCCATGGCCATGGCCGTGCACTTACCGGTGTCCCGCACGGCGGGTTCCGCGAACGGCACGGCGTGGCGGTAACTTGACGCCAACTGGTGTTCCTGTGTCACCACGACCACGCCAGGGGATGGCCGGCATGCAGCCAGCTGCAGCAGGGAGGGCGTTTGCGCCGCCACCACATCCACGCGTTGTGCATGTTGCTGCCCTGGCCCTTGACCGCGTCGCTTAGCGTCAGCTGCCGTATGCACGGGGTGCCAACTGTGCGGTGCTCACACCACGGTACGGTACGGTACGGCAGGAACGGGCACGGTTCCACGCCACCGCATGATGCGCCATTGCATACATGAGCGCGTTTGCGTGGTGTGATTGTATTGGCGCGGTGTGAACGTGCTCAAGGGAACGCACAGCCGGTGGCCCCGTGCGTCGTGTGTGCGCGTGGAAGGCTGGCGATTGGATCTTGCTGGTGCAGAGGGCGGTCCACACCTTGGCGATGTAATCAGACGTCCATGCACCGCGCAGTGATCCTCCATGCGGGTCGGTCGATCCCCGAGGCACTTTGAAGCGTCTTGGCCCGCCGCCTGTTTAGGGCTGTGTTTGTACTGCGTGGTACGTGGTTCGTGCGTTGCCGCGCCTGCGGCGCTCCCTTTTCCTTTTGATAGCTTTGTTGCATATCGCGGCATACGATGTACATACCACGCCTGCGACGGGTGCCTCAAGTCCTTGATGCAGCCTGCAGTGGCGCTGGTGCAAGGGCAGTGCGCACTTGACGGCCTGCATCCCGGATTGGCCTGCACCGCGTCCGCATCCAAGGATGGAACAAGGCGGTGCCGAGTACGAGTGGATGCGCCGCCAGCGGATGAGGTGTGAAGTACGCGCGTGACTGTGTTGTGTGCATCCCTGTGAAGGGTCCGCCGTGTTGCACGCTTGCTGTGCTGGGCCGTCTATGATGCCCCTGACGGAGGGGCTGGTGTGCAGCAACCCCCGTCCGCCGCACCCCACCTTGCGGCTGCCCTCTCATATGCGCGGTTGACGCCACAGTGCCAGCAGGCAGCGTTCATAGCGAGGTGCGAGCGGCGGCATCGGCCTGCCTGGCACACAGAGCGGTCACAAGCACCCTCAAGCAAGCTGCAGCAGCAAGCGGGGCAATCAGCAGCGGTATCAAGCAGCCTCGTCGTGCATCATCATCGACCACGCACCATGCACGCCTGCGGCTGCTGCTGCTGCTGCTGCTTGCGCGTCCGGGCGGGACGGCTTCTTCACAGGACTGGAAAAGATGCGCCAACGCAGCGTTGGCGCATATAGGCGCGAGGCGGCGTCTGGCGGCGCAGTGCTGCTGCAGGCTGGGCCTGGCCTGTTCTTTGGCACCACCTGCTTGGTCGTGTGTGTCAAGATGCACGTGCCCAAGAACACCACTGGTGGGATCACCCAAGAAGTCGCGAGTCCGCCTGCGTGGTACTCAAGCCAGTGCACCACGGCAGCAGGTAAGCAGTGCACACCGCCGCCGTGCTTGCCTGTAGCATGGCGCCGTTACACGGAAGAGGGTAGCGCTGCGTGCGCAGACAAGGCGCAGACGGGCACGCCGCCCAGCCTTGCAAGCAAACAAATTTATCCCCGAAACGCCACGCCGCCTGCTACACACCCGGACCCTACAGGTACGGCACGCTTCAGTGGGGCGTGGACCGGACATTGCCGGTCTGCCCCTGAGGGGCATGTACGCACGCCACGCGCACACCTGGCTGCACCTCTGGGTGCAGCCTGCGGCGCGCGGCGCGCAGTCCGGCCGCTGCAGGTACGTACGGCACGCTGCAGGTACGTACGGCACGCACAGGCTCCTTCCCTGCCCGCCGCCCTTTCTGCGTCCCCGCCCAGGACTTTCTCGTACGAGTACTGTGCCGCCACAGGCGGGCACACCCGGCGGGTACGGTGAAGTGCTGGCCCAGCACATCGGTCATACCATAAGTGTTGGTACAAGGGTGCCCGCACACACCTGGCGACCACAACCGCCTCGCAGCGATATGCCCTGCTGCTCAACAGCCATGTGGTGTACGGCAACCACACACGCGGTGGGAAGCAACAGCCTGGCGTCGGCCTGCAAAGTGCAAGCCAGCAACGCACGTCGCCCGCCAAGCAAGGCATGCTTCAGTGGGGCGCAGCGGGCGCAGCCAAACCGCAACATCGACGCAAAGAACCAAACAACAAGGCGCGAGAAGGAACGCAACAGACAGCAGCATGTCGGCATTTCCGCTACGTTGCTGACTCGGCTTGCCACGGCCGCAAAGACGGCGCGCCACCAGCCGGGAGAAGAACAGTGCGATTAGGAGAAAGGACGAGTGACGCTAACGGCTAAAAGACGATGAGCCGCCGACACCTGTGCATGCCAAGCCGTGCTGATTGGGGTGATCAACAAGTACACGGCGCGCGGCATGGTGCAGTGTCAGCACGGCCAAAGCGTATAACCGACGTACAGGATCCGCCAGGCGCGGCGCGCGATCGCACACAGCTGTGAACCAGCTACGACCACCCTGCACGAAGGTGTGCTGGTACGGCGTGTGGAGGCAGTGGAATAGCATACATACACATCTTCCGCAACGCACCATTAAGCCGTAGCAGCGCCACCAGCACAGCACCCACCGGCTGGCTGTGGCGTGCAGGTCGCACGCCACGCCGCTGCGCCGCCAAGCTCACCACACATCGTGCAGTGATCCCGCCGCCCCCCCCCCCCAGGGGGGGCTGTTACATAAGTAGTTGACAAGCCAGCCCCCCAAACAAACTGGGGCACCTCTGGCGCGCGAGCGCCAAAGACACGATGTCGCTCAATGCTGTGTGTGTACCCGATGAGTGCTTTCAGGGTTGTATGTATTGCTATCGTCGTCGTGCTCGTCGCGAGGTCAGCAGCGCGCCCATCACCACCATCATCATATCATCATCATGAGCAATAGGCCGCACCCGCCCGGCACTGTCCAGAAGTGCAGGTTCTCTCGGTGCTCATCCTCTCCGTTTGGGCGCGTCGTCCATGGGACACCACGAAAAGTGCGTGAACTGTGCACGCGTGCGGCACAGCCACTGGCGGAGCTGTCCGGGCGGCTAGCGCACCAGTGCTTCCCCCAAACGTGTTGGCCACGCACGGCCGGCGGGTTCTCTGGAGGGGCTTACGTGCCTGCCCTGCAACTGCTCCAGCTGCGTGGCGAGCACGCACGCAGGCAGGCAGGCAGGCAGCCACGCAGTCCGGCGCCGCCTCGCTGCTCTGCCCTCCCTCCCTCCACAGCCTCAGCTCAGCTCAGCTCAGTTGTTGTTCCGGTTGGCTGTGCGCGCAGGTAGGTAGGTAGGTAGGTAGGTAGGTAGGTAGGTAGGTAGGTAGGTAGGTAGGTAGGTAGGTAGGTAGGTAGGTGGTAGGTAGGTAGGTAGGTAGGTAGGTAGGTAGGTAGGTAGGAGCACGCCCACGGCACAGGGAGGGAGGGTTACCTCCTGGTGGCCCGTGCGCCTGAATGAGGACTTGCGAAGCCCTGGGCAAACCTAGGATCATACCGAATCATTAACTTGACAACCAGGTGCCAACTCTAGGCGCGGCGTGAGGCATCACGCCACGCCAATAGCTGCCTAGGTTCATCACGTCGTGCCTTGCTTGTTCTCACACGCAAACACGCCCAATATCCCCAAGCGAGAGAGCCCTTTTCAACCGTACCTTTAAAGAGGTTCTTGAGCTTTGATTTCAGGTTCTTGGCTGCACCGCCGCCCTCCTTGGCGCCGCCCATGCTGCTGCGCTTGCCGTCGCTGGCGCTGCCGCTGCTGCTGGCCGCCTCAACGCGCGCCATCAGGTACGGGCTGCTGGCCGCCGGCAGCCGGGATGAGCTGCCCTCCTCACCCGCCGCCGCCACCTGGGCAGCAGAAGCAGCAGCAGGAGTAGCACGAGCAGCAGCAGATGCATCCTCCTGCTCCCTCTGCAGCTGCTTTTGCACAACCTGGAGCGGGTGCACGATCGAAGGCTCCCTGGACGCGACGGCGGACCCCTCCGTCTCGCCGCTGTCCGGCCGCGGCTGCTCTGGGGTGTCCGGCACCTGCGCCGGGGGCGAAGCCAGCGGCGGCGGCGCTGCAGCAGTCACGGCGGCGGCCGCCGCGGCACTGATGCCTCCGCCGCTGCCGCTGATGCCGTATTCCAACCCTCCCTGGCTGGCCGAGTTGGGTCCCAATGACACGGCGAGCTGGGACGTCCCAGTGGCGGGCGCCTTGGCACGGCGCTGCGACGTGACGCTGCGCGCCATGATGGCGCCGGCAGGCAGCGCACCAATGCCCTCCGGCATCAGCGGCGGCGCGCGGCCGCCGCCGCCGGCGGTGCGGTCCATGGGCACGCCGGCCCCACCGCCGCTCAGCCAGTCGCCGCCGCCATCATTATGCTCGCTCGACTTCCGTGCCGAGGCGCCGTTCCTGCTTGTGGCCCAGGCCGGCAGCCCGTCTGGCGGCGCCAGTGACTCTGCGCTGCTGTCGTTGGCGGCGGCGGCGGCGGATTCCGGATCTGTCGCGCTCGAGCGGCGTGCATTGGCGTGCGCGTGCGCAAAGGGGCAGCGGCTGGCGTCGCGGGTGTCGCTGGTTGCTTCGTGGTCATATGCGCCGTTGGCGGAGGTGGCGTCCCCAGCCGGAGCGTCGCCGCGCTGCGAGATGGCGCCCAGGTTGGACCTACAAGCAGGCAGACACCCCAGCAAGAAATCGTCCAGTTCGCCTGCACCCATGATGATCCACGCCAGGGAGGCTGAATCGCCCTCAAAACGTTCAATCACAGCACGCTACAGCTCAAAAGTGGCCCAAGCTGCTGAGCTGATCGTTGGTGCATGGCCCGCCAGTGGGGCCGGCAAAGCAGCATCCACATGCTGCAGTGTGACTGATCCCTCCCTTCCCTTCCCTCCGCGCACGCAGAGCTGCCAAGCAAGCGCCACAGCCAGCATCGCAACGTCACGTGCCATACAAACCTGCTGGTACCGCGAGCGAGCACCACCCCCGCCGCCGCCGCCGCCGCCGCCGCGCCCGTTGTGCGGTCCGATGATGAGGAGCGCCCCTCGTCGTGCCCTTCCGTTATCGAGTCCATCGGTGCGACAATCATGCCGGTTCCGGAGCTGGCGCTGCTGTTGCGCGCCAGGCTGAAGGAGCCGCGCCCCGACACGGGGCTTCTGTTGAGGTGGGCAAGGTGCGCAAGGCTGTAGCTCGCGGACCCGTCGCCGCTGACGCCCACCCCGTTCGCCGACCTGGTGGTGTGGCGCGACCGGGGGAGGGGAGGGCGCCGGCGCTGTGCTTGTCAGGCTTGCCTTGCCTTGCTCGAGCGAATGTGCGTGCGGCATGCCTTTTCAGCCGACAAACCTTGTATGTGCAGGTGAGCGTGCACGTATGGTGGGCCCTTGTGTGCGCATGCATCACGGGCACCAGCCGCCTTACGCCTGCAATGCCACATATGCTGTGCCCCCGCACAACCATAACGACGCATGATTACCACTCTAAATCATGTTTGTGTCGGGATTTTTTGCATTTTCACGAGGAATCAGGAATCAATGTTTGTTTCGGGGCTTCACGATTCTATACACCGCACTTTGCTCGACTGAACTAGTTCATGTAGCTGCAATTGCAGCTCGAACTGAAGCAAACTGTTGCAAACGTACTGGGGCACTTGGCACCAACAAAAGCAGACGGTGGCGCCAGGCCCCCCGGCGGTACGGATCCGCTCGTACGTTACTAGGTTTAAAGTGAGAGAAGATTCCTGAACCGAAACCGATGACGCGAAAACGTATTGCACTTTCGTCTTGACTTTAAAACTTAAGACCTCACGTTTGGACGAGCAGGCAAAGCCTTGCGCAGGCGACCACGGGGAAGAGCACTGCAATGACAGCGGCATAGCCACGTATTCTAGGCCTAGTACACGTCTTCTGCCTTGCACTAGCCGCGCGACCGCTGTAGTGGAGTCTAGGCCTTGCTGTTGACGAGTTCCGATTCAGTTGCTCGTCCAAACTTGGGCCCCCCAAGGTCCAGCCGAAAGCGCAATAAGTCCCGAAAACCCTCCCGACGGCACAACCTACAACCTGTGCCGCGGTGATCCGCAGAGGTCGCTGCACACAAGAGAGGACAAACGTTAGACAAGACAGAAGTGGCCGCCTGGGTGCAATGCGGCAGGCAGAAATGGCAAACAAAGACGTGCGGGCAGTAACAGAACGAGGCTGAGGTGCATTGTTTGTTTCAAAGGTGCACACAAACTTGGCGGCGCATCTAACGCCGTCGACTGGACACAGCTTGCGCTCACGCACGCGAAGTTGCAAACAAATGTTCTTGAGCCCCTCGCGGATGTGAGAAAATTTTCTCTGGGGTTTGCGTCGGTAGCACAGAAAATGTGTGTGTTGGTTCAGGAATCTCCAATCATGTTGTATGGCCTTTAGATAACGCTACGGCACTACGGTCTACTACATTTGATATCTTTTACTTATGGTACATGGGGTGTCAGTCACCGTTGGCTTTACGTGCAAGTACATGGTATTCACAATGCAACGGCAGGGAGCATTTACACCCTGCCTTCTCTGTGTGCAGCTGAGCACTCCTTACTTCGGTTTTATGACGAAGGACGTCTCGCGGCCGCCCTCTGCAGCGGGGGGCCCACCACCGTGGTACTTGCTGTCCAGCTGCGCGTCGAAGCTGCTGTTGCGCAGCAGCCAGTCGTCGTTGATGCCGCCGATGAGGTACGTCTGCCAGGGAGGGGTCAGACAGTGGGTGGGGGGACCATATTTGGCGGCGGGGAGCGGGGTGTGTGGGGGGGACGGGCGGCGCGGTGCTCCTCCCCCCGTAGCATCTGGCAGCATAACACAGCACAGCACAGCACCGCCGCATCGTATCCCGCTCAATCAGTCGCCCTTGGCCCGCAAGCTCGGTCACTCGTTGCCCACGCACACGAACGCGCACGCGCACAAGCACGCACACGCACACACACGCACACACACACACACAAGCACGCACACACACGCACACACACACACACACACACACACACACACACACACACAAGCACGCACACACACGCACATATACACGCACACACATACGCACACATACGCACACACATACGCACACAAAAACACATACGCGCGCATACACACACGCACACAAACGGACATACACGCAAACTTTGGACTTTGCGCCGTCCATCCTCGCTGGCGCCCTTCGGTACAGTCGGATTCGTTTGTTCTTCCCACGGTCTCCTTTCTTAACACACACACACACACAAACACACACACACACACACACACACACACGCACACACACTTAAGAAGAAGATACACGCACACACACTTAATAAGAAGATACGCTGAGCTGAATACTGGAATGCATGCCGTGGACCGCGCATACCTGTGCCAGTGAGTCGCGTTCCTCACACACACACACACACACACACACACACACACACACACACACACACACACACACACACACACACACACACACACACACACACACACACACACACACACACACACACACACACACGCGCGCCTTTGTGCCCGCAGGTCAGTCGGTTACCCGGTTGGTTCGTTGGGAGCATACGCATTCGCATAGCACGGTCGTTTGCGCTGGGTGCATAGTGTGTTGTGGGTGTGCCGTCCTGTGTTGCCGCACTGTCTGCCTGTTTGCATTTGCCTGCGCAATTGTTTAGCTGTGGCGTTCGTTGCGCGCATCGTGTGGGCGGTGTCGTCTCAGCCAGCCCAGCGCTTTGTCTACGCCACATACAGCCTTTGTCAACCACCCCCGCTCAGCCAGCTGGTGTGGACTTTGCGCCGTCCATCCTCGCTGGCGTTTTTTCGGTACAGTCGGATTCGTTTGCTCTTCCCACGGTCTCCTTTCTTGTAAACACACACACACGCGCGCGCGCGCGCGCGGGGTTGGATCGGGACTGGGGCGGGGGGCCGGGGCTGTGTGGCGAAGCCTCCTTGCCGCACTTATGCAGCCCCCAACCCCAACCCCACCTCACCCGCATCGCCCCCCCCCTGGCGCACCTACCTGCATGTCTCCCCTCCCCTTGACCGCGATCTTGCCGCGCTCCTTGACGGCGTACTTCTGCTTGTTGACGATGCGCTGGTAGGAGGCGGCGCTGATGTGGATCTTACCGGGTAGGCCGTGCGACTCCATGCGGGAGGCGCTGCAGGAGGAGCGGTTTGGGGTGCGGGGGAGAGGCTGACAAGAGACGCAGGCACGGGGAGGCGCCGGCGCCGGCTAAGCAGGGGTGAGGCCCAGGCCTGGAAGGAGGCAAACGCATCGAGGAACGCTGGCGCTTGCGCACGTGGATGGTGCCCGCCCCGGCCCCGCCCCGCCCCGCCCCGCCCGCGCGCGTGCTGGCCTTGTGTGCCCTGCTGCGCCGTGTGCACCCCGTGCCGTGCCCGTGCTGTACCGCGCGGCCCCGCGGCAGCTTCCTGCTAGTGGCTGCAACTTACACGTTCACCGTGTCGCCGTAGATGCTGAAGCGCGGCGCCTTTGTGCCCATGACGCCGCCCACCACCTGGCCGGTGTGGATGCCCACGCGGATGCACACCGGGTCGCCCTGGGCAGTGTGGATGTGCCTTGGCAGGGAGGGAGGGAGAGACGGCAGGGAGGGTCACAGGGTGTGTGTGTGTGTGTGTGTGTGTGTGTGTGTGTGTGGTGTGCGTGTGTGTGCGTGTGTGTGTGTGTGCGTGTGTGTGGTGTGCGTGCCTGTGCGTACGCGCACGCAGTGCGGTAAAGGGGTGGGGTTGGGAGCCATGGGAACCCTTCCCTCCCTGACATAACGTAAGCATGCCGTACATGTATGCAACACTATGGCCGCATCGGCTCGGGTGTCCAGCGAGGTCCGGGGCACGCACACAGCAGCTACGAAGAGTGCCGGCCCCGGCGTATGCCCTGCCCTGCTCTGCACACACCCCAGCATCCCCCCCTGCCTGCCCGCCCACCCACCTGGCCTCCTCCTGCATGCGGATCGCAAAGTCGATGACCGTGTCGACATGATCGTGGCAGTCGGTGGTCAGGTTGCACACCAGCATGTAGGCGTCGCCGATGATTTCCAGCTTGTAGATGTCGGGGAACTGGTCCACGATGGCATCAAACCTAAGGGTGATGGTCGGTCGGGGGCATATGCGCACTTGTGCATGTATGGCCATAGCCAGCCCCCTTCAGCGCCGCACCCTTTTGGGCCCTATAACGCCTATAGCCTGTACCACGACGCCCGTCCCTTCCCTGCCCACAGGCCGAGGACACCCCACCCCCCCAAGTTGACATGTGGCGGCCTGCCGTACATACCTTTCGTACATTGTGTTGAGCATGTCGTACACCTCCTCGGGCGTGCTCTTGGCGCTGGTGACGGTGAAGCCCACGATGTCGCTGAACAGGATGGTCACCTCCGGGTAGCTGATAGCCTCCACCTTGCGCCCGGCGCGCAGGTCCTGCATGCATGTGCATGCATGCATGCATGCATGCGCGCCGCACGTGCCGGGGAGACTGTGGGGATGAGGCAAAGGGGGAGCCCGGGGACTTGAACGGATCGGGCCAGGCCAGGCAAGGGAGCTCGGAGGGCGCGTTGACATTATTGTTGCACAGCATGCAGCTCGCGGGCGGCGCCACACGGTGTGGACGGCACATGCATGCATGGTGTGCAGCTCAAGGCACACACAGCATCAAGTCGAGCTTGCCGGGGGCCCCCTCCCGCCGTACAAATCAGGTCTGCCCGGGCCAGGGCCAGGGCCAGGGCCAGGGCCAGGGCCAGGGCCAGGGCCAGGGCCAGGGCCAGGGCCAGGGCCAGGGCCAGGGCCAGGGCCAGGGCCAGGGCCAGGGCCAGGGCCAGGGCCAGGGCCAGGGCCAGGGCCAGGGCCAGCGCACGGGAGGCGGCGCAATGGGCCGCCGCCCTATCCCCGCCGCCGCGTGCCCCGCCAGCCAGGCCCAGCCCAGCCCAGCCCAGCCCTGCGCGGGGGGGGCGGGAAGGGGGGCATCCGGGGACCCCACCCTTCCCCCAGCCGCACCCACCCACCCACGCCCGCACCCACCCACGCACCTGCGCAATGTCCGCCGGCAGCATGCGGTACAGCAGCGCCTCGCTGCGCTTCTTCTCCTCGTCCAGCCAGCGGGTGGTCTCGGCCAGCCGCTCGTTGGCGACGCGCAGGTCGACGCTGATCTTCTCGAAACGCTCCTGGGGGGGGGTCGGAAGGGCGGGTCAAGGGAGGGCGGAGGAAGGGGTGGGTGGGCATGGGCGGCGGGGCGGAGCGGCTACAACCAAGCAGGGCGCGGGCCAGGCGGCAAAGTCCGCGTTTGCTGCACGGCCGCGCGCACCGCACAGCCAACTAACCAGTGACCAAAAACCATTGTACCCTATGCGAGCCATGGGGACGGCGGCGTACGGCAACTCGCAACTGCCAGCGCGCCTACCACCGCCACCGCCCCGCCGAGACCCGCCCCGCCACGCGCACCTCTCCCTGCCCTGCCCTGCCCTGCCCTGCCCTGCCCTGCCCTGCCCTGCCCTGCCCTGCCCTGCCCTGCCCTGCCCTGCCCTGCCCTGCCCTGCCCTGCCCTGCCCTGCCTGCCCTGCCCTGCCTGCCTGCCCTGCCCTGCCCTGCCCTGCCCTGCCCTGCCCTGCCCTGCCCTGCCCTGCCCTGCCCTGCCCTGCCCTGCCCCGCCCCGCCCCGCCCCGCCCCGCCCCGCCCCGCCCCGCACGCACCTTGAGGTCCGCCTCCGCCTGCCGCTGCTCCGCCAGCAGCACAAAGTCACGCGACATGTCGTGCAGCGGGATGTCGCTCAGGTACAGCCTGAAGTGGGAGGCAAGGCAGCAAGGCGGCAAGGGCGAGGGGAGGGGAAGGGAGCGGGCAGGGGCGAGGGGAGGGGAAGGGAGCGGGCAGGGGCAAGGGAGGGGAAGGGAGCCGGCAGGAGCAAGGGAGGGGAAGGGAGCGGGCAGGAGCAAGGGAGGGGAAGGGAGCGGGCAGGAGCAAGGGAGGGGAAGGGAGCGGGCAGGAGCAAGGGAGGGGAAGGGAGCGGGCAGGAGCAAGGGAGGGGAAGGGAGCGGGCAGGAGCAAGGGAGGGCGGCGCACAAGGCGCTTGCTTGGCAAGATGAGGGGCGGGCCTCAGCGCAGCACACTGCCTGCAGCCTGCATCTCCGTACCATGCAGCATATGCGGGGCGCTAGGCTGCGGCCGGCTGGGGCAGGTAACGCCGCCACAGCACAGGCCAATCACGTGCGTACGTACACGCGGTGTGTGTGTGTGTGTATCTTCTTCTTAAGTGTGTGTGTGTGTGTGTGTGCACGCCTTCTTAAGTGTGTGTGTGCACGCCACGCGCCGGGCATGTACGACCCGCACCCTCCCTCGCTCACCTCCCGCGCCCCCACAAGAGGTGTAGGCACGGAGGGCGGGGCGGGGCGGGTGCAGCAGCGGCGGTCGGCGCCGACTCGCACGGCAACCACGCGCGCGCAGGCGCCGGGCGCCCATCAGCCCAGGCCGGCAGGCAGGCACGCAGGCCGGGCAGCGCAACCTACACAGCCACTGCCTCACTCGCACACAACTGCCCAACCCAACCCAGCCCGCGCGCCCCACGCTACCCCTTCTGCCCCCTCCCCGGCCCCCCTCCCTCCTCCCGCTTGGACCCTTGCCCCCGGACCCACCCCCCGCCGCCGCCGTTCCCCTGCCCCCCCAGCCCCAGCCCCAGCCCCAGCCCCAGCCCCAGCCCCAGCCCCTTACTTGTGCTGCTCCATCTCGTCAAGGTTTGCAACGCGTGGGGAGCACAGGAACAGCAGCACCTCGCGCGGTGGGGCCGCCGAGGAGGCGTCCTGTGCGGCATTGCATTGCAGCACGGCACGCGGCACGCAGCGCACGGCAGCGTGTGCATGAGGTGCAATGAGAGCCGTACGCGCATCCGTGTCAATGGCGCGGTTTGCGCACCGGACGGAGAGGAGACTCGCTCGGCGCTGATTTGGTGCTGAGCCCAGGCATTATCATCACAGCCAATGGCTTAGCATGACGATGAGGAGGAGAGAACAGCCGAAACCTGACGGTACAACAAAAACACTCTGTGGCGGCAATCCGCTTACGGGTACTCTTTGCGCAGCGGCCCTCTTCCGAAGCCTGCTCCCGCATAGCGGCTCTCGCTGCACGCCCCGCGAAGCCGTACCGCCGATCAGTCACCAATCCGTGTAGACACGGCCAGACACGCACTCACCGTCTTTGGCCCCATGACCGTCTTGACCATCTGCCCCTTGAGCTCCAGGCCGCTCTCCAGGGACTGCAGAGCGCACACACACACGTTGCGAAACGAGGGCGAACAGCCCGCGTCAAGCAGCGCTGCCTTTGTTCGTTTGGGCCCCCCGTGGCCCGTCACGCGCTGTGTACGGCACCGCCCAGCTGACCACACCACAGCACGCCACACATGACGGTAAGCGGCGTCGGCGCACGGGCGGGTGCGAGTCGATTGGGCCGTATGGCTGCACGGCATGACCTCCTTACTGTATACTTCAAGGCCACCGCCCGCCACGCCACACCACGCCACGCCCGCTCGCGCTCTCACACCACACCACACGCGCACACACGTTCCCGACGCACCCTTTCCCACCACGCGCACGCGCATCGCGCGGACTTGTGCCTGTTCCTTCGCCACCCCCGCCCCCGGATCGACCCCTCCGGCGGGCTGTGGCTTTTGCTGCGCCGTACCTTAAGCAGGAACACAGAGTCCGCCTCCATGATGATCTTGTCGTATTCCAGGGCGATGTACGGGTGGCGCAGCTTGAAGGTCTCGCTCACGTGCATGCCCGGCTGCAGGCCGGGGAAGAGCTTGCGGAGATGCGAGCCGAGCTGGCGGCCGGGGCAGGGCGTCGAGGGAGGGGGCAGGGGCAGGAAGAGGAGGGGTAACACGTTGGTGGTGCCATACAGGCCAGGTGCCGTACATGCCATGGCCGGGCTTGGGCGTTGGGGCAAGGGCGAGAGGCGTCCACAGAGGCGGCGCGGCAGCAGCAAAGCGGCTGAAGCGGGCCGGCGTGGGGCTGGAGGCGGCCAGCCGCACAGCACAGGGCGCGTAGTGTGTGTGTGTGTGTGTGTGTGTGTGTGTGTGTGTGTGTGTGTGTGTGTGTGTGTGTGTGTGTGTGTGTGTGTGTGTGTGTGTGTGTGTGTGTGTGTGTGTGTGTGTGTGTGTGGTGTGTGAGGGGGGGGGGGCGCGTAGTGTGTGTGTGTGTGGTGGGGGGTGGGGTGGGAGGGGTCGCGTGGCTCGGCCCGGCCCAGAGTCCCTCTTGTACACAAGGCTTGAACAGACCATCTCCGCTCAGGAGGTGCAGCAAAACTGCTGACGCCCACCCCCCCCCCCCTTCCCGGCCGGGTGCCCGGCCCCCCTGGCGTGGCCGTTCCAACCGTCCTGCCGCCCCCTCCCTCGACACTAGGCCCACCATGTGCATGCATGCCCATGGGGCCCGTATAGTGCCGTCTGGATTCGCCCCATCACCCCGCGTGCCAAACTGTGCTGGCCGTTCTGGCCGACGCCATAAGGCCCAACCCCACTGCCCACCTGCACCACGTTGCAGTTAGTGTCCAGGATGAGGTGGAATGGGAACATGTCGTAAAAGAAGTCGTGCGGCATGGCATAGGCCGAGGCCATGGCGTCGTCGCGGTTGTCCCACCACTTGAGGGCCTCCTGCTCAGGGTAGCGGATGGTGAACACCTGGGCGGCCGGGAGGGAGGGGGGAGGGAAGTGGGGGGCGGGATTGAAGCAGGGGTGGGTGTGGGGCAAAGGGTGCCAGCCACTTTGGGCTCTACGTGCAAATACGTGTATTGGGAATAGCCCAATGCATCAGAACCGATGCATGGGCCGGGACCATCGGCGCTTCTGGCGGGGTTGGCAAGGGGGGGAAAGGGAGGGAGGGGCGTCCAAAAGGTCAAGTGACGAACGGACATGATACGACATACGGTACGACATTGGGTAGGGCTGAGGGGACATGCAACCAACGTGACCAGCGCGGAAGCAAGGGATTACTGCGCGCAGGGCGGATCCCCAGCACTCAACCCCCCCCCTCGGCTCGCCCCCCCCCCCCCAAACCCCCTTGTGTACCCACTTTGCGTGGTGTCGCTCCTTGCCCCCTAACGCAGCCCCCTAACGCAGCCCCTAACGCAGCCCCCTAACGCAGCCCCCTAACCCAGCCCCCTAACGCAGCCCCCTAACGCAGCCCCCTAACGCAGCCCCCTAACGCAGCCCTTGAGGCTGCCTGAGCGAAGTGCGCCTTCTCTGCCATCACGTGCCGTCCGCTTGACATGCTACCCTCCCTCGTTGTCCCCCTTGCCCGCCTCCTGCGCCGGCGCCCTGCCCCTCGCTCCCTGGAACCCCCCCCCCCCCCACACACACACACACACACACCTCGTGGTCACAGTCGCCCGCCTCCCTTGAATGCACCAGCTCCACCTCCACGTCGTGCCCGAACAGCACCTGCAACAGCAGCCAGCAGCAGCAGGCCCCGAGCTGAGCAGCAGCGATGAAACACGAGCAGCAGGAGCAGCTGTTGGTGCGGTTAAGTGCGAGTGGCACGGCACGGCACGGCACGGCATGGCGCGGAATGTGATGCCGGCACGCAATACACACTCCCCGGCCAGGCGGTGGTGTGTGTGTGTGTGTCCTACATGGGCCTTGCGACGTTGTACCGCCCGCCACTTCGCCTCCCACGGCCATTACCGCACACTCGCGCAGGTATGCGCGCTTCCCCGCATGCATTGCAGTATTCAGAACAGCGCTCTTCTTCTTCTAAGTGTGTGTGTCAGCGTCAGCCGCAGCTGCTCAGCCGCCAGCGTTTCACTTCCCCGTGTTTCCAACCTCCCCCTACATGGGCCTTATGACGTCGTCCCGCCCGCCACTTCACCTCCCATCCACGGCCACCAACACACACTTAAGAAGAAGAAGAAGAAGAAGACCAACACACACACACACACACACACACACACGCGACTCACTGGCACAGGTATGCGCGGCCCACGGCATGCATTACAGTATTCAGAACAGCGTATCTTCTTCTTCTTCTTCAGTGTGTGTGTGTTCACGGCACGGCGGCCCTTCACGTGGACCCCCCGTCCGTTTCCATCTATCGCCCATCACGCATCAGCTCGTCCCACATCGGTACCGTAACACGCGTTCGTACCCGCGTGCGCCGTACGGCCTGACGGCCACCGCCCCACCTGGCTGGAGCCCTTGAGCACACCGCTGACAATCGGCCACAGCGCGGGCCTGATTGAATGGTAGTGCAGCTGCAGGGAGGTGGATGTCACCTGCGAGCACGGACGCGCACGCACTTTGTACGGCAAGGCGTGCGCATGCGATTTGTGTGGCGAGAAGCGCGCATGATGCGCTTTGCACGGTAAGACGCGCGCATGATGCGCTTTGTACGGTAAGACGCGCGCATGATGCGCTTTGTACGGGGCCAGCCCGCGGCGGCGAGCCCCCACGGCGAGCTGCGATCGTTGCAAGCGGAGCGGGTGCCGACCAGGTGGTCTCATCCAAGGCCGTCACGCCTTGGCTGATGTGTAAGCCCACGCCTCCCTTGGCATCTGGTTGGTTGTGAAGCCAAAAGTGGTTGGCACCCTCGCAGCAGTGGTGCACGGGGCGGAAGGCGCCTAGTCCGTCCATCCTGCCGGCTGGCAAAGCACCCGGACCCGGGGCGGGGGCGGCCGTCGTGCGGCGCCACCGCGTCGCAGCAGCCATCATCACAATTACCACGCGCACGCCAGACTAGCCAAGCCACCAGCGGCGGTGCGCGTCATGGTCATGCGCAGGACAGCGAGCGCAGCTGGGAAAGGGCTCCTGGACCAGCCCCGCTTGGGCCCTCCTGTCACGCCAGATTGAGCGTATTAGCATAGAAGGTTCCGATAGGCGCGCATGCTGGTGGAATACGCTGTATCGCCAAGGCTCCCGCAGCCTGACCCGGGTGCCATCCCTGCGTAGCCACGGTCCTTGTGTGCCGAGTTGCCATCTGTCGTAGTTGCCGTACGCTGTTCCGTTGTGTCATATCGGTGGTCCTTCCCTGGTGTCTGATCTTGTGCTTCGTTTGTGTGGTGGCTGTACTTAAGCGCGGTTGGGCGCTTGCTTTGTTGTCTGTCTGCTAGCGTAGCTACGGTTCGCGCAAGGTTGCTTAGGGCAGCAGCCCCGGCCCCGCCGGCCGCTGGCCGCGCGTGCAGCAGTCCACACCATCATCATCAGGCTTTGGTCTGTAACTCATACACGGTGCTACCGCGTCCGTTCGGTCTGGGACGGGAAGGCGCTCCATCCCTGCGGATGGCCTGCGCACGGGCCCGTGCGGGTGGGGCCTCATTCTCTCCAACACACCCGACTCCCCCCTCCCCCTCCCGTCAACCCTCTCCCCCCTCCCGTCCCCCCGCCTGCGCCCACCTCACCTCGTCCACTCGGAACGCCGGGGCCACCATGCTCGGGAAGGACATGGTGAGGTGCAGGTGCAGGTTGTTGAGGTTGGACAGGAACTCGGCGATGTTGGCGCCCAGTGAGCGCAGCAGGCGCGTGTAGCCTTGCTTGATCACGTACTGCACAAAGTACTGCCCGTACGCCTCTAGCGCCTGCGAATGTGTACGGCAGGGGGAGGGGGAGGGGGAGGGGCCGGCGGGGCGGCCGGGCGGCCGGAAGGGATGGGGGGGGGGGCTGGGGGCAGATCGCAGCCAAGCAGCTGCAAGGGGCGAAAACAGAGGCGCTTGCGCGTGCTACGAGGCCACTCCCCCCCCCGCACACACACCCGGCCGCTCGTACGGGGGCGATATGCAGTGATGAACACATACAGGTAGTAGTAGCGGGTGGTTACTTGGGCCGGCTGGCTGGCCGGCGCACAGGCACAGGCACAGGCGCACAACCAAAGGGGCGAACGTACGATAGGGGACACGACCTTGCGCCTGCCAAGGCTGGATGGTCACGCGCGCGTGTGCGCTGATCATCATCGGCGGACCATCAAAGCAGTATGCCCCCCCCAGGCGCACATTTGTTCAGGCCATACCAACCGACCCAAGCCATGCCTACGCGGCGCGCGTGACCAAACAACCTTGCAGGCCCACCCCCGGGGGTCCAAAGGCTACACGGACTGCTCGCGCAGCCCGCTCGCGTAACCCACTTCCGCTTGCCCTTCCCCCTGTTCTTCATCCATTCTGCCCCTCCCCCCCTGTCAAGCCCCCTCCCTCCCCCGCACCGCACCTCACCTGCGGCACGCTGACCCCCAGTATGCCCGCCCCCGTGATGACGAGGTCGTAGGTGATCTTGTCGGGGTAGGGGCAGGAGCTGACCCACGAGGTGTCCACGTGGGCCTGCTTGATGATCTGGAGCCAAGCATCGCGCCCGAACGAGTCGCAGATGAAAGCCTCGACTGCAGGGGGGCCCAGGGGCAGGGACAAGGGCCAGGGAGGGGCAGGGGGCGGGGTAGGACGGGCAAATGAGCTATAGGCGGGGCGGTTGGTGTGCGGGACGGGGCGGGGCAGACATATGGTTGAACAGGTGCGCCTGGGCTGGGCTGGGCTGATGGTTTGGGGGCGCAAGGATGATGAGGACGTGTTGGCGGTGGGGTGCTGTTGTGTGTGGCGGGCGCCGCCCGCTGGCTGGGCTTGGGGGCCGGGGGGAACAGCGGGCGCGTTGCGCATCCTGCCGTGGCCGTTCCAAAGCATACAAGCGTCAGCAGCAGCGGCCAGAGCGGCTGGCTGCTTGCCTTCATCCAGGACACGTGAAGAAGATCCGAGGGCCGGGCCGGCGGCCCTTCTCGCCGGATGGTTTAGCCGCGCTGCCATACACGTTGTGCACGCAACGGCGGCCGTTGCCGCACGCATGCATGCACGCATGGGTCCTCGTATGCTGTAAGGTACCGGGGGTGAATCCAAGCCCGGCTGAATGTGTGCCCTGCCCTGCACACTACACCTGCGGCTGGCTCTGCGGCGGCGGCGTCGCGCTGCAAGTACCCGGCGCGCGAGGGGTTTTGCGTGCGCACGGATGCATGCGTGCATGATGCGGAGCTGGCCAGCCGAGGTGTATGTCCTATTCATCCATCCATGCCAGCAACGCCAACAAGGGACATCAGCGGCGCCACGAGGGGCCAAAGTGGGATTTTTGCTTTTGCCAGCACAGGTGAGGGCCTTCCTCCCTGTGTCGGATGGACCGCGCTGCCGCTGCCGGGTGCCGCTGTCCTGGCTGGTACGGCGTACGAACGCGCACGGCTGTGACTGAGCAACACGACACGCGGTGACCACTGTTGCAGGCGGTTGGGGACGTCCCGGCTGCAGGCGTGTGCACCGCGTGCCTTTCCACTTGTTGTGTGGCCGAGCCGGAGGGGCCCTCGTGACCTCGTGACCCCGCAACCCCTGAGTCACCACCACCAGGAGCAGCACTCATCACCTGAGAGGTTAATCCTGCACGGCACGGCAAAGCAATGGAATGACCCACGAGCGCATGCTAGGCCGTGGGCGTGACCTCTGGACCAAACGCAACTTGGGCGTGCCACCACCATCCTCACCAGCCTATCATCTTGGCACGTGCGTGCAAGCTTCAGTAGACAGGAAGCCGCCCCAGCACGCTCCACGCGGTATCCGTGATGTAAGCGATGTTGTTTCGCTGTGCAAGCTCAGCTGCGGGCCGGGCCACTAAGCCTAACTAGGCACCTAGCACTAGTGCTAGGCGCGTCGACTTCGCACCGCCCAGCAGCCACGGCACCTCACCGCCTCACGAGAGGCAAAGCGTGGGGTTGGATTGCCGTGTCGGCAGACAGATCCGCACTGGGTCACAGAGCGAGCGAGGTCCCAGGTTGAGCCGCTAAAGAAAGTGGAAGCGGAGAATACGTTGTGGGAGCATCCGCATGTGTGTGGCATGCAGGTGAAGCAGTGGGCAAGTGGAAAACAGCCTGTGCGCAGTTGCAGTTCCGCTGATGCAGCCCGAACGCAACCGGCTGGAGCCGCGCGCGGTTCAAACGCTGCGTCTGGCGCCGACCGCGGCCGGCCGGCGACGTTTGGCACTCCGGCACCACTACTACTGTACGGAGCAGTGTACGGAGTTTTCGGCTGTACACCTCCCTCGTTGCCGGCCCCGCTTAGTTCGCCGTCCCCGCCGCGGCTAGTGCCGAGCGCGGGCGCACTAGCCCCCAATGCTCACAAAGGATAGCCGTGTTACACCGTTCGCGCGTCGCCGCTTGTCTTGTATTGTGTACACCATCTACTACCCCACTTCACGACCTCACCACCACTGCATGGAGAGGCTAGCGGTCCCGTTCTTGCGGTCCCCGGAGCAAACTCACCCGTCAACTAGCACGCGCTGCTCTTAATTCAACGTGCCCCCATATATCCGGCGGATCTTGGAGCGTTGCCAAACGGGACTCTGCCTTGGCCCTTGGCCTTTCTAGCGCCCAAAGCCCTCTTCCGTGCGATTTGAGAGAGCCAGTCTTTGTCGACTCCACCACGGATGCGGATTTCACTACGTTGATACCAACGTAGACGTCCAGGGGGCACGCTTGGGAATGGCACCCCAAGGTATCTTTAGACGCCACACACATGCGGGGAACAAGCACCGGTCCGGCTCAGTGCAAAAGGGGGCCTTAACGTATCCAAACCGCCGCGTTGAGCGCGTAGCCGCACGCTCGCTGCATGTGGCGCCGCTTCCATGCGTGCGGGGCTCGATCCCGCTACGTGCAATTCTGTTGCATGCCACCAGGTGAAACAGGAAACGGGCACGTGTACTGAAGGCAGTGTCTCAGCGGCTGGCGCCAGCACCGGACTGCTGAGGGGCAGCGCTGCATCACCAGAGCGGACGCCTGCAACACCAGCGAACGAGAAATGGGCTGTTTCCACTCACAGGAGGCGCAGGCGCAGTTCGACAATCCTATAACTCAGACCCGACAACATGGCAAGCAAGTGCCGGACGCCCGCGACAGGGAAGTGCCGGCCAGCCGGGGTACCTGCGCGACGCGGCGCCCGGCAGCATCCTTCTCGGCGCAGCGAACGGCAGCAATGGTGGTACGCCCTCGGCCGCGCTCAGCGCCTCCGCCTCAAAGTACGCAATGCCATCGCCACGCGGCAGCGCTGGCGACGGCCGCGCTCGAGCGCCATGTCGGTGGGTGCCACGGGCGGCTCTTTTGTGCTGGGCGCAGCAGGCGGGAGCGTCAGCGGCAGCATCACCCGACGAACGCCCCTCAGCCGGGGCCAACCGCACGTATCAGCGGACCTTAATGCCATCGTGGATGATCAGGGCACCATTAACGCGCTCGTTAGCCGGCAGCTCTCGGTCATGAGCCACTACTCCGTCAAGTCTGAAGCCGGCTCGGTCATCATCCAGCAGGAGGTGGCCAAGGGGCCCAACCCCCTCGGCTTCACGCTGCACAAGCTCATAGGCCGCGGCGGCTTTGGCAACGTGTACCTGGGAGAATGGGAGGGCCGACGTGTTGCTGTGAAAGTCGTTACTGGCAGTAATGAGGGGCAAGGCGGGGAACAGGTGCGCATGCATGGGCAATGCATGCATGGCCAGCCGTACGTACGCCATGCGGCATGCGTGCAAGGGCTCGAGATGCTTGGCGTGCCGGACCCCATGGCCCATGCAGACACTAGACCGCCACGTTGCCTGTAGCATGCACGTCAGCACGCCTGAAGCATCGGTGCAACAACAGCTGTGCGTGTGCGGCGATTCGGTGAAGTAGAGTCGCTACTGTGCGCCCATGCGCACGTTACTTACCGCTGGATCAACACATCTTGCGCCGCGGTGGGTGGGACGTGCGTATTTGCGCGCCACACACACGCGTTTGCATGCGAATCCTGGACACTCGCTTGACGTGCTCAGCCGTGGCCTGGGCGGGCTTTTCGCTGCTAACTGCATGTTACCCCGTTCGCACCCCCGATTCCGACGCTTACCATAGGGGCCGCGCATGCGCACACGCATGCGTAATGCACGCCAACGTGTGGTATGGGTAGGGTAGGCCACGTGCTCGCTGCACTCTCACTCGGCGTCGCACATCCCCTGCTGCTCCGCAGCAACCCATCATGCGCTCAACGCGTCGCGGGCTGTTTGCGTTGCTGGGGCCTTCTGCCTGCCTACTCCTGCCGCCCCGGCAACGCACGATGCCACCCGCGCTCCCTCCCTTCCGCCCTGTAGCCCGACAAGGAGTGGGAGGCGCGCAAGGAGAAGATGGCGCAGATGGAGGCCATCCTCATGGCCTCGGTCAACCACCCGCACATCGTACACACGCTCAAGGTACGGCAGACGCCCATGCACTGCGCGTACACCGTACCCGTCACCATAAGGCCTGGGTGGGCAAGGCAGCCATGTGGTCTCTGGATGCGCATGGAGGTTCTACGCCATGTCCTGTGTTGCGGTGGTGCGCAGGCGTTGTGTGTGTGTATACGTGTGTGCGTGTGCGTGTGTATCTTCTTCTTCTTCTTAAGTGCGTGTGTGTCTTCTTCTTAAGTGTGTGCGTGTGCGTGTGTATGCGTGTATGCACACGCGACTCACTTGCACAGGTATGCGCGGTCCACTGTATGCATTACAGCATTCAGAACAGCGTATCTTCTCCTTTCAGTATTCAGAACAGCGTATCTTCTCCTTCGTAATGCGTGTATGTGTGTGTGTGTGTGTGTGGGTGTGTGCGCGCGCGCGTGCAGCAGTCTCCTGTAGGAGAAGCCATCGTATCCTTCCGGTGGTGCGCACTCAGCCGATGATTCGGATACTCGGTAACACCATTACACGAGGCATACATGGTCAGTCCGTGTCCCTCTGCTGCCATGCGCTGTGTGGTGATGTGCTGTTGCCCCCTCTCCGCCCTCCCTGCCCTTCCCCATTGGGCGCTGGCCCGGTCCGGCCGTGCGCTCCGGCAGGTGATTGCCCACCAGGGCGAGGCCATGGACCCGGAGCTGGCGGCCATTGAGCGACAGCTCTTCACGTCGCGGGACCCGGCGGACGCGGACGTGAGGCGGGCGCGGGCGGGCCGGGCCGGGCCGGGCCTCGCGGCGCATCGCATCGCGTCTGGGCGGGGCGGGGCGGGCGCAGCGCAGCCCGGCAGCAGCAAGGGAGCCAGGGAGCGGGCGGGCGGCCTCTTCCGGTTGTGCATGTTGCGCTGCGTGGGGAGGGGTGGGGCGGGACGGGGCTGGGATGATCACGCTGTGCTGCAGGCCCCGCGCACAGCTGTCCCTCCACCACCACCACCACCACCACCACCACCACCAACTAGAGACGGGGGTTGACGACTGGACCTGGACGCCCCCCGCACACTGCAGTCGGCTGCGTCACCTGCAGCTGCTGTGGCCTGACTGGCCACGGCGACGATCGGCGTGATGATGCGTGTCGCCTGTGTCGCGCGCCGCCAGTGCCCTGCTCTGCCCTGACGCGCTTCGCCTCTCGCTGCTTGCCGTGCCCCAGCAACCTCTGCCGGCGTTCGAGTGGCACATCATCATGGAGTACTGCGACAGGGGATCCTTCTCGCGCGCGCTGGCGAACATGCGCTTCCACGAGGTAGGCTGTACGGTAGCAGCGGGCAGGGAATGCGGGGCGCGGCTGGGGTGTGGTGTGGCCAGGTGAGGGGTTGTAGTGCGTGCAAGGTTTCGGGTGTGAAGGAAGGAGTTCTGTGTGTCGGTGGACACGGGGCTGTTTGGGGGCCTAGCCGTGCATGAAGGCCAATGGTGGTGCTGCTGCATGATGTGGGCGCGGCCTGCGTCAGGCCTGTGCTGCTTTCTTGCACGGGCGGCTGCACAGGGCCGCTGCCAACCGGCTGATTGTCCTATTGACACGCTCCTGGGGGGGTCACGCTCCCGGGGGTCACGCTCCCGGCTCATGCGCACCCGCCTGGCCCCTGTTGGCACACGCGCTCATCGTCGCCCGCTGTTGCCGTTGGGTGTCCTTGCTGCGCGCAGTTCGTTGCTGAGCAGCCGACATACGTCCGGTGGGACGCATGGGCCACCCTGGAGACGCTCAAGGTGAGGGGGGAGGGGCGATTGGGCGGCACGCAGCAGGCGGTAACGCGGGATGGAGGGACGGAGGTGAGGGATGACGCGTCCGCCGCAGCAGCGATGGCGGTGCTCTCAACAGAACGGCAGCGCGGAGCAACGGTGCCGGCGTGGCAGCGGCAGCTGCCGGCCCCGACAGCGCAACTGCGCTTTGCATGAATGGCCGGCTGCGCGCGCCGATCATGCACCTAGCAGGGCGATCAAGGAGGTGCATGTACGGCACATCAGGATCCGCAGCCGGCTGGGTGTGGTGCGCGCTCGTGCCCACATTCGCGTTGCTGGTGTAGGGTGCGCCCCCCCCCCCCCTTCGCAGCCGCTACTACCCGGCGATAGCCGTATCATGCAGCAGTACGCACACACACACGCTTGCTCGCCACCACGCAAGCACTGTAAAGTGCCTGCGCTTCGCAACCCCCCCTTCCCCCCTTTCCCTCCTCGCCTTCCGGGCTCTGCAGGAAGTGACCAAGGCATTGATGTTCCTCCACGAGAACCGCATCCTGCACGGCGACCTCAAGGCAGCCAACGTGCTGCTCAGCAGCAGTGACACGGACAGGCGGGGCTTCATTGCAAAGGTGGGGTGGGGTGGGGGAGCAATGGATGAGCATGAAGACGGCAACATCTTCGGCCAGGACAATTAGGGAGTCTGGCGTAGGGCCAGCGACTTGGAGGGCCTTGCCTGCCTGCCTGCCTGCCTGCCTGCCTGCCTGCCTGCCGCTGGACGTGTTGACGAGCTGCCCTGCGCCAACGGGCGCTGACAGCCGCCCACTGGACTGCACGGCCGTGCTCGTGTTGCTGCAACTTCCGACTGCGCACAGGCCACGCCACGCACCTGGGCACGCGCATCCCTCCCCCCGGCCGCCTGCCCCCCCCCCCCTCCTCACCCGCGCTTCGCCACACGCACACACGCACACGCACGCACACGCGCACGTACGCGCACGCACGCGCACACGCACACGCACACACGCACACGCACGCGCGCACACACACACGCGCACACACACACACACACACCCCGTGTGGGCGGTGTCGTCTCAGCCAGCCCAGCGCTTTGTCTACGCCACATACAGCCAGCTGGTGTGGACTTTGCGCCGTCCATCCTCGCTGGCGCCTTTCGGTACAGTCGGATTCGTTTGTTCTTCCCACGGTCTCTTTTCTTATATACACACACACACACACCGTCCCCCAGGTGTCCGACTTCGGCCTGAGCCGCGTGCTCGCCGGCAACCGCAAGGAGATCAAGACGCAGACGTTCGGCACTGTGACCCACATGCCGCCCGAGCTACTGTCCAAGGGCATCCTTTCGCCATCGGCCGACGTGTACGCCATGGGCGTGCTGCTGTGGGAGGCCTACAGCGGCGACCGCGTCTTCAAACAGCTGTCGGACAGCGAGGTCATCCTGGCCGTGGTCACGCGCAAGGCGAGGCCGCAGTTCCCGCCGGACGTGCCGCACAGGTGCGCGGGGGCGGGGGCGGGGGCATGCGGGGAGCTAGTCCGCCTGTCGCACCGCAGTGAGGGTGGGTGAGCTCACTGACCAGGAAGGTTACCAACGCTTCGCGACCGTGCCGGGCGATGCTGGGGGGCCGTCCTGGGGCGTGCCGGCTGGAGGGCCTTGCGGGGCCGGCACCCGGCAGAGTGTTTCCTACGCGTTGGCTTTTGCGTTTTTCGCAACCTCCCCGCCCATCCACCCACACACCCACATCACCGTGGGCCAGTCGAAACGGCAGTGCGGCGCCCAAATTTGCGCCCGCCCGCCCGCCCGCAGGCTCAAGTACCTTGCAGAGCGGTGCTGGGCTGAGCTGCCCGAGGTGCGGCCATCGCTCACGCAGCTGTACAATGAGCTGGAGAACCTGCAGGTGCGGCGGCGTGTGGGGAGCAAGCCAGCGCGTGGCTGACCATGGACGGCATGCGCTGGATCCAGCCATGTAAGAGCCTGCGGTCATTCAGGGTGCTACTGCAAGCCGCAAAGCCGCACGTACGCATAGCCGCCTGCGAGCATGAGCTGCCTTGGCTCGCCGCAGGCCGAACCGCTGTGTCGGGTCCCGCGGCTGCAGCTTCGAGCGTGTCGCCGCTACGGCACACGCACCGCGCGCCAAGCGACCCGACCTGCCGCCCTCTGCTCTTTCCTGCCCCCCCCCCCCGCCTGCCCGCACGCGCACGCGGTCGCAGTCCCAGCTGTGCCCCGGCGGCCAGGACGCGGCCCGGCTGATCGTTCAGTCGTGCATCAAGCCCAAGCGGCCGGCGCCGGGCAGCGTGCCGCCGGTGCAGGTAGCCGGCGCAAAGCCCGGCCAGCAGATGAGCCGGCTGGCGCAGGTGAGTGGAAAGGCCGGGGCAAGCGGAGGCCGCTGGGCAGATGCAGGCACAAGGGACAGACGCAGGTGCAGGTCTTTGCTGGCAAGCGCAGTCTTGTTAGCTTTGCAGCGTGCCGATGCCCCCGCCTCGTGTGGCTCCACGCCACCGCGCAACGATATGCCACGCCTGTTGTTTGGTGATATGTGTGGGACGGAGCTGCCTGTTGTTGCGTCAGGTCATGTGGCCTGACCTGGTTGAGTGATTAACCGGCCGGTTTGCCTCCGGCGTGCGGCATGGCGCTGTGCGACGCCTGCCTGCCTGCCCGGCTGCACGCCAACCCGCCCGCCCGCCAACCTGCCTGACACCCTGCCTGACACGTCTCTATCTGCGCTGGGCTACGCGTGCTGTGCTGGCCGCAGGGCATGGTCAGCACAGACGGCGTGGTCCACAACCGCAACGTGACCAGCGCAGCCAGCCCCGCAGCGGCGGCAGCCGCAGCAGGCGGAGGCGGCGGAGCAACCAGCTCCGCGGCGGCGCTGGGCAAGCCCAACTTCTCGACGCCAGGTGGGTGTAGGCCGTGCTTGCTGCTTGAGGAGGCATCATGTGTTGGCGGGCGGGCGGGCGCGGTGTGCACCTCGCTTAGGCCCTCCCTCTGTGCTGAATGCTTGACGGCGACAAAGCCCTTCGCGACAGGGCAAGTCGTGGATGTTGGTTTGACTGCTGCTGGTAAAGGCAATGCACTTGGTAATTAGATGCAACTGGCCGCCAATGCCAGGCCTTGTGGTGGAACAGGCTGCAAGTATGCATGTCGCACGGGCTGCTTGCAGCGCCGTTACGGATCCCGCCCTCCCAACGCCCTCGTACACACCGTCCGTGTGTGACGAGTGTGTGCCTGACGGCGCGGCTCAGCTGCTTTTGGTGCTCGGCTCCGATGCGCCACATTTCCCGTCCTTGTATTTGTGCGCAGGCCGCGAGTACGCGCAGGCGCCCAAGCCCAGCTCGCCGCTGGCGGGCGGCAGCAGCCACGGCAACCCGTCCGGCTCCAAGCCCGGCACCAGCCAGGCCGACAAGCTGATGCAGTTCGCGGCGCTCAACCGCTCGCAGCAGCAGGCCAAAAAGGTCTCGGAGTACGGCAGCGGAGGCGGGTCGCCGCTGGCGTCGCCGGGGCCGGCGGGCGGAATGGGGAGCAGCGGCGGCGGCGGCGGCGGCGGCGGGCTGC
This sequence comes from Ottelia alismoides, assembly GCA_037367405.1. Lineage (NCBI taxonomy): Eukaryota > Viridiplantae > Streptophyta > Magnoliopsida > Alismatales > Hydrocharitaceae > Ottelia > Ottelia alismoides. The sequence goes on along the minus strand of JAZKJV010001068.1, from coordinate 90,920 downwards.
CGGCCCGCGCGCTGAACAAAGTGCCCTCCTTGAACAGGCCAAAGGAGGTACGGCATGACACGGGACGGGCAAGGCAGCGTCTTCCCCCCCCTCCACACGCACACATACAGGGCCCCCGCCACGCTAAGGCCAGGCTAGTGTAGCGGTCGCCAGTGATCGATTGGACGGCGTTCTGCCTGTTGAGAATTGTGCCTTGAAAAACAAGCGGTTTGCAGCAAGTGCACTGACTTTCAAGCAAGGCCAGCCCTCTTGCCCGGCCCGTGCAACAGCCATTGCCCTTGACTATTTGTGACACACCGCCTGCGCCTCCGTTACCAATGCCTCTGATGCAGTTTGTCAGCGTAAGTCATCGTTCAAAGGCGCATGTCGTACGCTGCTGCATGCAGAGCGACCTGAGCGTCTCCACCTCCGCGGCGTCCTCCCCGCTGCTGTCCTTCAAGCCGTCCTCGTTCAGCAGCTCGGGCCTGGGCCACGTCGCCATCAGCACCGCCGCCGGCACCAGCAGCGGCCCACTGACAATTTCGGCGGCGGCCGCAGGCGCACACACCACGACACACAGTGGGCCAACGCCAACCTCCCCGCCGTTTGCCTCAGCCGGTAGCGGGCAGGGCCAGGGGGCGGATGGCCACGGCGACAACTCGGGGCGGCTGCGGGTGGCGGCGCAGGGCCGGCCAAGCAGGTACGACTCCTTGCATCACAATGCGCGCCGTACCGACGGTGGATGTGCAACGCGGATGCCGCAGGAGCACCGCACCGCCCACACGTCTAGAGCATGCGGGCAGTCCCGAACCCCCTGGCCGTGTCATGGCGCAAGATGCTGCGTGAAGAAGCGCCCTGTAGGGCTATGCGTTGCTGAAGGAGAAGGGCGCAGAGCATGCATGGCGCCAGCCTGGGGTGCTGCGGAAGGGGTTCATCCACAACGCACACCGCCCCCGTGTGCCGATCATGACCTGCCTGATCGCTGCCGATCATGACCTGCCTGATCGCTGCCGATCACGACCTGCCTGATCGCTGCCGGTCCGTGCGCTTTGCCTGTGTGTGCGCAGGTTCGGCCAGGCGGAAGGTGCGCAGCACCCCGCCAGCCCATGAAGATGATGTGTAAGCCGGCCGGCAGGCTACCGGGCGGGCGGCGGGCTTGACGCCGCTGCTGGAGGGCGCACGCGGCTGGCGACGCGGGCCTGCCAGCGTGCCGTTGCTGGCCGGTCGCCGGCCCGTGCGGTACGGCGCAGTAACGGATGAGTTCGGCCGCTCAGCCACTGTCACCGGCCGCTGGTGAATGGATTTGTTTGCCTTTGGTGGTTGGTTGGTTGCTACAGCGTCGCCGCTCCGGAGGCCTGCCTGCCTATGTGCCGGATACTGTCCTGCCCATGGCATGGCAACGGCCGTACACGCAGCCCTCCGAACGCGCGGCGCAGCGCTTGACGTTGTGTGCCCGTCGACCGTACGGCACGCCGGGCCCGAGGCCATGGCCATAGCGCCGGCTGCTGGCGGGGTTCCAGGGGCGAGGTTGCGCTCCGAGGCTGGCGGGCGTATGCGCCACCGTGAGCATTGAGCACGCGCCGATTGGTTTTGGTGGCGTAGGGACAACGTGATTCATTGTCGCGTGCGGGGCGGTGGGTGTAACAGCAAAGTATGGGCTCTTCTGTGAGACGATGAACATACGCGGCAAAACAACCAGAAGCGGGCCTGATGCTACGTGTCGACTGCCCACCTGCCTGAAACGCGGGACGGCCGAGGCGCAGCCGTACACAGCTGATCGGCCAGTGTTCATGAGTGCACGTGAGTGCGCGCGGGCAGGCCTAAGGCTTTCGTCGTGATCGCCACCGCGGCCGCTGCGGTCGTGCAGTTGCGTTGTCGGTCGCACGGCGCTTGATGTGAGCAAGGCTGCAGCAGCATGGTTGTCGATGCTGTGCTGTAGCAGCTACGGTTGTCTGTCGGTGGCGCGTGCAAAGGCAAAAGGGCGGGCGCCGGGTTCAACGCCCCACACCGCGTTCAGTGATACCGCTGCTTTGGGGGCTTTGGGAAGGAGGGTAAGGTCGGGGGAGGGGCAATGTTGCCCGCCCGCCCGTGCGCAGGCAGGCCGACGCCGCTCTGTGGCTTCATGACGTGCGTGCACCCTTTTCCTGGCGTGCGAAGCCAGCGTTGCGGCGAGGTGTATAACACACACACACACATCGAGCGGACGAGCGGCTGAACCATTTTATGGCCAGGGGCGTGCGCCTGCTGGGAACAAACATGGATGACCGACCACATGGGTGTTACTCTTGGCAGGTTTGGACCGAAGCAAGCCGCGGTGTATGCCCCATGTCAGCACGGGGCTCATCATTCATGGCATCATTCATCCGGCGTGTTTGTGCCGACGACAGGACGTTATGTGGCGGCATGTCGCGCCATCTGCTGCACGACATCCGGCGAGGATCGGTGTGGTAGCCTGCAGCTTGGTGCTGCGCGCCGCTCGGGGGCCGCGTCCGATCCGATATGACGTCGTTACCTGGCGCCTGTCGTCATGTTATGGATTTCGTGACCTCTTGCGGGGGGCCCATGTGGCTGCCACGCAGCCACCTATCACATGTACACATGCATGCGTGTATATGTTAATGTGTGTGCGTGTGTCGCTGCGCGGCAAGGGCAGTTGATTCCCCCTCGCGCGTGTCACAACCCCACCCACCCCGAGCGCACCTGGCGTGAGCGCTTAGCTTTGCTGGCGATGTGCCTGGAATGCAGGCTCGAGTAGTAGGAGTAGTGGTGAACGCCCCCGAACAGGATGAGCCTCTGGCACCCTGCCCTGCCCGGAGAATGCCGGCCGGCCGGCCGGCTATCCGCACACATGCCTCTGCCTGCGGGCGGGTGGGTGGGTGGGTGGGTGGGTGCACACACACGGGACGGGACGGGACTCCTGTCCGTCCGTCTGCCTGCCGGTATGTTGTGCTTCAGCGTGCCAACTGCCAATAACTATGTCAACCCTGTGTGGCGGCGAGCGCCCTGCCTCGGCGGTCAAGCCGCCTGAGTGCCTGGCCAGCCCCCTATTCCTACGACGTTATCAAAGGTCGCATAGGCAGGCGGATGATGGTGAGACGCCGCTCGGCTCCTTGCTTCGTGCAGGTGGCAGGGAAGCGCGGCTGGATGGGATGGGTGCATATGGGCTGCCTGTCTAGTGTGCCGCACTTAGCACCGGCCGCCGCTGCGCATCTGATGGTGCCATGAAGGGCCTTGCCTGCTGCGCGCGTGCGTGTCTGTGTGCCGTTGCGCGCGTGCGTGTGTGTGTGTGCCGGTGCCGGTGCGCGCCAGCCCAGGCAGTGCACCCTTTAACAAAAAGATGTCTATCCCTTGACGCAACTTGACGCCGCTTTGTGCAGACGATGCGATGCACCTGCAGCAACGGCGCGCAACTTCTGTGGCCTGCTGGAAGCTTGTCATGCCAGATTGAGCGTATTGACATAGAAGGTTTCGCGCTTGCTGGTGGAATACGATTATGTACCAGAACATTACATCGCATGTCACGTATCATTGCACGACAAGCTGGTAATGTTGTTCTCGTGCATGGCCCCGGTTGGCAGGCAGGGCAGTGGTTCAAACCTTGCAAGCACATGCGTCGTGTATGGATGCAGGCATATGCTGACGTATACCTATCCGGGCAAGGCGCCGTACGGCCGGCAGGCATATGCTGACGTATACCTATCCGGGCAAGGCGCCGTACGGCCGGCAGGCAGGCATATGCTGACGTATACCTATCCGGGCAAGGCGCCGTACGTATCCGGGCAAGGCGCCGTACGACCAGCGAAGCCGGCAGCAGCGCGGGGTCGAGCCGTCTTACTTGGCAGAGCAGCCAGTCAGCAGCCCAGTCAGCCCCGCCAATCGACACCATAACGAAATCCGGTAGCTGGCCCAGGTACAGGTCGATCCAACCGCATGCACTGGTATGCAAGGCCGCGCCACTCTCTGCGGTACACTATGATACGTTTTCGTGATAGCACTCGCGGTACTTACAGCGACGGCGCCGCGTTGCCAGTGCGCCCAGGCAGCGGTGACAGCAACAGACACGTTTATGCAAGCCGTACTGAGCCGTACGCGCACCAGGGATTGCGCCAACAGTGACAGACAGACAGATAGACAGACAGACGCAGGGACAGACGCAGCGCCGCGTTATCTGCAGAGACCCACAACGATGAGCCATGCACGCTGCACTGCCGTACGCCGTCAGACCAGGGGTCGGCCGCCATGGGCGCCCTATGCCCCCGCCCTATAGTCTCTACAGGAAGGACGGTCTCAAAAATGCAACGACTTGCACATCGCGGCTCAATGGTACCTACTGGTGAACCCTATAACGCAGTGAATGCAGACATACCGGCAACATCGACATCATCATCATCACGGCTTGCCGACGCTGTAACGCCGGGTACGAGCGAAGCGAAGCGAAGAAGCGCAGATCATGTATACGGTTGTCGTACAGTGGAAAAAAACGGCGCTTACAAAGCGTGCGCCGTCATTGCGATAAACCGGACCGCTGTGTGTTGAATAGCAACCCCGGCGTCCGTTTCTGTTCGGCATACGCCGTCCGCTGTGCGGGGCCCGCACGATCGTCGGGGGCCGCTGGGGGCTGCGGCCCCCAGCGCCCGCCACCATGCGACGTGCCGCTGAGGTGAACGAAAAAGCATTAACAGCCTCGCCCATGCACGCTGCATCCCCAGCAACCCCTGAGGTGAACGAAAAAGCATTAACAGCCTCGCCCATGCACGCTGCATCCCCAGCAACCCGCACCACTGCACACAGCCAGCCCCGCGCCGCGCGCTGCTGCGCCGCAAGGACATGACGCATCACGTCCGAAGCGCTCCAGGACGGTGCGTGAGCACGGCTGCACGTTCCCGGGGGGGCGGGGGGGGGGGCTACAGCGCACAGGTCGCAACACACACGCCGTACCGCGGCCAATTTGTCTGACCAAAATGCGGCGGCCGCGTCGGACGGGGGCACCGGCACCTGTTGCCCGCCGCGTGCATGCGCGCGCCGCCAGCTTTGCCATCAGGACGGAAAGACGGCAGAGATGCCGTACGCCCCAAGCGCAGTCCGGTGGCGTGTCCCTAACCCGAGCAACATGTGGGCACGAATGCGTCGGCTGTGCGGGGATGCTCGAATGTGCCACGCCGCATGCGCGTGTGAATGCATACACATGGCTGCAGGGTAGGGTGCCCGTTGAGCCGCTGTTGCTGTGTTGCTGCTGCTGCGCCGCCACCGTTGCGGCCGCAATGTTCAGTCCTGCTTGTCAGCCTGACTGTCGTAGCGTACTGCCAGCTCCTCATGGACGTATCGCAGCAGGCAGAAGAAGATTGCATCGCAGCCCATGAAGAGCTGCGTCGCATGGTTGATGTGCGGCCCGAACGCCCGGCACAGGTACTTGTCCATGGGCAGGCCGGTGAAGGCGACGGCGCCGGCCAGCAGCAGCAGCACGCTCCACCGCCGCTGCGCGCCGACGGGTCGGCGCAGCAACACGTACGCGCCCACGACCAGCACGGACATGACGGTCGTGCCGATGTACAGGACCTCGTTGACCCAGGGGATGTTTGCGCCGCAAAATGCAACCATATTGATCAGCCCGACGATGGTGGCCACGTTTAGCATGTGCACGGTGGCCCCGTTCGGTCCAGACTTGTTGGGCACATCGTCGAGTTCGCCGGTGAGGCACGCGTATGTTGCGGCGAAGGCGGCGCAGGCCGTCGACGCGACGTCAAGTGAAACCAGCGCCGAGTACCACACGTGCTTGCGGGCCAGGAAGCAGTGCACTAGCATTGCTGAGGCATTCATGAGTGCGAAGAAACCGAAGCACAAGCTCCACGCGGGTACAGGAGGCCTCCAAGTCGGCCGGCCCTTGGCTTGAAACGCCCCGTATCCCAGCAGGCCAATGTATACGCCAACGAGTTGCAGCGGCACCAGCGAGGGCCACCGTATGGGTAACTTATAGCGACCGTTGCGCGTGATTAGGAAGCTGATTGTGGGTGGGGATGGGCACATCGCACGCGTCTCGGGCGGAAACCATGCGTACCACGTCTGCGGCCTAGATTCTAGGAGGAGGTTGGCGGCGGACGGGAAGAATGCTTCTACGAAGGCCTCAGACATTTTCGTCGTTCGTTGCGCTGCTAAACCCAGCAAGTGGGGCAAGCGGGGCAGGTTGGCCCACCGTCGAGGCGTCAGACGTACGATACTGAAGGGTGCCGAGCCGCTGATAGTACTGGCACAAAACCAACGTAGCTGCGGCTACTACCTCCGCACCGCTGGGCGGACGATTAGTGTTTTAGTCAGCTGCAAGCTGTTTGTTCGGTGCCGTGCCGTACCACGGCCGTACCGTCCAGCTTTCCCGCCTTTCGAGCCGGAGATCTTGGATGCAGCGCCTCACAGACAGCATGCGCGACGTGCCTTGCCACACTGCAATCTCGCTGCACGCTGATTGCATGCACGCGTGTCAGCCCGCATGTCTGGGCAGGTTTGCACCACCCACTACCAGCCGCCAACCGGGCGCCAGGGACCGCTGGGGACCGCCACCAGTACGGCTGAGTACGGGTACTATTGACGAGGGCCGCCGACTACAACGGGCGGGCAACAGAATGCGAGCATGGTTGCGCCAGGCCCACACACAATGTGGGTTGACAGTGATTGTTCCATCCTTGTAGGTCCAGAGCCTAGACGACCTAGCTCGCCGACTCACCCTACCATTGTTCCTGGAGGGCAACGCCTTGTACTGGCGGGTGCGGGTAGAGCAGCGACCACCACAAGAGCAGCCCCAGACCTTCGCGCAAGCGATGAACCTGCTGTCAGACAAGTTCATGGACAAGCTGACAGCCCAGAAGGCACGCGATGCGCTGAGCCAGCTCCCATAGCCAATCGCGGCACCGTTAACCCGCTTAGTTCTCCAAGAAGAACGCGGGTCGCCGCACACGCTGCCGACGCTGCTCGGAGAGCAGAGCAGGCTTTTTTTCACACCAGGACTGGCAGACCGTGCAACCTGGCGGGCTGCCGAAACTGATCACACCATCAACACAGTCCTGCCATGCATACATGCCGCACCGGCCACAACCACATGTAGCGCACAGCCACGGCTGCCACTACGCATCATGATGCACAAGGGCGCGTACCGTCAAACCGGCTGGCACGCGAGCGCAACGTCGTCATCGTGACGGCATTCCGTGCCTCTGCATGCATATAGGACTTGCATCGCCTTGTGTAGTGGAGCACTTCACGCGGCGCTTTTCGGCTGTCCAACAGGCGTACCCGGTACGGGCTGTGTGGGCCCTCACGTGCTGCTGATGCGCACTTGGCCGGCTGCCGCTTCACACGCACTCGAGCGCAAGAGCTTGTCGGCAGCACTGCTCAGCAGTGATAGCCGTATCGCGCGATGGCATCGCGCTTGCTACGGCCGAGCCACGCCTCAACCTACAGCGGCGTAGCCGAGAGCGGCGCTGCGATTCAGGCAGTTCTGGCACTGCCGGCCGTTGAAACGAGGAGGGGGCCACATATTTGGGTACCGTAGCAGTACACGATATACGGCGCTGTGCTCGCGCGGTCACTAACCGCCCTGCAAGCCAGCCAGGCAGGCCTGTGCCCGGCGGGCGGCAGATGCAGATCGCCCTCCTGGCCCCCTCCCCCAAGCTGAGCCCCCACCAAAAGTTCCCTCCCCTGCTCTGGCACCGGCAAGGAGAGGGGCAATCGCAACAACGCTGTGTGAGGCCCGGGAGGAAGCCGCAAGCGACTTAGACTCCGCATCAGTTCAGGGCTAATCAGCCGGGCTGTCGGGGAGGTTAGCGCTGCAACGCCGCAACGCAGGAGGCGGGTGGGGGCCAGGGTCGATCCGCTAGTGCTTGATTGGAGATTCCTGAACCGATGACGCCTTGAGAACGGAAGTCCCGGCACACCCGGCACAACGGCACAACCTACAACTTGTGCCGCGGTGATCCGCAGAGGTTGCTTACCATATGCCGCCGTGCCCGTTGATGATGGCCTGATTACAAGAACCATGACTTGGCGTCAGGATGGCACGACAGAGCCGTGCGTGTTGGGTGGCGGGCGGGCGGGCGGGCCACCAGCCGAGCCGCAGTCCGTCCGTCACGCGTTTCTGTGCGCACCGTGGCACGGTGGCAGGCCACTGACCGCAGCCGCCGCCGCGGCGCGTGATGCGGCGCGATGCCGGCCCGGGGCGGGGACACTGGGGCCAATAAGGGCGGTGCTGCCCCGCCCTGGTGGCAACACGCCGCCAGCAGGCAGCCCGGGCTTGAGAAGTGTGCCGAGCGGCGGCGGCTCCTGTACGGTGGGTAAGGGCCTCAACGGGTTAGCTGATGACGCTATACGACCAGCAGCTGTCAGCAGCAAAAGCGGGCAGGGCTGGTTGCCAACACGAAGGTCACAGCGCGTTTGTCAGGTTTTCCAGAGGCGCGCCTTTTAAGGTCTCTTGGTGGATGACTGTACCAAGTCGTCGACGCGTTGCAGGCCGGCCGGCGTACTTCCTGTACTAATCTATAGTTGAAGCGCTGCCAGTATGCTGCGCAGCAGCGGCACCGCTGCTTGCCTGCAGGCCGGCTACCAAGGGTGTGGTTCGCACCCATACGCAGTTGGATTCCGTCACACTCGGTGAGGGTTAGTGGGCGCGAATATAATGTCGTAGTTGTAGAGGGCGCCTCGTCATTCCCGTTGCGGATTGTGGTGCTACCGCGGAACCAACCGCTGCTGCTATACAGTAACTATACAGTAATGCACAGCAGGCAGACGGACAGTCACTGATATGGTTGTATCACGCACTGCCAGTGCTACCAGTGCTCGCCACTGCGAAACCAGGCAGCGTCCGGGAAGGTAACAACCGCACCGACACCAGAAGTCCGGACTGTATACAATTGCAGCAGGAGGAGCTTGCGGGTCATTACTTGCGACAATGGCGGTACACATTGGAGTCCGATCGGCGCGCTTGGCCCCAGTGGCTTTGTTAGGCTTGCTCGTGGTGGTCGCGCCACAAATTCTGCTTGGCCCACGGGCGGGCTTTACAGCGGCGCACGCGCCTGCGTACGTTCCTTTGGCGGTGAGGCGGCCGTTTCCCAGCTCTATGCTCGCTGCGCCAGGTGAGCTATAGCTGCGGCGAGGCGCGTGTAGCAGCAAGCGCCCGCCGTGCGAGGGAGCGGTCGGTTAGTTGTCGCAGCAGCAGCCTTGCCCCGGTTGACTTTGTAATGTGTGCGCGGTGGCGAACACCGCGGTCTGCCCACTGCACGCTGCTCCTTATTCTGACTATCCCGTGCCAACGCCTGTTCCCCGTGGGTCCCTACCTGCCCTGCCCCTACCCCCTCGGCGTCGGTCCTGACTGATGGTAATTCTGGTGGTGGCGCGCCAGACCCTACCGGTGAGTCGGCACCCTGTGTCAGCACGTTGCAGGTTGCGCCTGAACCACCATACCCGCTGAACACTCTCAGCTGCGGTTGCGCTGCGCCACCAGGGTTGTTCGGGGCCTGGGAGTCCAAGTGACAAGCGTCTTGCTTGTACGGCGCGGCGCCCGCCACGTTGCCCAGACGCGCAATGTAGCCCCCAAAGGCAACGGCATAGGCCAGCAGTAGGCTGAAACCGCAGCATGCAGCTGCTCTGCTGGCCTTGGGCCCTTGAACAACAGGGCGTTTGGGTGTCTCCAAGCCCTCCTGATTATATCCACGTATGACGTAGCACCACTCTGAACCACGCAAAGCCAAACTCGCCGGCTAACACTAACCTGCTTCAACACTCTAACACTCGGGGTCTGTAGGCCAATGGAACTCGCTGTTGTGTGGACCTCTACAACTTCCTCAACACAAGGGAGTACATTGACACCTGTGGGCTCAAGGGATGCTTCTGCGGCGCGGCGCCAGACTTTGAGTGCGACTGCATTGAGGAGTGCGACGCGTTCCAGTACCGGCTGCAGCCGGACCTGTGCTGCCGGCGCACCTGCGCCCCCGATCAGACCAGGGAGTGCTCATGGCCGGAGTTTACCATACCCGCGCTCGTCAACATCGTGAGTGCTCTGATTGGATGGCTGCCATGCAGCACGCAGCCGCCACCGGGCATGCGCGATTGCAACCCGTTCTAGCCGTGGGCAGTCGGCTGCGCAGGGGCGCACTCGGTGCTTGGTTGCATTCACGCGCGCTGCAGGCGCGTGCATGGTTCCTTGCACATTTCGCTGATGCACGACCGCACACGGGTTGCCGTACGCGACGACATCAGCCATGACAAGGCCATCGCGTACACCGTATCGCCACAGTCGTGCCGCCTTGCACCATATGCACTCCCGCGCGCACTTACCGGGCTCTTGCGCGGCCTGGCCAGCATGTCTCATGCAGCGTCATTCGGGCGGCTCGTTTCCGCCCTGCCGACGCCCGTCGTGCGGGCCTTACGCCGTACGTTGCCTTGCCTCACAGGCGCCAGTCACCTGCGGCGCCTTTGCGCGCGCCTGGTACCGCATGATCTTCCACGACGCGGGTACTTTCGACAGGTGAGGCGAGCGGCGCGCAGTACCGGGGGGCGGCACTTGCGCACCCGCGGGTACTTTCGACAGGTAGGTGAGCGCGGCGGCGCGCCAGTACTTTCGACAGGTGAGCGCGGCGCGCAGTACCGGGGGGCGGCAATTGCGCACCCACGGGCACAGGCGATGAAAGGGCCCGCAGGTGTTGTTGGCCTACACGCGCCGCAACTGGCGCCGCGCACTCGAACTGCGGGCAGCTGCAAGCGCCAAGCAGTCAAGGGGTCTGGCCACGCCGAGCTCAAAACTCGCATCCGGCACTGGTTACCGTACTGTACCGCAGACATGTGCACCGCATCTGAGTGTGTTGTGGCTGCGCCATGCCATGTTACGCGGTTGGCTGGCTGCTCCTGCAAACCGTACAGTAGCGCCCTGCGTCACCGTCACGCTTCCTTGTACGGACTGTACGGGTTGCAGGTTCCGCATGACTGGCGGCATGGACGGCAGCCTGCAGTATGAGACGGGCCGGTGAGTGCCGTAGACAGTTGCCTGCCGAAGGCACTTTTGCCAGGCAGGTGGGGCGGCCCCATCGTAGCATCATCGTTAACCGGTTGCGGCGCAGTAGACGTCGCAGCGGGCTGGCCGGCATACCACCATCATGAGCAGCACTGGGCTGGGCTGGGGCACGCCACATAAACTTTGCGGGCACGCCAACAAGCGCAGGGTGGGCAGGCAGGCAGGCACAATGTCCCGCATAGCGGGCCGTACCATCGTACGACGGAAGGCCCGCTATGTAGTAGCAGTAGCGCGGCTGCTACTGCCGCTGTTTGGGCTTTAGCAGTAGACGCTCCGCGAGAGTATTTGAGTGTGTGTATGTGTGTGTGTCGGCCCTGCACGCACTGCAGGGAGGAGAACGAGAGCTTCCGGTGAGCGGCAGGGCGGACCGCCACAGCAGATTGGCGGCGCGCACCGCTGGGAAAGCCGGTCGGGTTATGCGTGCCGTACACCGGTCGGGTTATGCGTGCCGTAAACCGGTAGCGGCGCGCTGTGCTCGGCACACGGTGAACCGACAGTGACAGGCCGGCGGCTGGCCAGCTGCACGCCGGCTGCACCGACTAGGTGTGCGCCGGCCGGGCCCTGCGGGCCAACGGCTGCGCTGAGCGGTGTGGCCGTTCCGCATATGTGGCGGCCAGCGTGTGGCGGAGACCGTTACAGACAGACAGGCGCTGACGTGTGTGTCGGCCTGGGCCTGGGCCCGGGCTGGCGCGGTCGACGGCGCAACGCAGGTTCCCCGTATGCCCGCACCCGTACGGGGTACGCACGTACTGGCGTGCGGACCACCAGTCTGGCGGGCAGGGCGCGCGGAGGTGTGCGACGGCCCGAACGTAGTGAGCATGCAGCGGCGGAGGAGCGGGCATGAGCCCGCCCACACGTCCCCCTCTCGCCCTGGCGCCTGCCTGTTCGGCCTACCGTGCCGGCCGCCCGTGGTTGCCGTTTGCCGCGTTGCATGCCCAGCGACGACATCTTCATCTTCCAGCAGTTCAAGTCGACGTACGCCGCGCGCGGCCTCAACCCCAGCATGGCCGACATTATCGTCGCGGGCGGCATCATGGGGCTGTACGTCTGCGGCGGGCCGGTGGTGCCGTTCGTGCCAGGACGCATCGACGCGCCGGGTGGGTGGGCGAAGGCGGCTCGACCGCGCTGGCGTGCGCGCTCTCGGAAACCTCTTTCACCCCACCCAGCAGCAGCAAGGTTCCATGCAGCGCAGCGCAGCGCAGCCCAGCGCAGCGCAGCGCAGAACCGCGTCTTTAGGGGCGCGTTGCTGCCTGCCCCGTGCCCACAATGCTGTGGCGACCGCGCTTTGCGTGTTCGTGCATGTGAAGGGGGGTCAGCCAGAGCAGCGGAGGGCCTTGTGTAGCCGGGCAGCGCGGGACTTGCAGCGCATGTATCAGCTTGCCTGCCTCCCAGCGGAGGCAGGATGCCGCGGGCAGCAGGAGCAGGAGCACCAGCGCAACACGTGCCGGTCGCAGGTGGAGGACGAGGTGTAAGCAGCAGGGAGGGCCATCCAGGCCAGTGGCGGTGCGCTGACGGTGTTTTTGGCAGCACGGACAGCCAAGGCAGCAGCAGGTGTTGCTACGCCACCCGCACGTGCCTGATGTACCAGCCTGGCAGCGCACGGCAGTGCTGTAGCGAGGGCCGGTCGACCGGCCCCGGCCGGTCGACTGTGGCCCGGCCGGTGCCGGTAGCGCGCAGAGGGTGCACGCCGCCTGAAGAGCACACAGCATCTGCGGCGCGGTGTGCTGCGCCTGCACGCTGCCGTTCTACCGTCGTACTGTGCTGCACGCGCATGGTCGGGCAATGCCGCGCTGTGCGGTGCCGCGCGCATGGCAGATGGATAGTCGGCTCTGGGACGTACCCAGCCTGGCCCTCCCTGGTCCCAGCTGCCTCCCCCCCTTTCCTTGCCCGCCACCCCCCGCCTCGCTTCGGCCTGCCCCGCCCCGCCCCTCCCTGCCTGCCGTCCAGGCCCCAACGGCCCCGGCCTGCTGCCCGGCGAAGACGAGCCGGTGTCGGGGCTGCGGATCAAGGGAGACCGCATGAACTTCACGCAGGCCGAGTTCGTCACCGTCATTGGCGCCGGCCACACGATTGCCGGGGTGAGCGAGGCCAGTCGGCCAGCCAGGCGGAGGGGCGGGGGAGGATCGCACGGCAGGGGGCCCTGGAGCGGAATGGGACGTGATCACGCGCCGCACAGGCGGGCGGCACCGCCGGCGCGGCGCAGCAGGGCTCCGTGCCGTACCGGTCAGCCGCTGTCGCGTGTTGTGCGCCAGCTGCTGGGTGCTGCTTCCCTCCCTGCCACTGCGTTGCTGCTGCTGCTGCTGCTGCTGCTGCTGCTGCCGCAGCCTCGTGAAAAGCCACTCCCTGCTGCTGTTGCTCTTGCCGCTGCTGTTCACACCTCTCCGACCCACTTGCCGTGTTGGCTGACCAAACGCCCTACTGCCCCTCCCCCCCCCCCACCACCACACACCTTGCTGCCCCTCCCCCCCCCCCCCCCCCCGCAGCTGGACGCGGACTCGATGGACCGCACCCCCCAAACCTTTGACAACGTCTACTTCACCGACCTGCTCAACACCGGCGGCCGCAGCCCCAACAGCGGAGCGTTGTGGGTCACGTCCAAAATCGATATCATCGAGGCGGACAGGTGGGCGGTGGTGGTGCGCGGCGCGGGGGGGAGGGCGGGCGTGGAAGGGGCTCGAAAGGGGCTTGAAAGGGCCGTGCGGCGGGAGAGGGGGGTGGCGGCGGGGAGAGGGGGCCGCGCGCGCGCAGCTGCCGTGGCTCGGCGCGGCGCGGCGCGGCGCGGCGCAGCGCGGCGCGGCGAGAGACGATTCGATGTGGGGCTCCAGCATGCGGCCTGGGCAGCGCGTCGACGCGTGCCAGCTTTTGCAGGGTTGGTCGCCGCTCGCGATTCATGTGCTTTTGACGGGTACCACAGCGGCGTTGTCGAGGGTTTTGTGCTGTCGGAGTTGCCAGCTGCGCCCCCTCGTGCACGAACATGCTCCCTCCCCTCCCCTGTGCGCCGAATGCGCCGTACCGCCCACGCAGGAACCTGCTGCAGGACCAGACCTTCACCTCCACCGTCATACGCTTCCAAAACAACGCCGCGGACTTCACGCAGGCCACAATCCTCTCCACCATAAAGATGTCGTGGATGGGCCAGCGGCGTGAGTGGTGCCCGGAGGGGGGGAAAGGCGCGCACGCGCACGCGCACGCGCACGCGCAGGCACACACGGACGGACGGACGGACGGGCGGACTGGGAGGGGGTGGGCTGGGTGCCAAGCTCGGGACGCGGGTCGGACCTCCCTGAAAAGCCCCAAACCGCAATGTGCCGCTGCCAATACGCCCTCCTTGCCACTTCCCGCCGCGTGAGCACTGCGTGCGTGCTTGCGTGGCGATGTGTACGTACACGCATGCATCATGTACACGCATGCGTCATCCGTGACGGCCTGGCGGCGGCAGTGAAACATCACCTTGGGCACGTGCCTTGAGAACGGAGGGCGTGATGGTGGTGTGCTGTGTACAGGGGGGGGGGGGCTGTCACTACGTGACAACGCACACAAAGAACGCGCCTCGGCGATATGCTGGCCCCCGCCGAGCGGAGCCCGCTGTGCGCACACGAGGCGCACACCCACCCGGCATGTGTGTGTGTGTGTCTACGTCGTGCAGGCATCCTGCAGTCTTGGACCTCCCTCCCGCAGCCGTCCCCGCCCCCGCCACCCCCGCCGCCGCCCCCGCCGACTGCCAGTGAGTGTTTCGTTTGCCCAGCCCAGCTCAGCCCAGCTCAGCCCAGCTCAGCCCAGCCAAGCCCAGCCAAGCCCAGCTTTACATGTTTGGGGCCCATGAGCCGTGACTTGGCTGGACCCAACGCCCCTCTCTTCTTTTGAAGAGGGTGCCCTTTGCAGCCGGGGCGTCTGGCAGGCCGCAGTTGCGCATGATGATGATGATGATGATGATGATGATGATGATGATGATGATGATGATGACGATGATGATGGCGCAGCGCTTCACCCGGCCGGCCGGCGCATGACGCTTCCGGGGGCTGCAGCGCAACCACCTTTGCGCCTCCACGGCCTCGCGCCGTTGCATCGCGATGCCAGTGCCCTCGGGGCTGTAGCAACACTGACTTGCGTTGCGGTGTGGGGTGTGCGTGTGCGTGGGGCGTGTCGAGCAGGGCAGCGAATGCTGCCGTCACACAGGCAACACGCCCTCCTGCTCACCCCGGCCCGTCCCGTCCGGTGCCCTTGCCCTGGCCTCCCCCCGCCCCCCCCCACACACACACACACACTACAATGTCCACCGCCCTCCCTGTAGGCCCCCGCCCCCCATCCCCGCCGCCGTCCCCCCCGCCGCCGCCGCCGCCGCCGTCGCCGCCGCCTCCCCTGCTCTACTCGCCGCCGCCGCCGCCTTCGCCGCCGCCAGCCACGGCACCCGGTAAGCCGCACATGCCCCTCACCCGCACCGCACCGGCAAGCGCGGCTCCTTGTCGTATCGGCGAATGCCGTACAGATAAGCGCGGCTGCTGACCGAGTGACCGCCATGGCTTTGGATGTCTCTGTCTTTCGAAAAGCCCTGCGTGCTGGCGCAGGTCCCTGCGTGAGCCCCTGCCAAGGGTATCAGCCGCCTTTGGCTTTACGTGCAATACATGTATTGGAAATAGCCAAATACATCGATACTGCTGTAATCGCCGGAGCCATCAGCATCCCCTGACCCCCTACCGCCCCCTGGCATGATCCTTCCCCTTCCGCGCCCCGCACCCCCCCCCCCCCCTCCCCCCGCTGCTCGCCAGGCTGCAGCATCGTCCTGCCCTTCGGCTACAGCTTCATCCGTGGCTGGAGCGCCATCGGCGCCAACATATGGGGCTGGTCGCAGGTGTGTGTGTGTGCGCAGCGGCGTGTACGGCAAGGACGGGGCAGGCCGGCACGCTGCGGCATTCACGGATCATGTGATGGCTTCAACAGCACACACATGCCCCCTCTTGCTGAGGCGCCAGCTGCCTGCCTGACCGACCGACCGACCGACCGACTGACTGGGGCGTTGACAGTGTGGATGACAGCACAGTACAGTACACCACAGCACAGCACAGCCGGCAAAACGCGTGCCATCGCATCCGCACACACACATACGCCCATCGGCTGCAGGGGCTGGCCGTACGCACGGCTGGCCGGCTGTTGTTCGTCCACATGTTTCGGCGGCACTCAAAAGCACACACACCAGGCCACCCAACGCCTTGACGCTCTTCCGTGTCGGGGGCCCTGCCGCCCTCAACACACACCTTGACACACACATTGACACACAGCTCCGCACGCAAAAAGCGCAGCCGCGGCACGTGTGCCGGGCGCACCACCTGGTCGCGGCCGTCACGGTACGGCAGTTGAGCTTCCACTCGCGTGGAAGCGTGAAGAGCTGTCATGTGGTGTGGACTTATCGGTGCCGGTCGACCGGTGTTGTGCACCCCGCGGCCTCCGCTGACCCCACTGCCCTGCCCTGTGCTGTGCTGTGCTGTGCTGTCGTATCCGCCGCAGGGCACCAACATGACCGCGCTGGCCGACACCTGCAGCAGGCGCTGCGACTGCTTCGGCTTTGACCACACGGGGATCGTCAAGGGAACGGTGTCCTTCTTCTTCCAGGTGCGTGTGTACGGCAGTACCCATGCTGCGGGCGTGCTTTGGCGCAGGGAGGGGCAGGGGCGTCATTTGTGTCACGTGTGGCGCGGCGGCCGGTGCCAGCCAAGTTCCGACTGAGCAAAGATCCCTCCCTGGTTATGCACTTTCTCTTCCATTGTCGTTGCACATGGCTGCCCCCCCCCCCAACACACACACACACACCCCACACACACGTGTGCGTGTGTGCGCGCCAGGCGGTCGGCAGTTCGCCGGTCCGGACGAGAAGCATCGCAGGTTGCGAACTGGCAACGTGCGCGTGCGTGCGCCTGTCGTTCATCCATGTGGTGCGCGGTGCGGTGCGGCGCGCCTGCCTGCCTCGCAGGCCCCCGGCTGGACCGGGCCGTGCAACGGCTTCTACCGCAAGTCAAACCTACGGACGTGCGCCAGCCTCACAGGTGGGCACCCAGGGAAGGACGGGGGGAGGAGCTGGGTCGTACCGCAACGGCCCTTGGTGCGCCCTCACGCACGTATCTGGGGCTCATGTGGGGGCAGGTGCCATTGCGGCGGTTCACGACGCACGCAGCTCCTTCGCTTTGCTCGCAAACACGCCGTCCGTCCTCGCGGTTGACGCCTGCAGCCAGAACCAGCGTACCTTCGTTCATGCACGTAGGCGCGCACGCCGCCGCGGCGTGCATGTGCATGCATGCATGCATGCAGCAGGCCCCCCGTTTCTGCCCGTCCTCCCCCACTGTACCGCTGCGGCATGAAACATCCCCCCCCTTGCCCCCCGCCCCCCCCCCCCCGCCCCCGCCCCCGTCCCCGCACCGCCCCCCGGCCACAGCCTTTGAGTGCCCCACCCCGGCCGGCTACACTTTCAACCAGGGCATGGACGGCCCCGGCGGCGACTCGCCGCTGGCGGGCCCGCAGCCCAACACCGCCACCCTGGCGGAGCTTGCGCGCAGGTGCAACGTCATGGGCGCCACCTGCGCAGGCTTCAACCACCTGGGCTTCGTCAAGGCGGCGCTGCCCAGCGTCATGACGCGCATGGCTGCGTGGACGGGGCCGTGCCAGGGCATTTACAGGAAGATCAGCCTCCAGGGCTAAATCGCCCTGCAGCGCTACAGGGCTAAAGCGCCCTGCAGCGCTACAGGGCGCACACCGCTGTCGATGCCGCGGCGCGCGGCGCACGGCGCGCTGCCTCTTGCCTGCGCCGCACCAGCGACGTGCATCGTTGTTGTTGGTGGTGGTGTGCTCCGCCGCACCAGCGGCCAGCGGAAGTGCCGCGGGACTGGTTGTGGTGCCGGCCTTGTGTGAGCGCTGGGGCAGGGGGGGCACGCGTGCGCCTTGCCCGGGTCCGTACGCCTATGCCGTACACCTGCGCCCCCAAGAGCGCCTCGGCGTGTGCACGGCCGCCCTGCGGCGTGCGCACGACTCCGCGCGCGGTGCGGCCTGCGATGATGCGTTCTTTGAGCGATCAAAACTCATCCCTCTTGGACTAATCAATCCATTGTGACTACCAAAGTGGCGTGCGCCGGCTGCGTGCGCGCGCGTTTAACGCATGCACGCATGTACATAGGTTGTTTTGTTGCTGCGCCTCGCTTCGAGCCTTTGGCCGTTGCGCTGCGCTGTGCATCTGTGCGGTCGCGGGCGGTGCGCCTTTGAGTGGGCCCCTGCTTGCTTCGTGCCGGTCCGTTGGCAGCCGTAGTAGCGAACGGCACGCTGCGGTGCGGCCGAGCGGCGGCCTGACTGTGTGTGCGCCACACCATTTGTGTGTGCGTTGCAAGGTGTTGATATTGCGCTTTCATTGTTGCGGCATGCATTAAGCGTGTAGTGTTGTACATCGGTCGCCCTGCTCTGGCGGGTCCGCGCATGTGCCTGTGCGGTCACGGCCTCCCGCGCTGCAAACAGCAGGGCGCGAGGTACAGGACGGGTGAGGCAGAGCCGCAGAGCGCGCGGCTGGCGCACACCGGGCGGGCGGGCCCCGCCCCGATGTGTGCTGTGCAAGGCCTTGCAGCACAATTCGAGGCTGGTCGGCTGTCACATGCTTTTTGCGCACTCCTTGGCGTTGTCCTTACACCAAAATACACCCTTGACTTGCCCCACACACGCACACATGGCCGCCCGGCAGGTTGACCCGCCAATAGATATGAATGTGCATAAGCCCCCCTGGCCCTGTGTACGGCAACAGGCCGCGCCTGCGCGCGCCCCGATTTGGTGGCAGGCAGGCAGGCAGGCAGGCGTGGGGGGCGGCGTGGCGTGGCGTGTGCAGCTCTGGATGGCGGACGAGATTACAAACGGTTGGTTGAAACGGCCGCTGTTCTGTTCATCGGGCGTGCCGTACGCCGTGCAAATCACCGCAGCGATGAGCGTGAGTACAAACACGAACTGTCCTTCCGGGCGTATGGTTGGGCCATCTCGATTTGCGTACAGATTGATCTCACACCCTGCCGTGTGCGCGGCGCCTAAACGGTACTGTCGCTGTGTGTTGATGCTTTTGCATCGTCCTTGCGCGTGAGTGAGTGCACGTGGGTCGATGCTTCAACGGGAAGAGGATGCCCACGGCTGCAGCCGCCGCGCTGGTGCTGGCAGGGTTCCCCCCCTCCTGGAGCGTGTACAGCTCGGACTTCATGTGGGACTACAAATTAAAGCTGGTTATTGCGGTACACTGTGTCACATGTGATCGTCGCTGCTGGCATCTGTCACTGCAGCGCTTCTCTGCGCGTGCCGTACCATTCGTTTTTCGTTCGCGGTGTGTGCGCACACATGATTGATCTAATGTTGGCGGGCAGGCGCGGCGCGCAAGGGATCCGGCTGCAGGGCGGGCATGCCAAGCCTGCCTTCGCCCTAGTGCGTGCCTAGCCTGCTTTGCCGTACGGGCCTTATTGCCTAGCGGCCGCTTTTGTGCCGCGCCGCCTTGCCTGGTGTGGTTTACTCTGTAGGGTATCGTTCCACAGGCGCGTAAGCCTGCACACACATTCACACTTACCTCGCTGAGTGTGCTTTGGCGCGTCACCCGCCGCCGCCGTGTGCGTTGCGGCCGGTTTGTACGTCGTGCCAAATGCCGTATCCACCAGACTGGTCACGCGCTCAGTTGGCCATACTTGCTGGTTGCCGGTGCACCGTTCGCGCGTGGGTTGTGTGCCCTGCGCGCGTGGCCGCCTCCGCCAGCCAGACAGGCCATGCCTTTATCATCGATTGCCCCGCCCCGTCCCGTCCCCGCCCCACCCTGCCCTCCCTTTCGCCCTGCCACGCTGCCCGACCCGATAAAGGTAGAGGGAGGCCTGTTGGGTACGTGCAGCGCGCCAGGACCCAGCACACTCCTCACCGGCAGGGAGGGGGGTCCGATGGCTCCCGCCGTCACACGTAATGATGTGATGGGCATCAACTCAGTAGATGCAGCCGAGCTCGGGTGCACCCTCTGCATGTCGCACATGGTGACCGTACGATGAACGATGTACGATGGCGGCGCGCTTGACGGCAGCACCTTGGCCGTTAGCGGCCACGTGCAGCGGGAGAAAGGTGTCAACGATGCCGGCCCGGACCCGGCCTGGCCAGGCCAGTGCAGCTCGTCCACGTACAAGCCTCCGTTACCGCTACACGCAGCGCAAAAGCCACGCCCTCTGACCTCCATGGCCTGGCCTGGCCTGGCCTGCCGGCTTCAGCCCTGCTGCCTGTTCGGTCGCCCGGTCGCCGGCGACAGCGGGTTGCTCATTCCTCGATGTCCCTCCCCTCGATCATTTGACCGCCGCAGTAGTAGCCAGTTTTAGGCGCATTTGGTGCACAGCCTGCACCGGCCCAGGCTGAGGGTGCCTGTCGCCTTTGGCTGTACGTGAGGTTCCATGCATTGGTAATGGCCATCTACTTACATGAGCGATGACGTGATGGCTGGAGGCATCTGCACCCGCTGGCCCAGGCCCAGGGCCCACTTAGGGCACGGCGGCGGCAGCCGGGCGCGGCAATTGCAAAGCACATCAAGTGGCTCGCGGCGCCGCGCGGCGTGCCTGCTGCTGCTGCTTCTTATTGGTTTGCACCGTTTCGTGTGTGGGCGATGCCTGGCTTGTGGCGGGCGGGGCGGCGCCCGGGCGTGCGGGCCGGGTGCCGCGCCTCCAACGACGACCAGCCTGTCATGCCATATCATGCGCCTTGCCGTAATGGGTCCCGATGGTGATTCGAGTGGTGATTGGCAGTTGTGCAGCGGTACAGCCGTGCGGTTGGTGAGGTCCGTGTGGTGGGCGGAAGGCCCCTCCCTGTGAATGCGTGGTCGGCGGTGGAGAATGTGTAGTGCGGTTACGTTGCCATGCGGCGGCACGGCCACCAGCGCCCGCCGCCCGGCCCCTTCAGTGGCCGCTTCATCAAGCATGCGTTTGGGTTGTCATCTATCAGGCGTCCGCGCCTTGCCACGCCGGCCTGCAGACGGGCAGCGGCTGCTATCACTTCACATCGTACGGCACCAAGCTCCGGCACACGGTAGGCCACCTCCTCAGCCTACGCTCTCATGCTGGCTGTCGCTGTCGGTCGGTGCCTAATCATGCCATGCATTGTTAGGCTATTCTGGGTCACCGTGTCACGCATTTGGGCATCTGGTGGCGAGGCGCGGTGCAGCGCCGCCACGGCGAGGATCGGTTGCGTTGGATTTCATTTCATGGTGGTAGGTTGAATCTGCGGTGATGTGGCCCAGGGCAGGCCAAGTGCCCCCGGGGCCGCGGTGTGAACGGCGCACGCGCGCGTGTGTTTATGTTGGTGTGCCGCTGGCGTTCACGCCAGATTTCGGCACAATAGAGACGGCACAGTCTGTGCTGTCTGCGCTCGAGAGCCTCACCCTGTGTCAAGTGGAAGTGGATGTTGCTCATCACTTTCGCCTCCTAGCCAGGACTGGTCGGCGCTAACGGGTCCCCTGAGCGGTGTGCACCTCAGTCAGCCACTGCCCCTAGTACAACGGCAGAAGCAGCTCAGGCCTCCGACGAGCGGTCCGCAGCCCCATACCAGGCACTCACTATCCTTGCAGGGGTCAGCAGCAGCAGCGTGCGCTGGGCAGGAAGGCACGCCTCTTGGCTGCATACACGTAGCTGTCAGTGTGCTGCGCGTTCGCCTGTCACGGAGCGTTGAGCGTGCGCCCTGCGGCTGCGTCGCGTTCAGCCACGCGCGACGCGGTCCTCCTCCTGCGTGGCAGCGCCGCGCTGCTGCCTCGGCCCTGCACACAACGTCGGTGATCTAGGGGCTTGCATCGTGCGAATAGCTTAGGACGCGACTGGTGTATGGCATACGCACCGCACGCATGTTGCGGCAAAACAGTGTTAGGGCATCTAGCATGTACGGTTTCCGGCGGTGTGCCATCTAGCGCGCGCTTCGGCGTGCGCGGCGGGGCCTTGCGGCCCTGCCTGGGTCCCAGAGCGCGGAGGGTTTTGCCTTCATGGCCCAGTTCCCTTTCCCCCTCCGCTTCGCTAGCTCTGGCTACCCGTTGATCAGGGAATTGGGCTTGTGCGCGTGCGTTAACAGGCGGCGCGGCGGCCAGTCGGGGCGCCTACGCTATCGGCGCATGCGTGCATAGGGCGATGGGTGAGCGCAGGCAATGAATGACCTGCTGATTGAGCGCGTCACGTTGTGGCAGAAGGCCTTCTGCGTTGTGGCGCAGTTACGAAAAATGGTACGACAGGCCACCCAGATGCCGGCAGAGTGTGTCAACCAAGCTGGAGTAGTGTTTCCGCGACGGAAACAGCGCAGTACATCAATCACACTGCAATGACCTCATCCATGGACACCAGCCGGCTGGCTGCCTTGCTTGCAGCTGTATGGCTGTTGACAGGTTGATTGGAAGGGGGGACTCCCCAACTCCCGCACCAAGGGGGCCTGGTGTGCCTCGTCTGAACACGCTCCCCTCCGGCGCTGCTATGTGCCAACAGTGTTCTTATTGATTACTTCTTACCACGCGCACATAGCCGTTCAACGGCGCGCTGCCTGCGCACTTTTCGCGTGCTTTGCCATGCTGATGGGAAGCTGTGCACAACCGGGACGACCACTGCGGTGAAGCTAGGTGCCGCCAAGGGTCAAGAGCGCAGTAACCATGAGTACAGGAGATGTCGCAGGAACTATGAGCAAGGATGTGGCGCATGTACACTCGCAACCTGAAGTGATGCAACTCAGGGGCAAACAAGGTGAGGCGGAAAGCAGGCCACGCCAATGTTCCAACGCGAGCATGGATGTCGCAGTAGCTATGTGCTCTGGGCATGGCATGGCGGGCTTAGACCCTGGGCGCGAAAGACTGTGGTGCGAGACTAGTTTGGGAGTGGCGCCAATTTGGGTGGAGCACCGTCCACGACAGCCGTGGACACACTTTCCACGTTTGTCGTGGACGACCCCCACGACTCCCGTGGAAGCTTGTTTGAACAGGGAGAAGCATCTAGGAGTCTCGCAGGAGCCTCCGTGCTGTCAAAGCAGACGACATAGAGCTCCTTTTCATGCTTTGATGCCCTCCGTTGCAGCATAGGCTGAACAGACAGTCTGTTTGAGCAAACATGTTCAGCCATGCCGCGCGTACAAAACTGCAATCGTAACTGTAGGTTCATAGAACACGTAGAAGACTGCAAGAAACAGCCCAGTCGTTTCACGTGCATAGGCGTTAGTCTGCTCACGAAGCTCATTGTGCTCCGTGACGAGACACTGACAGCGGAGGAAGAGAAGAAGTTAAAGGAGGACCTTAGCGCTGCTCGTGCGAACGGCGTCGCCGACTGCGCGGCCGCTGCGGGGCAAGAAGGGCACAAGGAGATCTTCCACCAAACTTGCGCAGAAAGCGAGCATCGCTCCGGCTATAGGAGCGCTAGGCTCGGCGCAGCACTAAACCCCATCACCTTCCGATGGGGTTGATGAGTCATCAAGCCGAAGGACGGGCAGGACGGCCGTAACATCGTACGCGACTGCCGGCACTTCGGGTGCCCGGCATGCCTACAAAGCGCGCAAGGCAGCAAGGCGGTCATACGATAACCTTACAGGTACGGCCTGCGACAATCGCCATCACCGCATGAAAACTGAAGTAGTTCATGCACATGCATCGAATCGTCGACCGTGATGTACAGCTGTGTGCACGGCATGCATGCGCATGCACGTCCAATCCTGCGCATGGATTGCTGCGCAGCCGTACGTTTCTCCACACTTGACACGTCAACGTTGCTGTGCCGCACTCGCATGCAGAGGAGGAAGACAACAAGATTCAAGACAGGGCGAACCGCCGCACAGGCAGCGCGCACTTCATAGCCGCGAAGGCCGAGGCGCTGAAAGCCCATGCCGGTGAATTCGAGCAGATCCACATCTACGTTAAGCCGCGCGAAGGCCCGGTTTACGCATGACCCCTGGCTTTCTGGCGTTGTCTGCCGAGGACTCGGAGTTCCATGCAGCAGGCAGTGGTGTGTACCGTCGTGGAAAAGAAGCTGCGTGCGTGGCAGGCGCGGCAGCAACAGCAGCAGCAGGAGGCCGGAGCAGTTCAAGCTGCGGTCCCAGACGCACCAGGCGTTGGGGGTGTTGCCACAGCCATCGCCACAGCAGCAGCAGCTGAAGGCCACCGTGGTACAATTCATACCCGTGGTGGCACAGAGGGTGGCACGCCAACAGGCGCAGCGCCAGCCGAGGGTGCGTCTCCGATGCGCAGCAGTCAGCACGCGAACCAGGATGAGCTGGACGAGCAGGACGTGCTTGCCGGCAGGCGCAGCAGCGGCAACAACGCAGGACCATCCGTGCAAAGGGTTGGAGCGCCACCACGGCGTCCCGCTGCTCGCGCACATGCATGGCGTGCGCAGCTACCCCCAGCTCAACGCGCAGCTGTCCCAGCAGCTGCAACACGAACACTTGTAGGGGCGCCACAGGCGGCTGCAGGAGCACCCACTGCAGCAGCGCCGGCGGCTGCTGCTGGAGGAGTGCCAGCAGCGGGAGGTGCACCGGCTGCAACACAGGCGCTGCCTGTGGCAGGAGCGCTGGCGGCAGCAGGGACTCCACCGGGAACCATGCCCGCAGGGCTGTCAGCCCTGCTGCAACGCAACAGGCCAGGGCAAGGAAATGGCCGGCAGCGTGCAGGTACGATTAGGCAATCGGACAACGGCACGCAGTTATTGCCGTGCCGTCACCAGTGCGTTGCAGACATGTGCGTGCTGAGGTGTATTGCTCAGCCGGTGGCATCCTCTGCGCAAGACGCAGCAGCAGTTGGTAGGCAGGTGCAGTCAACTGCTGCTTCGTGCGCTGTGCTCGCCGCCATAGGGCGGGTGGGCTGGGTTTGCTGCTGCACCCGCGTCGGCGCCGGCGATGTTGAGGGCCTGCTGGGCAGATGCTCACTGCCGGCCGGAGTCAGCCAGGCCGATGAGCAAGGAACACGCCAACACGTGTCGGTGGGTTATGTGTTACACCCTGTAGCGCTGCGGGGCACACGCACGTGCCTTATCGTGGCATGGAGTGGTGGTGGATTTAGTAGCAAGGCCCCAGTAGTACCATGACATGATGGCGCTCCCTTTTTGCATTGCTTGCCAGCGCGTATACTGCACTTGTTTAGGATTATACAAGCAGTAGGCCCAGGCACGTCGTGGCATCTGCTACCATGCACCCGTGGCTGGCACACCTCAGCAAAACGCACCGCACGACCTTTGACAGCAAATGCAGCAGACAGCAGGGCAGCAGGACAATGCCGTGGCCCGCCACAGTGAGTACGCACAGTGAGTACGTGATGACGCGTACAAGGTTGCCGCACATGCAGCGGCTGTACAGCGTACATCTGGCATGTTCATCCTGTGGCGGACGCATGTATGAATGTGTACAAAGCAACACGGTACGGATGTGTATAAAGCAACACGGCGAATACAAGGATAGCGATGACAGATCACACACAGACTAATCTCACAAGACCGCGCGCACATGTAACCACAAACGCGGGTGTGTGGGTACAGCCTTTCCTGGGTGGCACGCAATAATCGTTTCAGCCCAGGTCCATGTACACTCTACGCAGTGCAGCCAACATGTCTTGTGGGCTGATCAGCTGTGGCACGGCCCTCGGCATCGCAGCGGCATGGCCATGGCCATGCGCAATATGGTGCTACTGTTAACATGATTGATAGTGTTACACAATCAAGGGCAGAACAGCGACGACTGAATGCAGGGCGCACGACAGTGAAGGACGCGTCGCCCGCTGTTCGCATAAAGGGGGGCAATGGGACGCGAGCCACCCTCGTGCTTTGCATGTGTGCGTATGCCGCCTTGACAGCCTAGCTCAGCGCAACCGGCCAGCGGGCGCACGATGTCTATCTGCCACCACTATCGCTAAGCCGGCTGCCTCGCTCAGCGCCGTTGCGTGAAGCGGGCGATCGCGATGCCCCCGACGGTGGCAGTGTATGCGCAGGTGGAGGGGATGGTAGGGGAGGTGCGGGCAAAGGCGGCCACCACGACCGATGCCAGATTGTTGTTGCGGCTCAAGGTGATGTTCTTGGCCAGCGTGTCGAGCATGGTCTGGTTGACGCCGCCGGAGGTGGTGACGGTGCCGGAGATGGTGATGGTGGTGCTGGTGCCGCTGACACGGCCGGCGATGTAACCGCAGCCTGGCACTGTTGCCGCTGCCGTCATCATCATGTTGTTGAGTGCCGATTGCAGGGCGGTTTGGTGGTTCTGGCTGAAGTTGGTGACGAAGGGCTGCTCCATGGCGATGGTGAAGATGACGGAGGTGGGCGTCGGCCCCGCGCGCTCAACGCACTCGATTACCTCGCAGGGCTCCACGGCGGCGGCGGCTGTTGCTGTTGCCGGCGCTTCTGGCGCCGTCACCACGGCGGGCTTGTACGCCGACCGGCCGATGCTCTGCTGCTTGTGAAGGAACAGCGGATTGACGTGCGGCGTGTAGTTGGAGCCGGCCCACGCCATGCGGCGGCGGTGTGCGTTGCTGCTGGCAGACGGCGCGACCGTGCGTCTGGCGGTGGGGAAGGGTGAGGGGCACGAGGCGAAGCAGGCAGATCAGAATTGCGAGACATAGGGCTGCAGCGCTCTGCAGCAGCCGAGCGCTTGAACCATCAAGTTGCGGACAGGCAGCAAATGGGCTGCACGCCGCGTATGGTAGCGCAGCAGGCGAGCAGGTGCGCGACAGTCTCGGCCGTGGCGTGCCGCTTGTGTCGCAACAAGATGGAGGCGCGTTGCGGCAGCCGTCGCTTGCAGGGGATTAACGCTACGCCCGCGCCCCGTCTTTCCTCGCCGCTCACCTCGCCGCGCGCACCAGCCCTTGCAGGGCGCCCTTGAAGCGCCGGCGCATGCTGGCCCGCACCGAGCGGCGTGAGCTGGACCTGGCAATAGCCGGGCGGCCGGGGCTGGCGTCATGAAGGGAGTCCGACGGGGAGGAGGCCATCTCGTGTGGGCGTGCGAAGCCGCAAGCGCGGGCTGTGGGCTTGAGTGGGCCTCAAGTGTGGGTGCGCACTTTGTTCAGTGCGGGACACGGCGCAGCGGCACTTGGATGTATGCAAGCACTTTGTACGTTGCACGCACTCGTGGGCACTTGTGTAACACTAAGGCACTTTTGCAGCGCCTTTATAGTTGCGAACCCCGGTGGGTGTCGGGTGAGGTGCCTGCAGGAGAGAACAGTGTCGAACGGTTCAGCTCTAGGGCACCGCACCGTACATGAACACGCGAAGAAGGCCGGGTGGGTGGACCAGCTCGGAACCCGCCGTTGGCAGCAACTCCAGCCGAGTCTCCACGCCTAGTCCTGCATGTGCGGGGCCTCAATGCCGCCTTCAGTCTTTCGCTGGTCCAGGCAGCCGTTGTCGCGCCACGGCTGCGCGGGCCCGGCGTTGCTGCTTGTGGGGACCCATAGCTTGCTGTGCGGTGGTGGGGAAACGTCATGAAACCGGCCGGCTAGAAACCCCTGGGCCAGCTGGCGCGACCGCGAGCTACGCAGTGCGGGGTTGATGGTGCTAGGTGTGGGCCGGCGTTAGTTCTTGCTGCGCACAGAGAGCTGTGCAGGAGAGGAGCGCCGCCGCTGTCACCAGTATGGCTGTGCGGGTGCGGGTGGATGGGCAGTTCTCATAATCCGCTATGAAAATCATCGGTCGTCCAGCACAGATAGCGTCCACCGTCGCTCATTGTTCGTTGATGAAGAACCACGGCAGAAAAACGACCCCAAAAAACCCAAAGAGGACCACGTGTTTTAGTCTGCGGCAGATGAGCAGCAGCCACGCAACGCGCGGTGCCGCCCACCCACGCCGTCCCTGTGCCTCGCGCACAGATAAGCGCCACAATCCATGCAAGCGCACCATGAAATGAAAACGCGGCACCGCGCTAACAAGTGCGTACCCGCGACGCCGCGACACCGAAAACCACGAGATGGAACAAGGCAGGCGCCCAAGACCACCGCCGCCACTTGGCGGGCGGACATGCCCCCCTGGCCGCACCGGACCCAAATGCTGCACGACCCAGGTGGGCGGGAGGAAAACACGCACCGGACCCAAATGCTGCACGACCCAGGTGGGCGGGAGGAAAACTAGCGGCAGCAAGCCGCACTGCGGCGGAAAGGCGGCTCAGCAGCAAGCCGCACGACGCCACAACGTCGCACAAGGCCAACAAAGGGATTGGGCAGATTACCAGCCCCAGGCTGGGAAGCCCAATCAAATAGTGCCGCCCTGCCAGGCCCTGCGGCACAGCTGCTCTGCAGCTAGTACCGTACTCGAATGACTACAGCTGCTAATGAGAAGCCGCCATCTGCCCCACGCATACTTCATGGAGCAGAAGCTAGCGACCCTGCGGCCATCTGCACTAGCCAGCCCACGCCCGTACATAACAAAAACAATAATGATAATGATAGTAATGATTATAATAATGATAACAATAATGTTACGCATGGTCAAACCCGCGTGTGTTAAGGGGGCTGGGCACGATGGAACGTAGTGCTCATCTTTCGACGACACCCAAAGGGTAACTACCCAGCCACCAGGACGCCCGTAGACATCCAGAGCGCCAGCCTGCAACCTGCAGCTTTGGCTGTGCGCCTGTATCCCGTGCGTCCTAGCGGTGAACCATGAGGTGCGGAGGCGCTATGTGATGCACAGGAGGCGGTAGGCTCGGCCGGTGCACTGAGCCGCTTGCCCGGCACGGGTCACTAGGGCCACCGCACACCAGGAGGAACATGCGTGTGTGGCACTGCCTGGCGGCGGGTGGTGCCGGGCAGGGTCGGTAGGGCATGCTGATGCCGTGTGTGTGTTCACTGCTTTGTTGTTGTTTGCCGGGTTCCACACTGACCATGGCCGGGTCGGTGGTGCCGTACAGCTGCCACCACGTGGAAGCATAAAGCCGTATACAACATGCAGGCACGGACGGCTGGAGGCAGGGTGCCCGGTGTTGGTTACAACGGTTGGCACTGCAACCCCGCGCATCACGTTGGGCTCTTACAGCTATCACAGCTATCGTCGTGAACATCCATGTTATCAGTGGCACGGCACTGCCAGCGTGCCCACCAAACCAACAACGCGTGGCAACCGGCATCACCCTCCGTGCGGTTGGGCCCAACGCCACCCGCAGCACTGCTTGTTAGCGTATGCAGTGCTCGTGTACCGTTCGCGCAAATCAGTGCTCGTGTACCGCACGCGCAAGTGCTCGTGTACCGCACGCGCAAATCAGCTCCTACGCCACATCAAACACCCCTGGCACCCGCCGCCTGAGGGGGTCAGCGGCCTTGAAGCAATTGGTAGCCAAGGACACAACTGTTTGCTGAGTCAATGACACTATAGTACAGATTCCATGCCGAACACTCGATTAATGATGAAATGTAGCAATTGACCGCAGATGGCAGCGGCTGGGAGTAGTGGCAATGACTTGCATGTACTGACGTGGACCACGCTGCGAATGCGCAGCGGGATGAATGCGAACAACACTGGCAATTAACTATTGAGGATAAACACCACCTGTGATGCATGCGCACTGAGTCGCTACACACTCTACTTCATGCAAGGTTCGTCTGCACTTGTGCAGTGCATGTACCAGTTCTCAGCTTTACGCCTATGGCCATAGAATGGCAGCTGGAATGTCGGCACACGGCATGACGAGGTGGCATACCGTAAGTACGTCCAACAGACGGACGTGATGGCGGACATGATGGTGTATTGTCATCCGTGTTACAGCAACCGCCTATAGTGCCTGCTGGCCAGCGGGCGCACTATGTCTATCTGCCACCACTATCGCTAAGCCGGCTGCCTCGCTCAGCGCCGTTGCGTGAAGCGGGCGATCGCGATGCCCCCGACGGTGGCAGTGTATGCGCAGGTGGAGGGCATGGTAGGGGAGGTGCGGGCAAAGGCGGCCACCACGACCGATGCCAGATTGTTGTTGCGGCTAAAGTTGATGTTCTTGGCCAGCGTGTCGAGCATGGTCTGGTTGACGCCGCCGGAGGTGGTGACGGTGCCGGAGATGGTGATGGTGGTGCTGGTGCCGCTGACACGACCGGCGATGTAGCCGCAGCCTGGCACTGTTGCCGCTGCCGTCATCATCATGTTGTTGAGTGCCGATTGCAGGGCGGTTTGGTGGTTCTGGCTGAAGTTGGTGACGAAGGGCTGCTCCATGGCGATGGTGAAGATGACGGAGGTGGGCGTCGGCCCCGCGCGCTCAACGCACTCGATTACCTCGCAGGGCTCCACGGCGGCGGCGGCTGTTGCTGTTGCCGGCGCTTCTGGCGCCGTCACCACGGCGGGCTTGTACGCCGACCGGCCGATGCTCTGCTGCTTGTGAAGGAACAGCGGATTGACGTGCGGCGTGTAGGTTGGAGCCGGCCCACGCCATGCGGCGGCGGTGTGCGTTGCTGCTGGCAGACGGCGCGACCGTGCGTCTGGCGGTGGGGAAGGGTGAGGGGCACGAGGCGAAGCAGGCAGATCAGAATTGCGAGACATAGGGCTGCAGCGCTCTGCAGCAGCCGAGCGCTTGAACCATCAAGTTGCGGACAGGCAGCAAATGGGCTGCACGCCGCGTATGGTAGCGCAGCAGGCGAGCAGGTGCGCGACAGTCTCGGCCGTGGCGTGCCGCTTGTGTCGCAACAAGATGGAGGGCGCGTTGCGGCAGCCGTCGCTTGCAGGGGATTAACGCTACGCCCGCGCCCCGTCTTTCCTCGCCGCTCACCTCGCCGCGCGCACCAGCCCTTGCAGGGCGCCCTTGAAGCGCCGGCGCATGCTGGCCCGCACCGAGCGGCGTGAGCTGGACCTGGCAATAGCCGGGCGGGCGGGGCTGGCGTCATGAAGGGAGTCCGACGGGGAGGAGGCCATCTCGTGTGGGCGTGCGAAGCCGCAAGCGCGGGCTGTGGGCTTGAGTGGGCCTCAAGTGTGGGTGCGCACTTTGTTCAGTGCGGGACACGGCGCAGCGGCACTTGGATATATGCAAGCACTTTGTACGTTGCACGCACTCGTGGGCACTTGTGTAACACTAAGGCACTTTTGCAGCGCCTTTATAGTTGCGAACCCCGGTGGGTGTCGGGTGAGAGCCTGCAGGAGAGAACAGTGTCGAACGGTTCAGCTCTAGGGCACCGCACCGTACATGAACACGCGAAGAAGGCCGGGTGGGTGGACCAGCTCGGAACCCGCCGTTGGCAGCAACTCCAGCCGAGTCTCCACGCCTAGTCCTGCATGTGCGGGGCCTCAATGCCGCCTTCAGTCTTTCGCTGGTCCAGGCAGCCGTTGTCGCGCCACGGCTGCGCGGGCCCGGCGTTGCTGCTTGTGGGGACCCATAGCTTGCTGTGCGGTGGTGGGGAAACGTCATGAAACCGGCCGGCTAGAAACCCCTGGGCCAGCTGGCGCGACCGCGAGCTACGCAGTGCGGGGTTGATGGTGCTAGGTGTGGGCCGGCGTTAGTTCTTGCTGCGCACAGAGAGCTGTGCAGGAGAGGAGCGCCGCCGCCACTGTCACCAGTATGGCTGTGCGGGTGCGGGTGGATGGGCAGTTCTCATAATCCGCTATGAAAATCATCGGTCGTCCAGCACAGATAGCGTCCCACCGTCGCTCATTGTTCGTTGATGAAGAACCACGGCAGAAAAAACGACCCCAAAAAACCCAAAGAGGACCACGTGTTTTAGTCTGCGGCAGATGAGCAGCAGCCACGCAACGCGCGGTGCCGCCCACCCACGCCGTCCCTGTGCCTCGCGCACAGATAAGCGCCACAATCCATGCAAGCGCACCATGAAATGAAAACGCGGCACCGCGCTAACAAGTGCGTACCCGCGACGCCGCGACACCGAAAACCACGAGATGGAACAAGGCAGGCGCCCAAGACCACCGCCGCCACTTGGCGGGCGGACATGCCCCCCTGACCCCCCTGGCCGCACCGGACCCAAATGCTGCACGACCCAGGTGGGCGGGAGGAAAGCTAGCGGCAGCAAGCCGCACTGCGGCGGAAAGGCGGCTCAGCAGCAAGCCGCACGACGCCGCAACGTCGCACAAGGCCAACAAAGGGATTGGGCAGATTACCAGCCCCAGGCTGGGAAGCCCATCAAATAGTGCCGCCCTGCCAGGCCCTGCGGCACAGCTGCTCTGCAGCTAGTACCGTACTCGAATGACTACAGCTGCTAATGAGAAGCCGCCATCTGCCCCACGCATACTTCATGGAGCAGAAGCTAGCGACCCTGCGGCCATCTGCACTAGCCAGCCCACGCCCGTACATAACAAAAACAACAACAATACAAAAACAATAACAATAATGATAATGATAGTAATGATTATAATAATGATAACAATAATGTTACGCATGGTCAAACCCGCGTGTGTTAAGGGGGCTGGGCACGATGGAACGTAGTGCTCATCTTTCGACGACACCCAAAGGGTAACTACCCAGCCACCAGGACGCCCGTACACATCCAGAGCGCCAGCCTGCAACCTGCAGCTTTGGCTGTGCGCCTGTATCCCGTGCGTCCTAGCGGTGAACCATGAGGTGCGGAGGCGCTATGTGATGCACAGGAGGCGGTAGGCTCGGCCGGTGCACTGAGCCGCTTGCCCGGCACGGGTCACTAGGGCCACCGCACACCAGGAGGAACATGCGTGTGTGGCACTGCCTGGCGGCGGGTGGTGCTGGGCAGGGTCGGTAGGGCATGCTGATGCCGTGTGTGTGTTCACTGCTTTGTTGTTGTTCGCCGGGTTCCACACTGACCATGGCCGGGTCGGTGGTGCCGTACAGCTGCCACCACGTGGAAGCAAAAGCCGTATACAACATGCAGGCACGGACGGCTGGAGGCAGGGTGCCCGGTTCGATGTTGGTTACAACGGTTGGCACTGCAACCCCGCGCATCACGTTGGGCTCTTACAGCTATCACAGCTATCATCGTGAATCCATGTTATCAGTGGCACGGCACTGCCAGCGTACCCACCAAACCAACAACGCGTGGCAACCGGCATCACCCTCCGTGCGGTTGGGCCAACGCCACCCGCAGCACTGCTTGTTAGCGTATGCAGTGCTCATGTACCGCACGCGCACATCAGTGCTCGTGTACCGCACGCGCAAGTGCTCGTGTACCGCACGCGCAAATCAGCTCCTACGCCACATCAAACACCCCTGGCACCCGCCGCCTGAGGGGGTCAGCGGCCTTGAAGCAATTGGTAGCCAAGGACACAACTGTTTGCTGAGTCAATGACACTATAGTACAGATTCCATGCCGAACACTCGATTAATGATGAAACGTAGCAATTGACCGCAGATGGCAGCGGCTGGGAGTACTGGCAATGACTTGCACGTACTGACGTGTACCACGCTGCGCAGCGGGATGAATGCGAACAACACTGGCCATTAACTATTGAGGATAAACACCACCTGTGATGATGATGATGATGATGCATGCGCACTGAGTCGCTACACGCACACTCTACTTCATGCAAGGTTCGTCTGCACTTGTGCAGTGCATGTACCAGTTCTCAGCTTTACGCCTATGGCCATAGAATGGCAGCTGGAATGTCGGCACACGGCATGACGAGGTGGCATACCGTAAGTACATCCAACAGACGGACGTGATGGCGGACATGATGGTGTATTGTCGTCCGTGTTACAGCAACCGCCTATAGTGCCTGCTGGCCAGCGGGCGCACTATGTCTATCTGCCACCTATCGCTAAGCCGGCTGCCTCGCTCAGCGCCGTTGCGTGAAGCGGGCGATCGCGATGCCCCCGACGGTGACAGTGTATGCACAGGTGGAGGGGATGGCAGGGGAGGTGCGGGCAAAGGCGGCCACCACGACCGATGCCAGATTGTTGTTGCGGCTCAAGGTGATGTTCTTGGCCAGCGTGTCGAGCATGGTCTGGTTGACGCCGCCGGAGGTGGTGACGGTGCCGGAGATGGTGATGGTGGTGCTGGTGCCGCTGACACGGCCGGCGATGTAGCCGCAGCCTGGCACGGTTGCCGCTGCCGTCATCATCATGTTGTTGAGTGCCGATTGCAGGGCGGTTTGGTGGTTCTGGCTGAAGTTGGTGACGAAGGGGCTGCTCCATGGCGATGGTGAAGATGACGGAGGTGGGCGTCGGCACCGCGCGCTCAACGCACTCGATTACCTCGTAGGGCTCCACGGCGGCGGCGGCTGTTGCTGTTGCCCGGCGCTTCTGGCGCCGTCAACACGGCTGGCTTGTACGCCGACCGGCCGATGCTCTGCTGCTTGTGAAGGAACAGCGGATTGACGTGCGGCGTGTAGTTGGAGCCGGCCCACGCCATGCGGCGGCGGTGTGCGTTGCTGCTGGCAGACGGCGCGACCGTGCGCCTGGCGGTGGGGAAGGGTGAGGGGCACGAGGCGAAGCAGGCAGATCAGGATTGCGAGACATAGGGCTGCAGCGCTCTGCAGCAGCAGAGCGCTTGAACCATCAACTTGCGGACAGGCAGCAAATGGGCTGCACGCCGCGTATGGTAGCGCAGCAGGCGAGCAGGTGCGCGACAGTCTCGGCCGTGGCGTGCCGCTTGTGTCGCAACAAGATGGAGGCGCGTTGCGGCAGCCGTCGCTTGCAGGGGATTAACGCTACGCCCGCGCCCCGTCTTCCTCGCCGCTCACCTCGCCGCGCGCACCAGCCCTTGCAGGGCGCCCTTGAAGCGCCGGCGCATGCTGGCCCGCACCGAGCGGCGTGAGCTGGACCTGGCAATAGCCGGGCGGGCGGGGCTGGCGTCATGAAGGGAGTCCGACGGGGAGTAAGCCATCTCGTGTGGGCGTGCGAAGCCGCAAGCGCGGGCTGTGGGCTTGAGTGGGCCTCAAGTGTGGGTGCGCACTTTGTTCAGTGCGGGACACGGCGCAGCGGCACTTGGATATATGCAAGCACTTTGTACGTTGCACGCACTCGTGGGCACTTGTGTAACACTAAGGCACTTTTGCAGCGCCTTTATAGTTGCGAACCCCGGTGGGTGTCGGGTGAGAGCCTGCAGGAGAGAACAGTGTCGAACGGTTCAGCTCTAGGGCACCGCACCGTACATGAACACGCGAAGAAGGCCGGGTGGGTGGACCAGCTCGGAACCCGCCGTTGGCAGCAACTCCAGCCG
The DNA here is from genome assembly GCA_037367405.1 of Ottelia alismoides. Taxonomy (NCBI): domain Eukaryota; kingdom Viridiplantae; phylum Streptophyta; class Magnoliopsida; order Alismatales; family Hydrocharitaceae; genus Ottelia; species Ottelia alismoides. The sequence goes on along the minus strand of JAZKJV010001068.1, from coordinate 55,842 downwards.
AGTCTCCACGCCTAGTCCTGCATGTGCGGGGCCTCAATGCCGCCTTCAGTCTTTCGCTGGTCCAGGCAGCCGTTGTCGCGCCACGGCTGCGCGGGCCCGGCGTTGCTGCTCGTGGCGACCCATAGCTTGCTGTGCGGTGGTGGGGGAACATCTCTGCGGGCTACAATAGCACAAGCGCGGTCGCCTCCAAAACAAGTGCGCCAGCCGCAGAGGCAACCCTGAACACACGGCCCCACCCCGGCAGTGGTGGGGCGCACACACCGTTCCCCCCCCCCCCCCAAGCCCTCCAGGGCTCGCAGGAAACAATGGACCTCAGCAAACTGGACGTGGCCGACACCCAGCAAGCAGGCAGCACGCAGCTGGCGCAGCACCACCCCGCCAACAGCACACACAGCCCTTTGACCGAGGCCCATGCGCAGGAAAAGGTCACACTTTTCCCCGGCCAACCCCAAAACACAGCGCGAACACGCTACACTCAACCCGGTAGCCTCTGTCGCACCGCATGCAGCTCAGCAATGTCCATACCCGTTTCCCTTGCGGACAGCCACGCAAACAGCTGACACCACACAAGGGCTTAATGCCCCACGCACCAGACCCCGCCCCACAGCCCCTCAACGCACACCAGACCCCGGCCCCGGTGTGGAGCGCAAAACTCTTGACCCCATCCAAGCTCCCAACACGACAGCCCCGTGCTCACTGGACCACACGTTTCCGCCGTACAGGCCCTGCCCGCAACCGCAACCGCAGCACACTGTCCGGCACTCTCAACAGCACTGGACAGCTCACAGCGATACACGTGCTGAACGGCTGTCAGATTAGCGGTTACAGCTTACATCTTTCCACCACTAGCTGCTCAGGCCGCACCGTTGTTCAGCCCACCCGCCCATCGCCGCGTGTGGCGGTCGGAGCCGCGGTGCCCCTGCACCTCAGTACCATCATATCAGCACCAAGCAAAGCGCAGGCAGCCCGGCAACTCGTTCCAGGCTCAAGCGTCACGCCGCACCGGTGGCTGCGCTACCCGCGCATCCTTACACTCACTCACTCACCGCTCTATGGCCCCATGATCCCTCAAGCGCTGCCTCAGCAAACCCTCAAAGCAGAGTTGGGACAAACCCAACGCTTTCGCACGTGGATACGGCGCGCCTCCTGGGCGCTATTCGCGGTTGAAGGCATGCTGCTCAGCGCCCTGCTACTACAGTGTACAGCACGGCAGCGCGTATGTGGATAACAGTACGGCAGACAGCACACCTGCGCAAACGCGGCGACCGCGGGCAGCGACGCTGGGCGGGAGCTCGTACAGCCCGCGTGGTGCGCGCCATCTCCCAGCGCGCCGTTACCAGCACCGCGCAATTCGCGCCACACCGCGCAATTCGCGCCACACCGCGCAACTCGCGCCACACCGCGCAACTCGCGCCACACCGCGCAGCTCGCGCCATGCCGGGCAATTCGCGCCGTACGTAGGTTGCACTCAGCATGCATGCACATTGATAGCCATGCAGACGCACACGCGCAGGGTGCGCGTGGCACCAACTCGGTGGCCGAATAGAGCCGCAAGCCTGTCGCGGAGGCATGCGCGGCGAGTCGCAGCAGCGCAGTAGGGACTCCTCTCAGAGCGGTATCTCTGCGGTCTGGTGTAACAGGCCTGTCCCAGTGCGCTGAGCCTACTGAGCCTCTGCCGCCAAGCCGAACTGCATGGCTCACTTTTAACCTAAACGTAATGCAGAAGTGAGGCTTATGTACGGAGGAGTAAAGCGACCGGAGTACATATGCCCATTTCTGCATGGAGTTGAATGAGTCCTAGTTTTGATTTCCTGTTGCTGACTAGCAACTAGCGTTGCCCTAAATATGGAGCGCAAGCTCGGTTCAAGGCAATCTGCCTTTCACCTTGATCTTGCTGCGTAGACCACGTTGTATCGTGGTACGTGCACTTTGAGGTGGCATGCATGCGTGTCTGCCAGACGCGCCTGGCGCACATGATCCTCGCTAGCACTACTAGCGTGCATGCGGCGGGGCTCTTCATCAAGTCGTCGGTAGCTGCCGTAGTGCATGCCACGACACGCTGCATGTGCAGCTGCCTGCACTGCCTAGGCTCGGCCGTATCAACGGCCGGACCAGTGATAGCGCCGCCGGTATCTGCTGCACATGCAGGCTATTGCTCTAGGCACTGCAGCTCGCATGCATGCGCACGAGTGCCCGACCGGCCCGCAGCGCCCAGGGCAGCCACTGCATGGTGCGTAGTGCAATTCATGCATGATGGGTAGCGAGGGCGCGGGTGCTGGCCTGATAACCGCATGCATTACATGTGCTTGACTGGCACATCTGTAAGCATGTCCGCACGTCACAGCCATGATGCGCGCAGTGCCAGCCTGGAGGGAGTGGGTTCCATGCGCCATGCAATCCCAAGCCGATCAAGGATGCTACGCAGGTCGCACTTACGTAGCTGCCGCGTGTGACATTGCCGCACACGCACGCTCGTGCACTTGCGCTCACATGCGGTGGAGTACGCGTCCATAGCGTACATCTGCTCCTTGTACATGTGCCGCCATGAGCAGTGCTGCCAGAGCAGGCGATGCAATCAGGCGTCTTCTTGCGTTCCGTGTCTGCCACCACAGGAGGGGCCGCTGCCCCTGCTTGCAAGGCGTGAAGTGTAGTGAGCAAGGACTGTGTGTGGGCAAGCCGTGCTAACGACCGAGTACCATGTGCAGCACCGGCTTCGGATGGCCTGAACCAAACAGCGTTGTAAGCCTTTGGGGTGTTGGCGGCGGGGGGGCCTTGTGGATGTGTGCTCCAAGGGCAGCCACTAGATAGTGCTTGGATACGCAGGTAAGCAGGTAAAAGGTAGGTGCGAGCAGGCAAGAAGGAGGTGCGAGCAGGTAGATGGAATGGTGATGCTGCTCGTAAACTCGCTGGCTAAGCGGGAGCGGCCGTGGCACGCACGCCAGCGCCCAGGCGTGCCGTAGGGCCCACTGTGGTGGTTGAAGTGTGTACGGCGAAGTTCAAAAAAGGCGCCACCGCCCTTCAGCATCGCGCAAGGACTTTTCGTGACGTTCTCAAACATTGGCGCACACGCCAGCCAACGCCGGCAATGCGTTCTTTAACCAAGTGTGTGCTCCACAGCCATCTGGCACACAGTGGGTGCTCTACAGCCGTCTGACATCACGGACTGGGCGTTCTAGGGGGCGCGGAGCAGTGCCCTACAAACGACTGGCCAAACTACATGGACGCGCTTGACATGGCACGGCCACGCCTTGGCCAGCCTGCGTCCACTCGCTTAGCCGAGAGCGCGATGGGCTCTTAGCTCGCTCGCCGTGTGTCGTATCACGGGACAGCACAGCCCGTAGAAGCGTACAATTTGCATTTTATCCAATAGGGTGTCAGGAGGCCGGGGCAAATGGAGCCCGGGGGTGCGCGTCGGGACAGCAAGCGGCGCATGCGCGACGGGGAGGAGACGACCCCCCGCGGCGATTCCGCCTTGGCGCCGGCGGCGCGGCCTGTAAGCCACGCAGCGTCGACGCATGAGCAGCCGGGAGCAGCAGCAGGACCAGAGGCAGGAGCTGCAGCATCGTCGCCCATGGCAGGCGGGAGGCGAACGGGAAAGATCGGGGCGGCGCGCGCGGTCGAGTTCACCTGGTCACTACCGGAGGTTGCGTGAGGGCTGTGGCCATGCGGCGGGCCCGTCAGGTGGGTTATCTTGTTGACACGCTTTGACACGCTTCGTTTTGGGGCGTCGAATCGTGGGCGCATGTCGCATGCTCCGCCAAAGAGCCCATAGTGCGCATAGGAAGTGGCACGTGCCGACTGCTGTTGCCTTGTTTCTGTGGTTGATCGCCAAACCGCCCCTCCGGCGTCAGTACAACCCAGCCCCGCCTGCTGCCGTGGCCCGTCCTATGCGTGCGCAAATGCGGGGAGCACGCTGTGCGCCCAAAACGGCCGCTGTGCCAGGTCGCCTTGCTGATCCCCCGCCCATAACACAGGAGCTGTCGCTGGCGCCGCCGGGCCACGCCGCGAGGGTGCTGGCAGGGCCGCGGAGGAGGAGACCGCGGCAGCGGGCCCCCCTGATGCCGACACGCCGCGCAAGGGCGGCGTGCCTGGCAACTTCCCTGACCGCGGCGGCATCCCCACCGCCAGCATGGACCCGTCGCGAGCCCCTCGCCGCCCAGTCGAGGACGGCGGCATCGGGCGGGGCCCGCTGGATGCTAGCGTCCGAGTTGTGGACTCGGCAACGGGACAGCGCTCTCCGAGATTTTCCCCAGGTCCATGCAGGAGGTGGCTGAGCTGCTCTCCCGGTTCCCCCTGTGGTTTCAGGACGAGGTCCTGAGCGCGATGCAGCCGGTGCGTGTGCGTCGTTTTGCGGCGTAGAAGTGGCAGTCCACGCACGCCTTGATACCCTCTCTCCAGCACGTGCCTGCTCGATGCTCTGGCTCTGGATGATGCCTCCTCTCCGCGCACCCGAGGAGCACATACCTATGTTTGCTGTTGTTATCATGCAACAAGCAAATGTGTCGGCGCCGTTGCCCTTTGCCACGCCTGCTTTGGTCGACAGGCAGTCCGCTATTCACTGTCCCGCCCTCCCACCCACTCACCCACCGCCTACCGCCGCCGCCTACCTGGAGCACCCTGCATGCGGTGGTGCCGTGTGGGCGGGGGCCGCCGTTTTTCGCTGCCACGGTGTACCGTGCCGTACCGTGCCAAGCTGGCGTGCCCGACGTGCCCTGCGCACACAGGCTGGCCACGAAGCCGCCGTCGCAGCCGCCGCCGCTGCTGCACGCAAGGAGGAGCGCCTGCGGGCAGCGGGCGCGGCAGAGCACGCCGCCCAAGAGGCGGCGGCGTACCAGCAGCACCTGCAGCAGCAGCCGGCGCACGGGGCGAAGGAGGTGGCGTCGCTGGCTGCGCGGCTGCAGCAGGCGCAGTCGGACACTGCGGCGATGGGAGGCCGGCTGCACGCTGCGGTGCATCAGGCGGAGGAGCGGCAGCAGCAGGCGGCAGCAGAGCAGGCGGAGCTGCGGCCGCAGGTGGCGCAGCTTGGGGAGAGCCTGGCCGCCGCACAGGTGGGTGGATGGGGGTTGGACGGTGCGGTGCCCAGCGCCGGCGCTGTCTTTGGGCACCTTTGCACCCGGTGGTGCCGTGTGGGCGGGGGCCGCCGTTTTGCTGACACGGTGTACCGTGCCAAGCTGGTGGACCCGACGTGCCCTGCGCCCACAGGCCGACAACGCTGCCTCAATCGCCGCGACGGCTCAAGTGGAGCGCATCCGTCTGGCGGAGGACGACGTCCGGGGTGGGCTGGGTATGTATGGCGCGGTTGGCGACAGTAGTGATGAATCGATATGACACGCTCCGTGCCCGACGCAGGTATGGGCAAATTGTGTCGGATAGGATAGCTACAAATGCGGGGGCCCGCTCATGTTGCGCAGGACAAGGACCTGCAGCAGGCGCGGTGGGAGCTGGAGGCCGCGCATTCGCAACTGCGAGAGCAGAAAGCGACGCACGAGGCCGGGGTACTGCAGGTGAGGTGAAAGGTGCCAGTTGCAGCGGGAGTCCGATTCTGCAATGTGTGCCATTGGGCCATGTGCGGTGCAGATGCGCGAATGTACTTGCATGCTGTTGCTCACATTGCCTTTGGCCTGGCACGCGGGCTGGGTGCATGGGGCGGATGTTGCCGTGGTCCCAACTTTGAGCTATGGTTTGTTGTGTGTGGCAGTACCAGCAACAGCTGGCCCAGACTGTAGCTGCGAGCAGCAAGGCGGCAGCAGAGCAGGCGGAGCTGCGGCAGCAGGTGGCGCAGCTTGAGGAGCGCCTGGCCGCCGTGCAGGTGGGGGGAGGGGTAGGCGCAGTGGCCGTCGTCACCCTCCTGTCCACAGAACCGGCCGCGGCGCGGGCCCTTCTGGGTTGACACCGCAAAACTTGCGCCGGCGATGTGTCCGGTTGTAAGACCGCCGGCAAGCTTGCGCTGGCGTGGGTGGGCGTACAACGTTGTGCCGTTCCTGTAACGTCCGATGTACACAGAGAGGTGCAAATCACCGGGGACAACGCCGCCATCTTGGAGGGGACCAAGGCCCTGAACAGCTTCACTGGCCTGGGTACTGACCGCCCGTCCACCTGTGACTTTGCGGCGGCTCGCCTGATGGTGCGTTTTGAAGCACCCTTCCTGCAAGTGCGGGCGTGCTGCATGGTGCTCAGATGCACTGTGCGACACTGTCGGCCAACAGCTGACAGTTGTGCCACCTAGTGTGTCGCTTATGGCTGCCACTCTATTCGCCGCACGGCCACCGCAGGCGGACGGGCTGAAGGACCCGGACCTGGAGGAGGCTATGGAGACCAAGGTCTTCAAGTACGCCAACGCGGTCATCCTCATCCGAACTTATGCCAGGCGCGGTGCGCAACAGCGCGTCTTTGTCGTGCCGGGCTTGAGCGACGCACAAGCGTCGTGGTTGATGAACCCATGGGCACCAGCGAGCGACTGCCAGCGGCAGACAAGTGTAGCTCCGTGCGTCCGCGCGCGCCCTCTCTGGCTGCCCGTGTGGGCCAATCGGCTCTGACTGCCTCGCGTTCGAGTGTGCACTCCCAGAAGCCACCGCACAGTTCTTGCTGGCTCTCTCTCTTTCTCTCTCTTCTCTTCTGGTCTTTCTCTATCCGCGCGCGCCCTGGGTGCCTGTTTCCCTTCTGCACCTGCGATCTGCACCTTACGGACTCACAGCCGCGCCTCAACGTGCAGTGCAGTGACGGACTCACTGCCGTGGGAAGTGAGGGAAGTGTGCCGTTGCCGAGAACACCCGCATGTCGACGTTTGATTACTGCGGTATCAAGTATGTGTGTGATGTGATCGTGACTCACTTGCACAGGTATGCGCGGTCCACGGCATGCACTACAGTATTCAGAACAGCGTATCTTCTCCTTTTCAGTGTGTGATGTGATCAAGTGGATGGGCGTTGCTGTGCTTTCGAGCGGGCAATCCGCGCATTGATCCAGGCCTGTAGTGGGAATCGGTCGAAACCCCGGCTCGCCCATATCTCAGCCCCGGAGTGGTGCACTGCAGGACACTCAATCGATCCGCGTATGTGGTATTAACTATTCGGCGTCGCCGTGTACGCGGCGTGTTGGGGCTTGTCTGCAATGCTAGCCTGCGGATGGTGGTGGTGCGTGATGTATGACGCCCGCTTTTGACCGTTACCTTCGCAAAGCGGGCTGCTCTTGGTTGTACATAGTTGGGTGCCCATTGATTGCTTGCCGCCTGCCTGCCTGCTGCCTGCCGGCAGGCGCAAACATCTCTCTTGCATCCGTGGGATGCATCTGGACACGGTTTTGTCTTCTAGTGCTGCACCTTGTCGTACCACCACGTGTGACATGCATACTCGTGCTAATACCTACAACGAGATGGTAGGAAAGCGGGTGAGCACACGACTTGAGGTTCGGCAGTTAGGAAGAGACACTCGGACGGCGGCGAGGCTCTGAAGCTGCGGACGGCGGCGAGGCCCTGAAGCTGCGGACAGTACTTGGCGCGTAGGCTGAAGATAGGCTGGGACAGTGCGAGGCGGAGAGTACTAGATAGCTGCACTAACCAGGTGCACGCGGGGCTGGCTTGCGAGTTCACACTCGGGACAGAGGCAGAAAGCGGCAACTATCAAGCTTACACGACGGCGCGGTGTAGCAACAATGCGTGTCCCTATGCGACGGCTATGGCTCGGGGATGGAGGGACAGGAGATACGAAAAGGAATAGGGGAATAGGGGAAGGATGCATAGAGCGCAGCGCAGAGGCAGGCAGCGCGCGCTCTACTAATGCGAGGAACGGACAACGCTGGCACACGAGTGGTGGTGCGCCGCGCAGTGCGAATCCTGATTCCTGAAGAAAGGCGGGCCAAGTTCCGGCAGATCCAACCATACAAACCGAAGTCAAACAGTACGAAGAAAGGCCCTCCACGCGTGGTGTCAATCACAAGCTATGGTATGACAGCTGTCGTACCACCACGTGTGACGTGCATAACTCGTGCTAATACTGGCGCTACCTCCCCCCCTCGACTTGACGGAGCAACAAGCAAGGGAAGTCGATAAAGGCGCCAACGAAAACCGAAACGCAAAAGACAGCCAAAGAAAATCACAGAAAAAACTGAAAAACGGAACGACGCTGACGATGGAAGACACTACCTCAAAAAGGACGGCAGTGGGTCAATGTGGCTGCATCATGCACGGGGCGGTGCTTGCAGACGCGAAGATGCAAAGCTGGGTAGCGACGCACACCACTGGGCCGGAAGGCTGATCAACAACGACGTGCACACGATTACACGATAAAGCCGTCGAAGCCGCACAAGACGTGAGCGGAGGGCAAAAGTGCCAGCGCGAAGCCAGAATAGAACACTGGGTCAACGCACAACGCGACGGGCGCGAACTCAAGAGCTAGTGGAATAACAATAACAACCAAAGCGTACAATTAAGCCAAGCGGCAAAGGCGAAAGCACCAATGCTGCTGTACACCCTTGCGAGGAGGGACGTACACGGCAGACTGCAGCGGATTTAGGACGATTCAAAACATGCTAAATGACTAAAGCGCAAATACGCTCGCTGGCGACGGCGTGCAGTGTGCTGCTGCTGGCGACCCACGGGTCGGCTGACGCCGGCGCGACTGAAGCAACTACGGACGTGCGCAGGGCGCGCGACTACTCTACTCGCACCGCGACTGCTACCGACAGGATGTGGAATGTCCTTGGCACATACTGCTGCTGGCTTGGTAAGGTCCAGGTCCAGCTCCTTAGCGTGCGACGCAGCCACCAGCGCTGTTGCGTTGGCAGGCGACGCATGAGAAAGGTAGGTACTCTAGGTGGTCAATTGCTGTTGTTGCACGTTGGTTGCCACCGTCACCGTGCTGGCACAACGGCGGCGCATGAGCAAGCGAGACCTCCCCCCCAGCTTGGTGACAGGGGCTACACCAAAGGTGCTTGCCGCTGGTGCTGTTGCACTCAGGGACGAATTGGTGCGGGCTCGCGCGGAAGAAAGGGCTTGGGCGCGGCGGGCAGATGCAGGCTGGACATCAGTCGGCCAAAGCGCTGTGCATCGAGGGGTCTGGCGGCCACCGCTGTTGCGGAACTGTGGCTGCCGTTGTGTCGATCAAGTGCGCGAGAATCAAAACAGCTAGCGCCGTGCACCCCCTGCAGAGAGAGGAGTGCGTGTATGCGGTACGCGCACGCGATGACTCACCGTACGACATCGGCTGCGGGGTCTTGTCGTACGCTGGCGGGGCAATGCTGGCGTTGGCGACGCCGAAGCCGGGGGTCACTGGGACTAGGGTGCGCTGTGGCGGCGGGGCCGCCGGTGTCTGCTGGCACGGCTGTTGCCGTACCTGGTGCAGTGGCGGCGCCAGGTCGCGCGCCGCGGGCTGCGCAGGCGCGGCCTGTTGGCCACAGCCTTTTTTGCTGCATGCGCTATTGCCGGGCGGCCTAACCACCCGCGCAGGGCATAGCCCTGCTATGCATGCGCTGGGGAACTAAGCCGGCGTGCTCAGCCCGCCACGACGGCTGAGAGGGAGCGGCTGACGACTGCATAACGGACGTGCACATGACGGCAGGCATGTGGAATGGGTGCGAGACAACTGCTGCTGCCCGCGCCTCACCGGTGTTGGTCTGCATGCGCGTGATGGAGCTGGCGCCGTCAGGTGAGTGCGCTTGGGCTGCGCGACTGCACGACGTGGTGACTGCCGCTGGCGGCGAGGCAGGCGGCGGGCGGTGAAAGCTGTTGCTGCTGACCAGCTGACGGCACAGCTGGGGCGGTCGACGCGGCGGCGACGTGTTGAACTTGCGGTAGTTCATCTTGCTCTTGCTCCTCTGCTGTGGGCTGGAGCGCGGCCTCAGCGGTGCGGACGACCGCAGTCAGTGCCGCAAATAGAGCTGTGTCGGTGGGCCCGTACGTGACTGGAAGCTCAAACGGGATGCCCCACCCGTCAGACGCACGCTTGTGGCACACTAGGCTCTCACGGTGTGCGCATACGTAGCCCGCAATGCGGTTCAGCAGCTCAGTGCCCAGCAGTACTTGAAACAGGCAAGGGTCAGCCTCCACCACCAGGACTTGCAGGCGCAGGGCGACTTCGTGGGGAGTGCTGCGCGCAAGGACAAACTCCGCCTCAGGGATGCTGCCTAGCAAAGGGCTGTTGCCCGTGACACCACCTATCAGCGACCTACTGCGAACCATGCGGCGCAACAGGTTAGACGGGACAGCTTTTGCATTGATCACTGGCAGCTGGCAAGCGCAGTCCGCAATGAGGGACGCCAACAAAGCCCTCTATCTTTATGCCCTGCTCCCTGTTGGGATTTGCAAGGCGCGCTATCTTGGCTGCGTGTGAGGCGGCTGTGTCCATCTCGGAAGGAGACAGCTTGGGCAGGGCGGCGGCGGGCTTGTTCTTGAGGCCGACGACGCAAGCAGTCGCAGTGTTGACTGATGGCGACGGTGCAGGGGCCGCGGCGGCAGGCGGCGAGGGCTCGTAGAAGGAGACGCGCTTGGCAGAGAAGCACCTAGCTGGTGGCGCCATGGCGGCGAACGCCTGCTGGCGATACGCAGGAGTAATCGCACACAGGGCCGAGCTGCCGTACAGACCATAGTCATCGTCGCAGGATGAAAGCTGATGCGACACGGGAGCGTTGGTCGTGCCCATCATGGCTGCATGCCGCTGTTGCGGGTGCTGCGGCGGGTGCTGTTGCATGACCCGCTCATGCTCATGGCGAGCGCGTTGGGCAAGCAGTATTGGGCAGCGCGACGTAGGGTGATCCGCGCGTGTTTGGCAGAACGGCATATCGCACGGTGGGCCGTTGTAGATGATGCGGCGCTGTTGCGGCGCGCCTATCTCGGAGGGAAGCGCTGACGGCATGGGCGTGCTCACCACGCTGTTGCGTGTTGACGCCGGCGGCTGGTGTGGGCTTTGCACGTACTGTGCGGCAAAGGCGAGATCCATGCGCGGTTACGGCCATGGCTGCGGGGCGTACAGGGCAGCTGTTGCCGGCCAGTACGGCTCATGGTAATGCAGATCAATTGGGTAATCGTTGGTGTGCGCCATGGATGACGCGTACACAGCTGCTGCCAAGTGCGCAGGGCCTGGCGCAGCTGGCTGCCGCGGTTGGTACCCCATGCTGCCTTCCCAGCCTCCCCGGCCGTGCGGGGCGGCTGGGCTATGCCCCATGCACCTCTGCGTACGCGCCACTGGTGGCGGCGCCGGATGCAAGTAGCAGGGTTCATGCGGGGCGCGTGCAGGCTGCATGGACGCAAACGCCTTGTAGGGTGGTTGCTCCTGCTGCGAAGCACCCATGCGCGGGGTATTAGCCTTAGGTTCTTCTTCGAGCGCGCGGTCGCGTTCGTCCGCCGCGATGCCTATCTCCTTGAGGTGTGCGTCGAGGTGGGCGCACGCTTGAGTAGCTTTCTTGACGTCATCTAGCGTCCAGAGTTGGGAGTCGTATTGGATGCTGGAGAGGCGGGTCCCCACCTTGAGGCGCAGGTCGGGGGGCAATGCTTTCAAATAGGCGTTGCACAGATCAACGGTGCTCTTGGCGCCTTTTGGCAGCCGAGACACGATGGCGTTAAGGCGCTGCAGCAGGGCATTTGGGGTCTCATCTGGCAATTGCTTGAACTTGCGCATCTTCTCGAAGACGCTGTAGTCCTTGTCCTCGAACTGCACTTGAGGAAGTACGAGATTTTCTACGGGAGGTACGGCATCACCTGCGCCTGGTGCGGGCGTACCATGCACTGCGGCGCCATCATACGTGCTGAGCGGAACATGCGTCTTGCCAGCTAAAGCTCTGTGCTGAGCAACGATCCTTTCATAGTTCTCGTCGGGACCGAACAGCAAAAAGTGGAATGCGTCTCGCAGCCGGCGGTTGCTACTGCGTAGACAACTTCGCTGGGCGTGGGCTTGTTGACTTTGCTTATGCACGATATGCTGTAGAACCCCTTGACACCATGCTCCCATTCGACAAGATGCTCTGCGCTGCCATTGATCTTTGGCAAGTTGTTATGAGACATGGCGTCGCCCTCCTCGTCCGTCCTGTTGGACGGGAGGCTGCCCTACGGCGACAAGTTGCGCAACTGGGTGCTTGCGTGGGAGCAGACGCACTGCAGGCTATGCAAGGGAGCGCGCAGTGCCACACCCGCTGTTGGAGGCTGCTGCCCCGGCGCGCACGCGGCTGCTCCGGACAGATCAAACACAGAGCAAGGCAGTGCGTGCGCGGATGCTTATGTAGTGCCCCTCCGAAGCGCCGGGAGGGCGATCTTCCCAAAGATCAGCGGTTGATCTTGCTCTAAGCACTGTTGCGCTGGCGATCAGGGAGGATCGGCGTCCCGTAAGTCGCGGCTCCAACGCGGGAAGCCGCGCTGCGCTCTATGCAACAACGACGAGATGGTAGGAAAGCGGGTGAGCACACGACTTGAGGTTCTGCAGTGCGGAAGAGACACTCGGACGGCGGCGAGGCTCTGAAGCTGTGGACGACGGCGAGGCCCTGAAGCTGCGGACATGGCACGTAGGCTGAGGGTAGGCTGGGACACGGGCTGGGACAGTGCGAGGCGGAGAGTACTAGATAGCTGCACTAACCAGGTGCACGCGGGGCTGGCTTGCGAGTCCACCCTCGGGACAGAGGCAGAAAGCGGCATCTATCAAGCTTACACGACGGCGCGGTCTAGCAACAATGCGTGTCCCTATGCGACGGGCTATGGCTCGGGGATGGAGGGACAGGAGATACGAAAAGGAATAGGGGAAGGATGCATAGCGCGCAGCGCAGGCAGCGCGCGCTCTACTTATGCGAGGAACGGACAACGCTGGCACACGAGTGGTGGTGCGCCGCGCAGTGCGAATCTGATTCCTGAAGAAAGGCGGGCCAAGTTACGGCAGATCCAACTATATAAACCGAAGTCAAACAGTACGAAGAAAGGCCCTCCACGCGTGGTGGCCCTCCACGCATGGGACACCCGGGGGGTCTCGGGGCCCTACCCCTACCTCGTTGGATCTTTCATCGCCGCTCTATGCACCCAGAGCCCCTGCAGCCGTGGTCTTAAGCTTGGTACGCGCTTCTATCGCGCTTATGTGTACATTGCGCCGTATGCGCCGTCGTGTAAGCAAGCTCCTAGCTAGTAGCCACCGTACGTCACCAGCGCTTCACGCTTGCCCGGCACGGCCCGGCACTACTGATGTGCTCCGTCCTGTGGGGCACAAACGTAGTAGATTCGTTACATGGGGGCTGAAGGGCCGCTGGTGAGACATTAGAGACATCCAGCCACCCACGAACGAACTCGAAGGGGAAAGGAAGATGAAAGGAAACAGGAAGCCGAACATAGAACAGGCAGAAAGCCCAGCGAGGCAAACTGCAGGAAATCGTACAGTCGAAGGTTGCCTGTGGCAATAATAACAATACATAGGCCACCTCAGCGCAGCGCGTGGCTGCGCTAGCTGCGCAGCAACCAGACCTTTCTACATTAGAAGCCATGGAGGCATTCAGGGCCTCGCCAAACGGGCAAGAACTCACCCAAGCTAACTGGGGCAGATTGCAGCAGCAGCACACCAGACAGAGACGCAACATGTACCAACCCAGCTGAACCCAGCTCAGAACCACCTGCCCGCCTGCCGCGGGCATACCACGTATCCAGTATGAGAACTTAGTGCAAACGGCCACCAACACGCTCAACTTCACGCCCAAGGTAAAACGCCAGCGTTGGTTCAACTGAAGGAACGGCAGCAAACGGCCACCAACACGCTCAACTTCACGCCCAAGGTAAAAACGCCAGCGTTGGTTCAACTGAAGGAACGGTAGCTCTTCATCAACACCGCCATCCAAAGGCGGCTAGCTGGCCCTCCTCCAGCAAGCGATGGCGGCGCCGGCAGGCAGGACAAGGAGGAGGGCAAGCTGGGAATGCCAACGGGCCAGTCAGGGCAAGAGGGGCAAAAGGCGCGAAGCCACCCGCGAAGCAGCAACAGCAGCCTTATAAGGGCGCTGCTTCTTAGTGCTCTTTCCGATTACGTAAAAACTAACGTACACCTCGCGCGCCGCCGCACGCACATACGTACGGCAGACATACCTGTACCGCTGTGATCAAATGCAAATGGATGGCAATAAGCTGGTGTGGCACTTCCCTTCTTCTCGTCTCGTCGCACCTGCCCAACGGTCGGAAGCTATATAGAAGCTACGCCTCAACCATCGGCACCTGCAAGTAGCTGAGGCCGCACGAAGTTGCGCTTCATTCAACCGCAGCTGCTAAGACTCGACACACATCCGCACGGTTTTCGCTCAGGAGCTGCAGATCAACCGCCACAGCAGACTGACAGTTTATTCGCATGAACGCCTAACCGCGTGGAAGCTGACTGCTCAGCTTCTTACCACGTCGTTTCGTCACAATACAACGGTTCCCAGACGCATCAACCGCGGTTGATACGCCTGCAGTTCTCGCACAGTTGCATCAACCGCGTGGTCACAACTTAACACGGCACCGCCAGTTATTACGGCCGGGCGTGCAGACACGTGACCCAAACAAACTTGGTCCACAGCGCAATACGCCACAGCGAGTCAATCGAGCTGACTGGCGACTGACAGGTCCTGACAGGAACACACAAAAACAACGCCTCAAGCACAAAAAAACGGTGTGCATTTACTCATCCAGTGCAAGCACCAGCAGCATCGTTTCGTGGGCAATCTGACAAAGCCCACGTTCGCATGTACCGTTGACGAACTGGTATCATGAGCTTGATGATGCGTGCGCGGCAGGATATGCTGCCTATCACAGCGGCAGGTTGCCTGCAGGCGCCATCAAACCTGTGGCCATGGATGTCGCGTGACGTGACGGATTACAGGGCTCTGGCAACCGAACGCAAGGCCGTTGGCAGCGGGTGAATTGCACACGCATACGCTGTGGGTGCGATGAGGCCATGCGCTCACTCGTACTGCTTGCTACAGGAGCTAACCGTCAGTCGTCCTGCAGCTACATGCAGCCTATCTGGTCAACCATTACGTCGCATGGCTCACGCCGCCGCTGACGGGCTGGCGGTGGAGCACCACGGCAGCGCAGTACTACTCATAGTCTCCATTATTGCCATTACTGTAGGGCTGGATGCTGAGGCCGTCCATGCCCCACATGAAGCCGGCGGTGGAGGAGCGTGCGCTTGCCTGGTACCTGCAGGTGGAGGGGATGGTGGTGCCAAAGGCGTTCGGCACGACCGTTGCCAGCTTGTTGGTGCGGCTGTTGTTAATGTTGTTGGACACCTGGGTACGCAAGGCCTTGCAGGCTGCGCTGTCGGCGCCGGACGTGGTGAGGGTCACGGTGACGGTGATGGCTGTATCTGTGCCGCTGACACGTCCGGCGTTACAACTGCAGCCTGCTACCCCGTTTAACGCGGTCGTCATCATGTTGCCGAGTGCTGTTTGCAGGGCACTCTGATTGGCCACGCTGAACTTGGCAACGTACGGCTCGAACATTGTCACGGTGAAGGTAATGGTGGTGACCTGCTTCGTCGTCGTCACGTCCCTCGTCGCCCTCCAGGGAGGCCTCGACCATCACGTCGTTGGAGGGTTCCATAGGTGCCGCTGCGGGCGGGTGGGCCGACCGGCCGGTGCTGAGCTGCTTGTGCAGGAACAGCGGGTTGACGCGCGTCGTCGCGTTGATGGCGCCCGCCCACGCCAAGCGGCTGTGCCCAGCAGCCAGCGGCGCTATTCCGTGCCTGTAGGTAGTAAAGGGGAGGAGGCGGGCGGGGGAGGTAGTCGCGCGTATCAAGCCTGCAACAGCCGTGACGTGCATGCCCGGCAGCATGCTACGCAGCACTAATGACGTCAGCTACATGTGCACGCATGCTGTGGGCATTCATAATGCAGCCATTTTGGCAGCGCGCCATAAGCCCAGCCCTTGTCTCAAGCCCGTACGGTTCCGTGATGGGCACTGCGCGCGAGCGCATCGCGCGCGGCGTCGCGCGGTATTGGCTCAACGACGACAGCCACAGTACAAGCCAAACAACTGCGTCTGCTACCCGCGCACATTCCTGGCGTGGCTCAGAGTCTCACCCCTGCCCACCGCTCACCGCGCTCTCGCCGCGCGCATTAGGGCGCCTCAACGCGCCGGTCCAAGCTGCCCTGCAGACAGCGGCTTGCCGTGGCCGCGACAGCCGAGCGGGTGGGGTTGGCGCTGCAAGGGGCGCGCGACTAGAAGAAAAACGTGGTGGTTGTTGCGAAGGCGCACGTAGCACAGGGCCGGTGCGTGCAGTGTGGCTTTGGCGGTGACTAAATGCAGTGTGGGACACGTTCGTTGCACAAGCACGTTTACCCGTCCCAATGGATGCATCAACACTCCAAAAGCCGTGTGACTGTAGCAATGACAGCATGCGCCTGCCCCCTTTCCAAGGGGTTCCAAGTAGCGAGCAACTTGTACCTTGCAACTGTGTGTTCCGCGGCCCGTTCAGCTTCTAGGCTCCGTACGGCAGGTGAACGGGCGAAGCAAGGCCCAGTCCGGTGGAACACAGTCCTTGCAGCCTGGCCTACGAGTCCAGTCCGGATCCTGCAGGCTGCACACCGATGGCCTACAGTATGCCCTGGCTGCTCAAGGGAGAGCGCCGGGGTAGCGCCGCGCCGTGCCCCTGTACTACCTGCAGATTTTAAAATCTTCTCTTGGTTGACCTGTAATAACTTCTATGTTTTCAATAAAGTAATCTGATTCAAATTGTTTTTGGAATTTTGCAAAGGGTACCGACATCCCGGTCTAAACCTCGTTCGCATCCGGCCGTACGGCATCCCATCTGCTCATCCCATCGGGGCACAGCTGCAACCGCCGCCCGGCTGCAACCCGGGCGCATCCCAGCTGCGTCACGGTCGCATCTTTGGACGCATCGTCCTGGCATCTTTGCGCGGCCGGTCGCATCGCGGCCGCATCTTGGGGTACGGCATCGGCATCTGGCCCGGCCGCATCTGGCCTGGGCTGCGCAGCGCGCCGGAGCGGGGGCATCGGCGTGCAGCGGAAGCGGCGCTTCGGCTGCCTGTCTTTAGTTACATGCGGTGTGCGGGAGCGCCGCTGGTGCGACCGACCGCGTGCATCGCAGGGTTGCCGGGGCCGCCGGGGCCGCGCATGCACGCAGCTGTACGTGCCGGCGGTGGTAAACGCACGGCATCAAAGCCGACCACTGCAAGACGCTGTCAATACACTACCAAGCCAAAAAAACGCCGCCGCGACGCGCCGCATGCACGAATGCAGTGAATGGAACGGTGGGCCGCGGGCCGCGCGTGCACGGATGGTGCACGGATGCTGTACGGTGGCGGTGGTAAACGCACGGCATAAACGCACGGCATCAAAGCCGACCGCTGCAAGACGCTGTCGATACACTACCAAGCCAAAAAAAGGCCGCCGCGACGCGCCGCATGCACGAATGGAGTGGATGGAACGGTGGGCCGCGGGCCGCGCGTGCACGGCAGCTGTACGGCGGCGGCGGTAAACGCACGGCATAAACGCACGGCATCAAAGCCGGCCACTGCTAGACGCTGTCTATACACTACCAAGCCAAAAAAAGGCCGCCGCGACGCATGCACGAATGGAGTGGATGGAACGGTGGGCCGCGGGCCGCGCGTGCACGGCAGCTGTACGGCGGCGGTGGTAAACGCACCGCATAAACGCACGGCATCAAAGCCGGCCACTGCTAGGCGCTGTCTATACACTACCAAGCCAAAAAAAGGCCGCCGCGACGCGCCGCATGCACGAATGGAGTTGGATGGAACGGTGGATGGAACGGTGGGCCGGCACGCACGCCGTATCGCCGTGACGCCGTATCGCCGTGGCCAAGCAAAAAAAGCCGCCGCGACGCGCCGCATGCATGAATATTACGCAAACGCCGTGTCGCCGTGAAGGGCGGTGGCCGCTGGCATGCCCCCTGCCCCCGGCGGCCCCCACCTCGCCGTGTCCGGTACGGCATCAAAGACGACCGGCATCGAAGACGACCGCTGCAAGAGACCGTCAAGCCAACGCCGCCACGACGAGCCGCATGCATGATATTGCACGGACCGTGGCCGGCACGTTCCGTCGTGCATGGCAGTGGCCGCCCCTATTATGCCACACTCGCCCCCTCCACGCGCCCCCCCGTACACGCGGTACGGCGGCGGGGGTAAAAGAACGACATGAAAGACGGCCACTGTATGAGACAATCAAGCTAATGCCGCCACGACGCGCCGCATGCAAGAATACCGTGGCGCCGCATGCAAGAATACGAATGAACCTTGGATGAGCAGATGGCATGCCGTACGGCCTGAATCAGCAAGCTTGCGGCTGGCATAAGAAGACATGTCCGGGCAATGGAAGGCGCCGTGCATACAATACAAACACAGTGCTGTACGCTGGGACTTGACCTGCCTGTCCTAACGCGTGTCGGAACGGGCGCATGTTGCCGTGTCGACAACATGTTGTCGACACGGCGCATGTTGCGGGCGTAATGCACAGCCACGCGTCGGTTTGTGTGGGGCGCAAATGGCAAGCCGTAAGCGCGCGCCTTCCGCGTGCACTGGCTCCTCGCCGGCCGGAACAGAAACATCGCCAGCCGCACAGCAGCCGCATAGCTAGTCAGCCATCCATAGCTGTACGGCCGTGTAATACACGTGACGGCCATCCCTACCACCGAGGCTCAACACGCCTTCCGCGAGCGGGCTCGCCCGGTCCCTTTACTGCCCTTTTGCTACCCTTTTGCTACGTGCCATGCCCCGGCCTACCGCCTTGCCGGCTCCATGCATTGTGCCCTGGCACACGGCCCACTCGCCCAAAAACCTCACAGAAGCGAGACACGTTGGGTCCCATATACACGACCACACTGCCGTGTGGGTTTCCCGCCAGTGGCTCCAGCCGGGGGCCCGTCAGGAAGGCCACCTTGCGTGACAGCAGGCAGTGTGGCCAGTCGTACACCTTGTCAAACCAGGTGTAGCCCACTGCCGCCTTGAGAAGCAGAATGATCTGTTGCACACCTCCAGTGCTAATGTCGCCCCTGCCCCTGCCGTCCACGCCGCCGCCGCCGTCCACGCCGCCGCTTGGTACGGCCCCCCTCCCACCCGCCGCTGTACGCTCTGTCTCCATCTCTGCTACGCTTCGCTCAAAGAAAAGCCCCTGGATGCTGCGGCCGTCGCGCACTCCAAAGGGCGGGTTGACGTACACGTTGCCAAACCAGGGGTTGGCAGGCGACAGGCCATCATCGGAAATGGAGTAAACGCAGTGCGCGCCAACATTGCGGTTGGCAACCTCGCAGCTGCACGGGTCTAGGTCAATGGCCCCGCCAAACGTCTCATGCACCATCGCCACAAGCGCGGGCGGGGAGTACCACTCGTCACATACGCTGCTGAAAAAAAATTCCGGGTGCGCGCCGGGAGGCGCCGAAGCTGCTGCCCTCGAAGCTGCTGCGGCTCTCATCGTCGCTGCTGCTGCTGCTGCTACTGCTATTCGCACTGTCCTTGCAGCCAGCGCCAGCGGCCACATCGTCATCTACATGGCCATGGTGGTTTCCTTGGTCCGGGCGGCGCCGCCGCTGCGGTTGCTGCTGCTCCTGCGGCACCTGCAGGGAGGCCAGCGCTCCAGCCACGACTTTGCCCGTTGCTCCACGGACGCCGGCACTGCCGGCGCGCGCAAGCGCTGCGCGCCACGCCGCAGCCGCCACACGCCGGCTGCAGCTTGTCAGTGGCCGCACTTGCCGCTCGTTGACGGGCTGGGGCAGGTCCACGGGCAGCGCCCGCGCGACCCGCGCAGCTGCCATGAGCTGGAAGGCCGTGCGTCGCCCCACACCCAGCCCACTGCTGCGCAGGTACGCTGCGAACGTTGTGAGGCCAGATGCCGCATAAAGGCCGTGCTCGTTTATGTCCAGCAGGGCAGCGCCGGCAGCCAGGGAGCCGCGCTGTGCTTGCCGTACAGTGTCCTCTGCGGACGCCAGGCCCGCAGACCGCTGTCCATCTGTCATGACCGCGCTGCGGCCTGTCCCCGCAGGGCCCGATTGCCCTCCTGCAGCATCCCCACCCACGACCGCGCTGGTTGTAACAAGCGCCACCGCCGGCCGCGCTGCAGTGACCCCAGGCTTTACCGCTCCGCGTGTCGCATCGAAGAAAGGCGCCGCCACTGGTGTTGCTGATACGGACGATGCGGCTTGTAGCAGCAGTGGCGGTGCTGTAGCTGCTGTCGCTGTTTGAGCTCCTTCTGTTCCTGCTGCTGCTGCTGCTGCTGCTGCTGCTGCACTGCCACGTCCTTGTCGATGCGCCCGCGGCCGCAGGAGCATCTGCATCTCCAAGGTCTGGCCCAGACCCAGCATCCGTCGGCTTTGGTTCGTTTTGGTCGGGCGGGGCGAAGTGGGGCGGACGGGAGGGTGGCAATGGGAGGGCGCGGGCTGGAAGGGGGTGCAAAAGGGTGCAAAAGGGTCGAGATGGGGAGCGGGGCCTTGCTGTTGGTCTGTGCCGCAGCGCGCAGGCTGACATCGGGCACTGCATCAGCCCAACAGACGTGCGCTACTGTTTCTTGCCCACATTGCAGACGCGGGGCGCGGGCGCCTGCCCTGCGCCGTAACAGCCGTAACAGCGATTGCAGGCTGCGTAGTTTCACCCGCCGCGCATGGCGCACTAAAGGTCATCATGCTGCTGCTGTATCACGTGGTCACAAGAGCACGAGCGCCCGATCAGGGCGGGGCCGGGCAGACTGCCGGCGCTCTGGGTAGCTGGATACCTGGCACATGCCGGGTGCCCCGGACACCTCACCGCGCATTGGGCACCGTGCATCACGCGCCTACTGGCATGCAGCTGCTTAAATGCAGCCCCACCACAGAACATTGATTGGCCGGCGGCGGGTATGACGCGCCATTGACGGTATTACTGAGAAAGTTTGTGACCCGCTCACCGCCGTAAAGCATGCGCAACTCTTCCCAGCCCTCCAGCTTGGCAAGGCTTCGGCAGCCCTGCCTCTCAGCTGCCGCGACGGTGCTTTCTGGCAGGTCGAGTTTCATCATGAAGCGGAGTGGGGCGTTGGGGTCCGCTGCGTCGCCGACACGCACGGCGCACCTGGGCCACCCAGGGCCAGCGCGTGTTCCGCGGCAGGGAGGGGATGTGGCAGGGAGAGCAAGGGAACATGTCACAGGTGCACAATTGGCGCGCGTTCTGGCCGGCCACTGCGGTGTGAAGCAATGTGAAGTCGCCAGACGGGTAGGTGCGCCAAGGCGCACCACCAGCCGGTTCCGTGCAAGCCCGCCGGTGCTGGGGTTCTTCCGTGCTACAGGCAACGGCGCCTGTTGCATACCTGCGGCTCCCCGCCTTCCAAGAAGAAACGGGACCGGCAACCAAAGTGCGCTTGTCCCCCCCCCCCCCGCCCACCCGACCCCAGTCCCCGTGCATGACAATCGGCAGAGTTGCGACGACGATAGAGGGGTCCACCCACCTTTAGCGGCCGCTCGTCAGCGGCATTCTCGCTGGAAGACGAGGGCTGGTGTTGTTTGCCGCGGGCTATGGGCTGCCTGCCCGCCTCGGCGGGGCTCGGGAGGGCCTACGGCGAACACAGTGGCCGTCGCACGTTAAAACGCACTGGACTGCCGGGCGCGCGTGCAAGCATGAAACGTACTACAGGGGCTGTAGCATTCCTGCCGTACACGGCCGAGCTCATAATCTGGTCGCTCCGTCCGCTGGCTGTTCACTGCCCGCCCGTACGCCCAAATGCCCCTGAAAACACGGGGGCGGCAACGCAGCAGAGCGCGGCAGCAGGCCGGCCGGCCGGCCCTGGTAATGAGGGACCGCTCAGGGCTGCTAGCCCAAACCCTAGTTAGTACTGCCCGCGAGCGGGTTGCCGCTCAAAGGGTCTCCGCCCGGCGGCGATGGCGGCTGTGCGCCGAGCAGCAAGCAGCAAGGTCTGCACCAGGCAGCACGAGCCAGTCAATGGCATGGGCCGAGATGTGGGTAGCTCGATGCGCTGCGTCGGCCGCGATTGGACAGCGTGCTGCCAAAAAGCACAACTGTCAACTTCAACACCCAACGTGGTTGTTAACTTTAATACTTGGTTACGAGGCATTGTTGAATGCAGCCGCTTCGGGCCGCCTGCACGCGGCTGGGGCACACGCACATGTACACGTGCGCACGCCCACGTACGTACGGTGGTGGGTGGGCCACGCACCCAAGCAGACCTGCACCAGTTGCGAGAGAGGGCAACGTGGGGTGAGGCTGCGACTGTCAAATGCATAAGCGGCATCAGCGGCAGCGCGTACGGCGGCGAAATCCTTTGCCGCGCAAATGCGGTAGCTGGCTGGCTGGCGGTCGCACATGCAGAGCTCTACGCACCACCACCATGTTGGTCGGGGTGGGCGGGTTAGAGGTGCAACTGGGCTGCACACTGCCTGCGGTGGTGCGTACTACTGCCGCCACGCCGCCGGACCGCAGCCTCTAGCCGCTGAGCCTCGCTGCAGAGATGCAGTCACTCATTGCTGCTGCTGCTCCTGCTGCTGCTGCTGCACGGCGCGGCAGCGGCGGCGGGTGACCGGGATTCGAGCTGCGGGGGGCGGGGCTGGGTGGCGGCGAAGGTGGTGAGCACCAAACGGGTAGGTAGGTAGGTAGGTAGGTAGGTAGGTAGGTAGGTAGGTAGGTAGGTAGGTAGGTAGGTAGGTAGGTAGGAAACCGCTGGTCGGTCAGTGGGGTAGGGCGTCACGCATCCCAAGCGCTCTCTACATCTTGATTGATGTTGTGTCGGTTGTGCCGTCTTTTTGGTTTTGCAGGGCACACACACAGGTGTGCCGCGCCAAAGATGGCATGACACAACATGGCACCCTCCGCTGCACCTCAACCAGTTGCGGTGGGGCCACACGCTCGCGGAAGCGCGTTGAGCACCAAGCCCAACATGGCAAAAGCATACATGTGCAAGGCGTGAATCCGCTTGGCCAGTACCTCGGCAGGCGGTAGGCGTGGTGCGTCAAAAAGCGTGCGCTGCGACCGGCGCTGCCATCGCTGCCGTGCGGGTCCTTTGCATCCGCAACAGCTCAAGCTGGCCGCGGTCCTGGCCGTCACCAACACGCACGCTCCCGCGCGACAGCGCGGCCTGGCGCGGCCTATGCGCGTGGCCCGCACCATTGGGGTGTGTAGGTGGCGCTGGTGCCCGTGTGCACATGTACGGCACCTCCTACCCACGGCTACACCCACCCACACACGCGACTCACTTGCACAGGTATGCGCGGTCCACTGCATGCATGACAGTATTCAGAACAGCGTATCTTCTCCTTCTTAGTGTACGGCATGCTCACGTCAGCGGCAGCTTGCGCATGCATGCGCTGCTGTAGCACACGCCAGCGCGCGTGTTTCCAAGGCAGCTGGACGGCAGGCACCCCCTGGTGCGCGGGACGGTACGATGGTACGGCGTTTTGTGGTGGCCGTAACCTGCTGCCGCCTGTTCGGCCCGGCAGAGGGTGCTAGTCACCTAGTTTTATGTGCAGTTTCATAACTGGAAGTGACCTAGTACATCCAGTACTGCTGTAAGGCCGGGAGCAATCGGCACCCTCTGGGCCGGGTGTGTCTTGTGGCGTATGCGGATGCTGCCGCACTCTTCAGTGTCGGACGGGCGGGCAGGGGGTGCCAATGGCCCGAACAATGATGCGTTGATCGACGTGGGTAAATGTCTCCAATACTTGCAAGGTGGTTGGCACCTTCTGCGCAGGCAGGCACGCAGGCCCCACGCGTGCACCTACCGGCGTCCGGCCCTGCACGGCGCCCTCACAGTCGCATGGCGCCCCCCGGCGAGCGGCACACGCTGTCCTGCACTTTGCCGCACGCTTCGTAAGTTATGCATGCAGCATGCATCCATTGCCCATATGCTATGTATTTCATGGCGTGGCTGGTTGAGAGGCATGGCCCTTCACGATGGGCCCCTGCCGCTCCCCTCTGTCCCGCCAGGGTCAGAGATGCATACGGGCTGTGGCAAAAGAGGCGACGGCGCGTCACGCGCAAGGAGCGTCGTCCCATGCACGTCCCGCCGCGTTACCTTTTCATGCGTTTTGTCCGCATGCCTGGTGTCAGGACCGTATCCAACTTCAAGCAGGTGGACGGTGTGTTTACAGCGTTCGTCGGCCGGGGGGCCGTCGTATTCTACATCCATGCAGTCCGTGCGCTGCAGGGTGGGAATTAGCAAGACATCGGGCCTGTGGCGCCGTACCTCTTCTGCAGGCAGGTCCGGCAGCAACATGCGGGCAGGCGGGTGCCCATGTTGTGCTCGGAGCGCTCGGCGTCCTTCTCGGCGTCCATGAACATGACGCAGCCACCGTTCGCTCCCCTGCGCGATGGCCTTCGCTATGGTCCGTACGGCCTTGTTGTGGCGGGCATGTACAACTTGTGCATGTCCGCGTGCCGGCAGCCGCCCAGGATGTGGCCACAGGAGTCCGGTATATGACATAGCGGGCACGGCGCATCTGCCGCGTTCTCGGGCCCGTGGGTAGAGTGCCGGCGGAATCGCGCAGCCCATTTGGCGGTGTACAGCTGACCGTGACGTGCCTTGAACATCGTCAGGCTGGCGGCGAAAGGCACGTTCGGGTTGGTCCACATGGCGTTGCTGGTCTTGACAGGTCGCCCTCGGCTGCCCTCCAGTACGATTCGTACTGTCGTACAGGCCCAGCGCCCCCAGCGGCTGTACCAGCCACACACTGCTTGACGTGCACGTTCAGGTTGTGCACATAGAGTCCTGATAGCTGGCCCAGCAGAGCTTGTCGTACGGGTTGGTTGTCGGTGGCTTCCACAAAGTCGGGTTCCGTCTGACGGGCAGGTCCGTCCTCATCATCGGCTGCCCTCTCGGTCCCGTTTGCGCGTAGTTGCAGCATTCAGATTACGTGCAGGTACTTTTTTGCGCCGCTTTATCTGCCACGTCGTTGCCTACTACGCCTGTGTA
>JAZKJV010001068.1:0-30898 GCA_037367405.1 Ottelia alismoides | reverse complement strand
TGATAACATAGCAGGGCGGGCACGCGGCTTGGTCTTGGAGCATGCGCAGCACGGTGATGACCGGGTCGCCGATTTCTCCGGTTGTATGGCCAACAACCAGCCACGGGGTGGCGTTGCCTGCGCCTGCAGCCCGAAGGTGCTGGGGGCGTACGGCCTTGAGGCAATGGGGGATGGCTCCAAGGGCAGCGCGGAGCGTGGAACCTGTCAGCAACTCAGGATATTGCGCAAGAAGCTCAAACATGTGATGGGCAGCTGCGGTGCGTGCAGCGGTAGTGCTAGCGCAGCACACATACTGCTTAACTCGCATACCGTTGCGTAGGACCATCTCAAGCCCTGCGCAGAGGTCGCCGGTTAGGTCACAGACCGCAATACCGTCGCCGCGCGCGGCGGCAAACAACGCAGCCGCGGGCGTTGTATCCGTTTGCGGCTGCTCACTTTGCGCAACAGAGTGTACCGCTGCGGCTGCGCGGCGCTGCAGTGCTCGGCGGGCCTCGTGCGTGAAGTCATGCGCAGAGTCCGGCCCGAGGTCAACTGGATCGCTCAGCCACCCGTTGTGGCCCCCGTTCAGTGTGCTGATGCGCGGCGCATGGTCGTCAATGCTTGGGGACACGCATGCTTGCGTGGTGACGATGTGTGCCACCTGCAGTGCTGCTGTGCCGTGTGGCAGCGGATCTAGGCGGTGTGCGATCTCAACCAACCGGTATGTGACGGCTACCAGTGGCGGGATGGGGCCGGCGGGGCCACCTGTGACGACGGGCGTGGGCAGCGCCGGATCAGCATCTTCATCGAGCCGGGCACCGGAGTAGTCGGCGGAGCTCTCGCGAGGCATGCGGGATGGCAGGTCCGCCTTCTGATCTTTGCCGGGCCGGTAGCAAATTTCGAAATCGAGGTCCTGTAGCTGCAAGGCCCATCGGAGCGCCTGACCAGTGAGGTTTTTGGTGGTCATGAGCCATTGAAGGGCACGATGATCGGTGTATATTTTGAAATGCGTGCCGTGCAGGTAGCAGCGCAGAGTTTTGCATGCGTAAACAACCGCAAGCAGCTCCCCTTTGAACGCCTCGTAGTTCCGCTCATGCACATTGAGCGACCGACTGATGCACAAGCAGGCATGCTCCTGTCCATCCTCCCCCTTCTGCGCCAGAACCGCCCCAATACCGTTGGTGCTCCAATCGGTGTACAGGATGAGGGGCTTGGCAGGGTCGATGCGCTTGAGCAGGCGCCCTTCTATGGCGAATTGATCCTTGAGAGCCTGGAACGCAGCCTGTTGCTCTGGGCCCCAACACCATGGTCGCTTGGGGCTTAGGAGGTCGTTAAGAGGGCGGCAGATGGATGAGTAATTGGGAATGAACTTACGGTAGTACCCAAGGGTACCCAGAAACGAGCGCAGCTCAGCGACATTGGTTGGCGCGCGCAACTCGCGGATGGCGGCGCACTTAGCCTCAAGCATGGACACGCCGTCGGGCGAAATGTTGTGACCGATGTACTCCAAAACATTGGCACCGAAGACAGATTTATCGGGGTGCGCACGCAAACCGCACGCTTGCAGCATCTCCAGCACTTGACGTACGTGTTCGATGTGCTCATCAGGCGTACGACTGAATATAAGGACATCGTCGATGTATGCCATACAGCAGTGCTGCAGCCGCGCGCGCATGATTTCCGCATCCATGACGCGCTGGAATTTGGCGCTGGCGTTGAGCAGGCCGAACGGTAAGCGTGTGTATTGCCACAATTGGTTGTCCCACCAAAACGACGTGCAACCCTGGCTGTCCTCGGCGATGGGTATTTGCATGAACCCCGCGCGCAGGTCCAGCTTGCTGAACACGCACGCGTCTCCCAGCTGTTGGAACATGTCCTCCGGCAGGTGCATGCCATAGTAATCGCGCTCAGTAGCGGCGTTGAGGCGCCGAAAGTCAATGCAGTACCTGCGTTGCGTCCAGTTGCCGTTCTCATCCTTTTTGGCCGGCATGGTGGCGCAGCTGGCGTACTTGCACTCGCCTTTGACGGGTCGTATGATGCCCGCATCGCGTAGCTCACTGCATTTCTCATCCTGGGTTTCAACATCAAGGCGTGAGAAGCGGCGCGGCGGCGTGATAATTGGTTGGTCATGTTTGAGCTTGATGTGAAACGGCCCTTCGCTACCCGTGTAGCCCGGCAAGTCAGCCATGGAATAGGCAAACGTCCCTTTGTGTTGGACCAACATATCACGGAATGCATTCTGTTGGGTGGGGGTGAACGCAGGGTGATTGCCATGTATCCACCCGTGCTCAGCATCTTTGGTGAAGAGTTTATCTGGCGGCACGCGGCTGTGCCCCTCCGGAAGCGTGAAACAGACGCATGAGGCGGCGTGCCGTTGCTCAACGATGGCACGCGATATCAGCCCCGACACGACGGCATTCCCGTTGACCAAATCTACTGTGCTTGGCCCTCCCAGGACCGCTCCAGTGGCTGTGGCGGCGCTTATGCTGCATGTCAGGAGCAGGCCTAGGAGCAGCGCGGCTAGCTGTCGCAGCGGAACCCGCGGGCGCCAACGAACCGAAGGTGGGTCAGGCTCTTTGCGCCGTTTGCGCCGTTTGTTCTTGCGAGATGGTGGCGGGTCCGGCGTTTGGGCGGACGTGAGGGGGTCAGAGACCGCGTAGTCTGCTAGCTTGGTGGCGGCGCAAAGCAGCGGGTTCAGCAGACAAACCTGCGCCGCCAGGAGCAGTGGGCTCAGCAGGAGCCTCAGGAGGGCACACACCGAGCGGGCGGTGACGGCGAAGGCAGTGCGCCAAAACCCACGGCGGCGGGGTGGCATGTGAGCATAGTCTTCGGCAGGTGGCGTTGTGCGCCCTGCTTGGGGTTCAGGGTCCTGATCCGCAGGAGGTTCTGGCACAGGGCAGGGGGCAGCGGCGGTGGTCATCGCCACAACGGTGCCATGGCAGCGCGCGTCTGGCGGCACGGCCTTGGGGGCCACTGCCATGACGGGGATGCTGTGCAGCGTCTCCTCATCGTTGTGCGGCGCCATCAAGAAGGGGCGCAGCACGAGCCGAACATGCGGGAACAGCTGCACGGATGCCGCGACCGGCTGGCACTCGGGGTTGCCCAACAGCAGGTCGTACGTGCCACCCGACTCAAGCACCAACACGAGCTGGGACGGGACGAGCGCCATGTATGGCGAGCGCGGGTCGAACGCCATCATGATGGTGCGGGAGTCGATCATGCCCACAACCGGGACCACGTCGCCCGTGGACCGTTGGATGCCCACCCCGCACTTCTTGTACGGTATGCCGTGCGCGTCACAGTACGCGCGGTCAACACCCGTGACGTTCGCGCCCGAATCCAGCAGTACGCGTTTAGGTATGTGCATGACTTCCTCCACCACCAGCCCAAACCTGCCAGGCTCAATGAAGTACAGATCCGGTGGGGGCTCTTGGCGGTAGGCAAGCAGGTCCGGCGACGGGTCCTTGCACGGCCAGACTTCGCGCAGGAAGGCAACGTCCCTGACTTTGGCGCCTGCAACAACGGGCGTCTCGGCAGGCGCGTTGCCAACGGGCGGCATGGCGGCAGGCATCGGCGGCGCAGCTGGCGGCGGCAGGTCTTCGTCTACTTCCAGCAGGACGGAGACCCTGCGGGTGCGGCCAAGCCTGTCGAGCAGCTTCTCAGACAGCATGAATGTGATATGGTGGTCAGTTTCATAGCTGGGTTTGACGCCTTGGGTCTGAAATGGGAGGGAAGACGAACTGCTCAACAGCAGCTCTGCGCAGGGGACAACTCCACTGCTCAGCGAGCGGCGAACTCACGAAAAGAGGCCTGCTGTCGCACCACTAGCGCTGTTATTACAAAGCGTTGCCTCCGCGTTCGGCAGGCAAATGCACTCAAGTTAGCGCGACGCCTCAACAAGCGTCGGCAGGGGCAGGACGCTCCGGCGGACGGACTGCGTCACCCGTTCAGCTCACCTCACCCGCGGACAGGTCCAAGGCGCTCGACAATAGAACCAAGTGTGCGCAAGCTCAACAGCATGCGTGACATCAACGTGGCAAGACGCAAGGCGCAGACGGCGCCTTGACACAAACACTATATGCAACCGCAAACCTCCAACCGGACATGCAATCGCAACACGTCGACCGTCCAAGCAAAACCAGATCAACCGACAGCTCTAGAACTCACGACATCAAATCATGGAAATGGCGCGAAACGGGATACCACTAGCATATCAGAGCAGAACCCGCAACCGCAGACACTCCATCATCTCTAGACTCCGTAACCCGGCTCAACGACCAGCGACAAGGGCTTATGATCGTGCCAACGCCATGCTGTTACTCAGCGGGAGGTGCCGTACGTCACGCAAAACGCACGGTAACGCAAACACACACGACAGCGTCACTGCTCGAATTCCTGTTACTCGTACAATTGGCGCAGCGAAAAGCGCAGATAGGTGCACCATGAAAGATTGGCGGCGGACCACGATACGGTACGGTCCGGCAAATGATTGGCAAAAAATGCGGCAGCAGGGGGCGGCGGCGAGGCCCCATCATCATCAGGGGGAGGGGAGGACATGCAGGACGATGCGCAGCCCGAGACAACGGCATCACACGTACATCTGGACGCGCGAACAAGGAATGGCCAAAACAACCTCCAGCACAGCATGCATGGACGCGGCATCAAACGACCATCAATTCCATCTCACAGGCAGGAGGCCATCATCGTCAATGAATGCTCATCAGCCTCCTGAACGACGCACGCTTCTGGTTCTGCTGCAGGTACAAGGTACGTCTTGCAAGGAGGCGGGCGACGGCGGCGCCGGAAACCCACACGGACACGACACGACAACAAACACGGCCCACGAAGATGGCCTGATCACTCCAGGCAGGCAACATCACGCTCTCCAACGTGCCTCTACCATACCACTCGAGCCAACAGGCATGCGCGCATGGCAATTCACATGATCATGAAATACTATGCAGCTCAGCGGGCGACGCTGCATGTTGGGTGCCCCAAGCGCCCAAGAGACATCGGGTCTCTGCATCAATCAGTCAAAGCGTAACCCGGCGGCAAGCACACCCTGGCTCATGACCGTGGTACGTATGCACACACGAGCTTCGGCACGCGCACACGCACCTTTCGGCGTGCACTGATGCAGTACCGCAATGAGTGAACGTGGTGGACCGGGCCTGGCCAAAGAATGCCACACAGCGGTCCCCTGTAGCAGACATCAACAGCTTTTCACTAAAACGCCATACGGTTGCGTCCGGCCGACACACGTTGTACACTTGGCGCAGCCCGACCTGCAGCTTCCGGCCACACTCCTAAGAACCAGTGAGAACGCAGAAACACAGAAGTGTCATGTACGGCTATGCCCAACAGCACGCTGACCATGCTTGTCCGCTCAAGAACAGGCAGGGTGTCCTAGTCGCCCCAGAATGCGGGCATGGCAATTTGAACGCACGCCCGCCGAGTGATCAGCTGGAGTGCTAAGGGGATCATGCCGGCTGCGATCATCGGTGGGGCTGCAGCATTGCCTGCCGCCGCCGCCGCCGGTGCAGCAGCCGTGTGCGAGGCGTTGCGCGAGCAGCCATCATCAGCGCCGTTATCGAGCCAAGGCTGCTGAGCATGGTTGCCTGGGCAGCGCTGCTGCCCCCGGAACACGACTACGGCATCGATCCTTAAGCGGCATCGAGCGGCATGCTGCTGAAATAGCGGCAGCGGCGGCCATGTACGCCCATGTTCACTCCTGCAGTCGCCCTTCGCCGCTCCTCCCCGCTTAGCGGTGCTCCCGGACCAAGGCTACGGACTCCAAGGCGGCTTTCTTGCTGCAGCTGCGCCGACCGCGCGCCATCGGCTGCACCTTGACGCTCCAGCCCTGGAGCGGATGGCCACCGCCACCGTCGCGGGGCGCCAGCGCCCTGAGGACGTCCGCGGAAGAGACGTCCGCGGGCAGGACCACCTGTGTGTGTGTGGGGGGGGCGACAGAGCGAGGTGCTGCGTTGCAGGCCCTGGGTCCTACGTTCATAAACCATAATCCTGGTTCCATAAACCGCAATCCTGATTTCAGGATTACGAACGAGCTCGAGAATACATAGGTGGCGATGAGGCCACCCCTTTTGTCGCCGGCCGCCCTAAGGGCAGCGCGGCAGGCCACGCGGCGATCGGCGAGGAGGGACTGCGACGAAATGCTGCCGTGGCCCCAAACGCCGTGGAGCGGCCCACACGCTCCGCGCGAGTGGTGATGGCCCTAAGGCAACGCCATCGGCGAAAGTTTACGCGCCAAGCGGAGGGGCCAGCCGCAGCCATCCTGGGGTACCTGCAGTGCCGCCTGCTCCAAAGCCGCCGCCGTTTCATCCTGCTGCGTAGCCGGCGGCGGCGGCGGCACAGCCGCTGCTGCCATGGCTCGTGCGCTCATCAGCGCCGCCACGTCCTCCGCTGCAACCATGCCCGGCGCGCAGCTGTGCGCGTCGACACGGCGCAGCCGCCGCCTGCAGCTGGCGCTGCGCGCCAGCGCCGCCACCGTGCGCGCGCCCATGACGCGCGTGAGCTTGACGTTTTCCAGGGACGGACAGCAGGAGGCCAGCGCCTCGCCGGCCTCGTCCGTGATGCGGGTCAGCTTGCCCGACAGCACCACCTCGGTCAGGTCGCCGCAGGCCTAAGGTGCAGCGGCGCAGCGCGGCAGAACAGGGCAGGGGTCCGCGGTAACCACCTCAACAGGCGCAGTCCTAGAGGGCACAAATGAGACCCACGACAGCATGCGACAAGGAAATCATTGACTGATTTACTACTCGCTGGCTCGGCCTGCAGGCGCCGTGCCAGTAACCTGCCTTGAGGATTACCCCGCCAACCCGCCCGTCCCGGCCGGCGCCACTCACTGCCTTGCCCACCTGAAACAGTACGGTGGTGCCGTAGTCCGTCAGCAGCTCGCTGTAGCCAGCCAGCGTCACAGACCGAAGCCGCCTGCAGGTGTGGAACACGACACGCGCACCGAGGGGTCGCGCGTCAAGCCCCAACAGGTCGGATGCGGCAGTCGCACACCCTAGCCAGTACCAGGAGCGCACGTACAACTTGCGTGAGCTTTCATAATGCAAAGCGCGCTATGCACCCGTGGGTTGGGCCGTACGCAGCCGCCCTCCCTCCCACCCAAGCACCCTCTCACCTGCAGTAGGACGCCAAGGCGTACAGGGAGCGGTCCGTCACCGCGCCGCAGTTGCGCAAAGAAAGGACCTACAGGCAAGCGTACATATGAGGCGGCGCAAGGCGGCGACAGCGTCGGGGAAGCGCTGATGCAGCTCCCAAGCGGCGGTACAGCAGCGCCAGTGGCTGATGCTGGCACGCTGCTGGCACGTGCGCATGTGGCATGCGCTGGGCCGTACGCCGGTGCAGCGCTTTTAGACCGTGGCGTGGGGCATGCTGTGGTACCGGAGCGGCAGCAAACCGTGGCGCGCTCTTGTGCATGGTGACCGCCGTGACAGCCTTCCCGGCTGCTACCTGCAGGTCCGTACAGGCCTCCGCTAGCTGGATCAAGCCCTGAACTGCTCCGCCGGCGGGCTGTAACACTCGAACGACACCTCCAGCGTGCGCAGCTCGCGGCAGTGCTGATCCAGCGCCGCCGCCAGGTCATTCGATATGCCGCCCAGCGTGCAGCTGCGCTCGTCCAAGGCGAGGTGGCGCAGGTGGGGCAAATGGGCCGCCAGCCGGTCGGCGGAGGGTCCGGCGGTGAAGAGGGGTACGGAGCCGCGCGCTGCGCCGCCGCGCTGGAAGCTGCTGGCCGCAATGTGCCAGCCGCCGGTAGTGGTTCTAACGCCTCCGGCGCTGCTCCCGGCGGGCTGGCTGTAGCCATCGTCGTGGAGCGCGGCGTCCTACCGCCTACAGCAGTCAGCATCGGCATCGGCCGCGAGGTGCAGGGGGCCAGCGAGGGTATTGCGCATCAGCTTTCCTGGGAGCAAGCGCTCCTCGGCCCCATCATACGAAGCGGGCTCTGGATGTTGACATCAGGCAGGGCAAGGCCGGTAGCTGCTCGGACCTGTGTTGATAGGCCCAGCTCGGGCTGTGCTGATGGCGAAGGGTGTCGCTCTCCGGGGCGAAGCAGAAAGGAACGGTGACACAGTGCAGGACCGCGCCCGATCGCCTGCATGCCGCATGAACCGCTTTTTGCCCACCCCGCGCCAGGCAGAAGAACTCGGAGCCAGGCAGAAGAACTCGCACTCGGTGACTGCCGCCCTTTTCCCGCCCTTTTTCCGGA
Source organism: Ottelia alismoides (assembly GCA_037367405.1). NCBI lineage: Eukaryota > Viridiplantae > Streptophyta > Magnoliopsida > Alismatales > Hydrocharitaceae > Ottelia > Ottelia alismoides. The sequence goes on along the minus strand of JAZKJV010001068.1, from coordinate 22,689 downwards.
GCTGGCCCTCTGCCGTCAGTGGACTGTGGTACGCTACCACACGGTCACTGGCCGGAACGCTCCAGTCATACCAGCACCGCTGGCGCAGGCACCGCCGCCCAGCGGCCAGGCCGGACGCCTGGCCTGACCTGCTGCTCAGCGCTGCTACTCGGCCGTGGCTCCGCTTCACGAGGTGCAGGAGAGTTGCAGGCCGAACGTCGGCCCCTTCCAGGCTTCCCAAGGTGCGTCCCGACCTCAGCTAATGCTTTACAAGTTGCCATCGCGCTCAGGCGGCTCTCCAGGTCCAGCTTGCTGAGTATGACGTGCAACAAAGAGTCTGGAGACGCAGCAGGGACGGGCCCGGGTGACCCTGCTGTACCACCATACCATCGGGGTAGGGGCTGCAGCGGCTGGCTACACTGCTGGAGGGCCTGTAGGGTGGCATGACGCGCGCCGGGGTATTAACGGAGAAGTGCGCCCTGTTCATGGCCTGAAACCTGCGGTTCATTAGGCGCTGGGTGCCCGTGTCGGATGAGCCGTGAATGTGCTAGGGCGGGCTCTGCGGAACGAGAGCGTGTTGTTGTTTGGTCATTTGCAGTGCCTTGTAACTGTGCCAAGCCTCACGTTGTATGTGTGCCAAGCCTCCGTCACCCACGACCGGCCCTTGTCGAACGTGTGTGTTGTGTGGTGTGTGCGCGCACGCATGCTGCTCCCTTCCTCCGCATGGGTAAGCTGCGAACTATGTACAGCCGTGGAGATCATGTGTACAGCCGTGGCAACACTTTCGCGCCAGACCTTTATCGGATTCCAGTCGCATACTTGACATCAGGGCGTGGTGGGCAAGTCCACCGGTTCTGGACCGTATGCGGGGGCTGTGGCAACCTCACTTGTGGCATACGCTTTACACGGCAGACGTTTGGTTGTGAACGGCCAATAAACCTGCACACGGCATGATGTTTGTGTGCACATGAGTTGTGACGCCGCGACGGCAACGACACACTTAGAATAAGACACTTGCTCCGCATGCGTAGGGCATATGATAGGGCTAGCACACCCGGACACACACGGTTCATGCACACGCCGTTTGGTGTGAGACAAACGCGCGGCGCGGCGCGCGCGGCGCGCGCGCACGTGTCTTGGGGGCGGCGCAGGACGTCCGGCCTGCCGCCGTACTTGCCGTACACTTTCGGGCGGCCGCTGAATAGGTCGAATGAACGTTTGGACCGTTGAGCGGGCATTTGGGACGCAGTGCCTTGAGTACTTATGCCAACAAGTCATGCCGGCATTGTCTTCCTTACGGGAAAAGACCAAAAAGATTTGCTGATGTTCGGTTTACGTGCGAGTAAACGTTGTGTGAGTGTTGCTTCCGGCTGACATCTATGACGACGATTTGAAGTTGTGCCTTTGGACATCTGTGTCCCTAGCGAGGCCACCGGCGGAAAGGCCCGCCAGAACGTGCGAGAAGTTGCTGGTAGTTGCCTGACCGGCCTGGAATTACGTGACGTGCTCAAATGGGTGCATGCTCATGCATGGTGCGACGGCTGACGGAACTGAAGAGGTAGCAACGAAGGCGACGACGTAGGACGACGACGAAGCTGTAACACGATGTTGTTCGGACCTCAGGCTAAGGCAACCTTACTGCTGCAGACAGCAGGCGCCGCACCCTAGGCTGTGATGAACACGCGCGAGCCAATCAAGTTGACAGGTGACTTGCAAGAACACACAAGAACAACGTCGTTTGAGGCGTTGTTCTGGCCCTAAAAGGCCGCAGGCCACCGGCGGCGGCGCAACGCGCGCCGGGACACACGCGCCCAACGGCAGGCCAAAGGACACGGCCTGACACGCGGCCAAAACACGACAACTGGCCACGGTACAGCCAGACAGAAACCAACAGCTACTGCCCGAAGCTACAGGGCAACTGCGCTACTGCCACAAACCACCAACGGCAGACAGCACGCATCTACGCAAAGCACGCATTAATGCATGACAGCTGACGTGCTCAAATGGGTGCATGCTCATGCATGGTGCGACGGCTGACGGAACTCCCCCACCAGCGTACGGCAGGGCCGTTCAGCGAAACACGAGTAAGCCGAGCGCGAAGATGTTGCCAATGTCGTTCATGCGAACCATGCTCTTCTTCAAGCCAGTCGTGCGGAAAATGCAGAGCCAAACGCAGCTGCGCCCCTTGCTACCATGTGGAAGCCCCATCACGACGTGCAGGCGCTTCTGGGCGTGCAGCTCTTTGAACCATCTCAGCCGTGCCTCCGTCGCACAGGTCAGGTAGTGACCTGGCACGTGCGCGCACACCACATGCGACATGAACCTCTCAGCCAACGGCAGCGCAATATCAAGCGCTGTAATGCAGCCAGCCAGGATGATGGCGTGCAACGGGCCAAAGGCCCCTCTAACTTGCGAAAGAACCCAGGCATCAACGTGCCGCCAGGCGTCGCCCACAGGGCGGGCTCCGCAGCCTGCACACCTGCCAGGCTACCAGGCCGCGCTCCGTAAGAGCACGGCCAACCACTCCGTCCCCAGGCAACGGGACGACGACAACACCGCAGCGACTCAAGTCGATCGCATCCACCATCACGTCCACTTCTCCAGAAAGCGTCTTGGCAAACTCCAGCTCCAGCTTGGCCGGCTGCTGTACGGCAGGGGCCGACGCCTGCACAGCTGGCGGCGCGGGTAAGCGCCTGGCCAGTTGCGCGGCATGCGCTGCGGAATGCGCGCCAGGCAGCAGCGCATTCAGCGCATCAAGCACTCCTGACTGCGTTTCCAGCGGCCACGCATCCGGCAGCCGATGAGTAGGCACAGGCACCGCGCACGCAGTAGCGCTAGACACAACCGCCACAGAAGTCCCCTTGGCGGCCCTGCGCTCGAACAGGAGGTACCGCTTGGTCTCTGGCAGCGTCATGGTCTCACAGTCACCATCCTCGTACTCAAGGAGCAGGTAGTACGGCCGATGAGCAGGACCCAGGTAGCTAACCGTACCTTCGCAATCGCGCGGCTCACCCGTCTCGGGGTCGGGGTACGCTTTGCGGACGCGGCGGCCCGTCAGCTGCGCCGCCTCCTGGTCGCGGCGCTTGCTGCTGGCGGAAGGGAAGATGTTGCCTCGCTCGTTGGGGTTGGCCGACGGCGCGCCACGCGCCGGCAGGTCCTCCGCCAGGACGCCTTTCGCTGTGCAGCCCGGGCAGACCCAGGGGTCGGGCGGCACCTTGCCAAGCTGAGGGCGCAGGCAGAAGGGATGGTAACAGGTATCACAGCTGGCGCACGGGACCAGCTGACGTGGGTCATCTGACTCGTCGCAGCTAGCGCAGCGCAGTTCATGTGACTGCGGCTGCAGCCGCGGGTCAATGCGCGGGTCCAGGTTGGCCAGGTGGCACGGCAAAAGCTGCGTGATGTGCTGCGCGGTTGTGTTGCCACACTTGCCACGCAGCAGCGCGACGCCTGAGTCCCTGACCTCGGCGACACGGTAGATCTCCGGGTGGGTCGGCATCTGCAGCGTGCTGGTACGGTTGTTGCGCCTGACGTACACGTAGTCGCCGGGCTCAAAGCGGCGCGCATGCGGTGCAAACTGACCACTGCGCATCTTGGCGTAGCGCAGCGTATCACGGTGCTGCGCTATGGCCAGGTTGCCGGCGGCCATGGTGCACGCATGCTGGACAGCTTTGGCGCGCACCTCCATGACCCGAATCACATGGGTCTCGGTCTCAAAGTTGAGTGGCGCTTCAAAGCGCTCCATCACTGCAGGCGGTACGACGGGGTGCACGCCGTGCAGCAGGTAGTACGACGAGAAGCCAGTGGCGCTTTGCGGCGAGCAGCGATAGCCCAGCGCAAGCCACGGCAGCCAGTCGTCCCAGACGTCCGTTTGGCCGGCCACTTCGCAGTGCTTGCGCAAGCCCTTCTTCAGGACCTGCACAATTCGCTCAACCGCGCCGTTGGCCTGCCTGTCAATAAGGCATTTTGCCAGCAGGTCGGCGAACTCAGCGCCAAACTCAGTGCCCTGATCGGTGACAACCTCAGCGGGCGCACCAAAGCGACTGATGACCTCAAGCAGGCAGCTCGCCGTGGGCCTGGCTTAATTCCCGTGCCAACTCGCACCCCGAAACCGGCGGTTGCGATGACAGGGAGGGCACAGGTCGCGTTTTGCTCGCGCAGCAGGCGCAGGCAAGCCACGATGCCAGTCAACGGGGCGTGCGCGTCGTTCTGGTGCATAGATGCAAGTAGTCTTCGACCCTCGTTCGGCTACACCTCGTTCGGCGCGTATACGAAGCGTCAAAGCAGCACATGCGTGGCCACAACGCCTAGACAAGCTTTCTTTAGGTTGCCACCGTACTCGCACGTCAAGTGTTAGAGCAACGTACTGCATAAACCTTTGCGAAAGCACCACACGGCACCGCCGAAGGACGCGGCCATGACTTCTTATGTAGGCTCAGCCAATTGACAACATGCACAAGGGCCACGTCTGGCAGGCTACCAAGGATACGGCAGCCGCAGCTTGTTAAGGAGCGGGTAGCTGGGCTGGATCGCGCACTGATGCTTGCTGTGCGGTTTGGCAGCAATCCCACATGGTCCGCCAGGGTGGGCGACACGGCATTGTGCACCAAAGGCCCGGCCGCAGGACCCGGCGGATGCGGTGCGGCTGCAGAAGAACTCCCGGCTGCAGCGATACATGCTCGTGTGCGCGTATGGAGGGAAGGACACCCGTGGCCACGTGCAGCTGCAGCCGGTCGTCTTGCAGCGCGGCGACCCCACGCGGCGGCAGGCAGCGCTGGACGCAGCAACGGCGGCATGCAAATGCAAACGATGCCACCTTCTCTACATCCCCCAGATGGACTGCTCGCCCGAGTGCGGGCCGCCAGAGCCAGCCTCCGACGCGCATGCGCCCAACATCATCGCCACGGCCTTGCCAGCTCAGCGCCGCCAGGCCACGCTGGGCGGCGACTCGCAGAAGGTCGGCTGCATGTGCAAGATGCAGGTGACGCGCTACGTGTCCGACCCGGATTGGGTGAAGATCACGTACTACGAGCACCGGCATGTTGATGCCCATGGGCGGCCTTGCCACGGCCCGGACTGCGCCGCGGCGGCTGGATCGCGCCTGGCGCGCGAGCCGCGTGTCCGATGAGGACAAGGAGTATGCCACCGCCCTGGCCGGCCTCAACGTCGGCTCCAGGGACATCGTGCGGGGTGAGCAGCGCGTCAGCGCGCAGCTGTATGCCGCTTGTTTCACCCCTTGTCCCTGCGGCCTGTCGGCGATGCTTTCATTCTTTCTCGCCTTTGCACCTTGCGGAGGGCCCTCGGATGCCTGCACACACATGTGTTGTTTATGTGGCACGCAACAGCTGCCCAATTACTCGACTTTGGCTTTGCGGCGCGTTTGGGGAAGGGGCTGGGCTGCGTACTTGTGCGTTGCATTACCTTTGGGTTTTGTCAGGCCTACCTTCACCGCCAGCTGCTGCAAGCTAGTAAGCATGGTTCCTGTGACACCCACTGCTATGCATGGCGTGCTGTCAGTGGCGGCCGCGGCGTGAATCAGTGCCCTGTTCCCCTGCCTTCCTGCTGCGCCGCTGTGCAGCCGTCCAGCAGCGGCAGCTTGAACCCCTCCTCCGCCAAGGCTACACCCTCAGCGAGGCGCGCAACATGGTCATGCAGGACCCGCCGCGCGGCGCTTTCTTCAACATGGACGACGTCAACAACATCAAGGCGGGCGCCACAGCCGATCGGTGGCGGCTGCACCCTGACGAGGCGCAGTCTGTACGGATGCAGCACGAGCGCGAGCCAGGCAACTTTTTGCTGTACCAGGAGCAGCGCACAGCCCCTAGAACGCCTGCTGCTGGTGGATTGGATGCCAGCGGCGAGGGCGTTGTGGAGCTGCAGCCCTTCATGGCCGGCCTGATGACCGACTTCCAGGTCGCGCTCGCCGTGCACTACGGACATGGCCGGCCAATCGAGCTGGACGGGACGTATGCCTGCAACAAGCACCAGGCAAGCGGGACGAACAGGCATAGTGCTCCGGTCATGCATGCGGCGCGCTTCGACGATGCGTGCGGTGTGTGGCGAAGGCCGCCCGGGGCCGCCACGTGGCATCGGGACGATCAGGCTGGGTGCCCCTGCGCGCATGCGTGTTCGTCAGAACACCTCTCGTCAGTGCTGCTGATGCAGGTGGACATGGCGGAGGCACACCAGCAATATCTGCTATCAAACGCCTCTTTGTTCTGCACGCAGTTCGCCACCATCACGGCTGTAGGCATTGACCACCACTACCAGGGCGTGCCGCTGTCGTGGCTCATCACCAGCAGCGAGGGCAAGGCGGACTTTGTGGCGTACTTGCGCGCGCTGGCGGAGCGCGTGCGACGGACACAGCCGGACTGGATTCCGTCGTGCTTCATTGTGGACGTCTGCGCGCCCCTCATCCAGGCGCTGCGGTGAGCGGTCTGTCTGCCGTGCATTGGGCGGCTGCACAGCCGCCGACGTGTCCCTTTGCCGCTTGCTCGTTCGGTGCTTTCCGTCGTGGATTGGCCTGTTCAGGACCTTGCCAGTTCCCTTCACCGGTGACGCGTTATGATGGCGGCGCTGATTCCGTAGCTCAACCGGCGGCGCGGCGCGTGTTGCTGTGCCGCGTATTGCCGTGTCGCAGGGACGTCTTCCCCGGGGTGCCCATCATGCTGTGCTCGTGGCACGTGCTGCGCTCCTCCAGCTGGCTGAGGGGCGTCAACGAGAAGCTGCCCGATGCCGACACCCGCATGGACGCCTTCGACCGCCTAACCAAGATCATGCGGCACAACCCTGCGACGGGGACGGAGGAGCAGCTCAGAGGTGGACGCCATGCTAAACCAGTTCTGCGAGGACTTCAGCGCCCATCCCGCGTTCGTGTCGTATATCCGCAAGACGTGGATGGACTCACGCGACGTCGGCATAGGTGGGCCGGCGCCGGCGCTCTACGTGTTTTACCTGCCGTACGCTGACTGGGTGGGAGGGGGGCATCAGCAGGGCGATTGATGGGTCGGTTGCCTCCGTGCATGCTGCGCACACGTGGTCGTGGTGCAGCCCTGCCTTTCACCTGCTTCCTGTCCCGCGCTGCCCCTGCGCGCAGAGATGTGGGTGCACGGCTTCTGGCGCTTTGACCACGCCATGCAGTCCGGTACGCAGGCCACGGAGGGCTACCACTTCGGAGCCAAGGACGGCTACTTCTACAACGACAAGCGGCTTGCTGGCCGCCATGTGGATTGGGCCATCGACGTTCTCCTGCACGTCATGGAGCCAGACATCTGGTGGTCACAGCTGGCGAAGCTGCACGGTACGGCTGTGCGCGCGCGCGCGTGTGTGTGCATGTGTGCGCGTGTGCGGTTGTGCGTGTGCGTGTATGCGTAAGAAAGAGAGGGGTTGCATGCACGCGGGGCTGTACCTTGGGTGTAGAACAGCATGCGATATGCGATACGTTCGACGCGCTTGATTCGGCCTGCAGCCCCAAATGCATCCGATGGCACCAGAATCTCTGATCCAACGACTCTGCCATGTACAGGAAGCCGCAGCATCAACGCAGAGGCGATACTCCCTGCCTGCCTCGTAGCATCGTCGTACGGCATCACGCACACAAACTACCGGGTTGCAGCGTGCACACCACGACCCCCCATTCTAGCATGGGTGCGTTGATGCCCGTGCTATACAGGCTACGTGCGCAACGACCGGCAAGAGGCACTGACTGCCGCGGCGCTGGAGCAGGCACGCAGCATTGCGCCAGCGGCTGTGCGCTTTGACGTACATTCCAACACCGCCTGGGTCAAGAGCCGCTCGCAGGCGGGTGTGGAGTGGGAAATCAGGGACCCCCTGGGCACCTGGTCCAACTGCAATTGCCCGCGCGGACGGCAGGGGCTGGAGTACCCGCACCACCTGCGTGCTGCAGGTCGCCTTCGGGTAGGTGCACTGTCGACGCAGCCTTTGCTGCATCCCAGTACGCGCCGGTTTAGCTGCATGCACTGCAACCGGTTGCTGCACGCTGACTGTAGTGGCACTCAATAGCAAGTCGAACTTCCTTACTTGCCGCCGCCAAAGCCTGCGGGCATGCCAAACAGAAGCGCATTTGCGATGTCACATATGGCCCCTCCATATACGCTTGATCCTCTGTGCCGCTACCTGTCCCCGATTGCATAGGTGCCAGGAGGCCGAGCTGCTGCTGCACCTCGGTACTGCTGTTGGCAGCGCGCGCAGGGGCGTTCTCAACCCCTTGGAACGGCTTTGTGACGTCCTATCCAGCCCTTCACGGCAGCAGCGCTTGGGGCAGCCTGCACCTGGGTTTGGCGGCGCTATGCAGCAGCCCCTTCCGCCGGGCCCTCCAATGGGCTATGGCATGAGCGGCGTGTCGGCACAGCAGCAGCAACAGCAGCACGAGCTACAGGAGCCTCAGCTGCAGGCACCGGCGGCTGGCCAGCTGCCTGGGCCTGCCTTCGTCTGCGTGGTAGCACAACAGCAACCACAGGCGGCTGGCCCACCAGCCGGCAGTGGCTTCGGCAGCGCAACGCAGCAGCAACCGCTGCAGGCCGTGCCGCCGGCGCCTGGTGCACTAAGCGGCTGTAGCTTCAGCGGCGGGCCAACACAGCCGCGCGTCCAGCCGGCGCTACAGCCAGCACGGCCGCCGCCTGGCGCAGCAAGCGGCTGTTGCTTCAGCAGCGGGCCAACACAGCCGCTCGTCCAGCCGGCGCTACAGCCAGCACGGCCGCTGCCTGGCGCAGCAAGCTGCTGTTGCTTCAGCGGCGGGCCAACACAGCCGCTCGTCCAGCCGGCGCTACAGCCAGCACGGCCGCAGCCTGGCGCGCCAAGCGGCTGTAGCTTCAGCGGCGGGTCAACACAGCCGCTGCGATTTCTGCGCTCAGGGCTTTCAGCTAGTATTGGTGGGGGCCTGCAGCATCCTCTGCCATCTGGCCTGCTTCAGCAACAGCATTAGGGCCGGCCGGACCTTGTGCAACCATTGCACTCCCAGTATCCGCAGCACCCCCAGCCTTCGCAGCACCAGCTGCCACCCTCGTTGGGTATGGAGCGGCGTCATGCCGGCGGGGCCGTGCAGGGCCCACTGACGAAGCTTTCCGGTGCTGCCCTGGCCCCCCTAGTGGGCCCGAAGGGCAGTACGGCTGCCGCCGCTGCATTTGCAGCCCGGCCTGGCCTCGTCGGGGCGACGGCCGCTGCATCCGTGGACCAGGCAGTCGCCGCAGGGCCGGCACAGGCGGACGTAGGGCAGTGGAAGGCGCTGGCAGGGCCAGCGTCACCGGCGACGCTATGAGAGCACCGAAACCTGCTGCAGCAGCTGCAGGAATGCTGCCATGAGCTGGAGGCAGTAGCACGGACCAGCGTTCGTCACGCACGCCATGCCGTGGCTCTGGCGAGGCGGGCCAAGGTTGACGTGGCTGTAGCTGCGACCCGCGCTGCGGTCACGGGCCGCGCGGAGCAGATGGTTCGCGTCAACCCAGCAGCGTACACCCAAGCGCGGCTCAAGTCCGCGCTGGAAGGCGGGCGTCGCCACCACCGCTCCCGCAAGCAACAGCCAACCAACAGGGCGGTGCGGGTGCTGCTGCAGGCAAAGGAGCGCGCGCGCGGCAGCGACTTCACCAAACGGCTGCAGCGTGTCAGGGGCCAGCGCGCTAAGATGCCTAAGCAGTTCCACAAGCAGCTCGAGTACAAGCGCGATCAGCAGCTCCAGAAGGAGAGCGCCGCGCCAGCACAGCACGCGGTCTCGGTGGGCCCCAGCCAGCGGGGTGTTGCCACGGCAGCGGCCCCCCTTGCCGGCGCACGGTGTGCGCCGGAGTGTGGGGCCTCTGCAGCACGTGCCGCGCCTCCGGCGGGTCGCAGCGACGGCTGGTCGCACATCAACGGCGCATCAGCAGCCGCAGCTGCTGCTTCCTTCTTGCCGATGGCCCTGCCGCGTCAGGCAGTCGGCTCGGTGCTGGGCGTGTCCCACCCAACTCACGCCCCTGTGGTGTTTCGGCAGCAACACGCAGCAGCCAGCTGCCACGGCCCCAACTGCTGCTGCCGCCCCCGTCATCGGGCCCGTGCAGCTGCTGGCAGCTCTGCTGCTGCTCCCTCCGATCGGCGGCGGGCCTGCTGCTCCAAACGGCCCGCGGCCACCGCTTGCAGCAATGGCCCCCCCGGTTCCGCAGCAGTTGCCTGTCCGCTGGCTCGGTCAGGCGTTGGGTGCCGGACAGCGCAGCAACGCGCAGCTTGGAACCTCCGCGGCTGTTGGCAGCAACCCGGTGGGGCCGTTGCCAGGCGCCTTCCTCCCCGGCACCTCCGCAGCAGCTGCTGGCATCGGCGCAACCCCCGGGGTTATTGGCGCGGCAGTGCAGCCAGCAGCTCCGATATGTCGACCACCACCCGCCAACGTGCCCGGTGTCCCGCCCGCTGGACCGCCGGTGCCGCGTCTGGGCAGCGCCGCTGTAGCCGCGCGTCAGCAACAGGAAGCCGCATCCGCGGCGCCGGCGCTCGCAGCTGCCGAACGAGCAACGCGGCGGCGTCCCGCAGCCGTTGGCCCACGGCGCATGGGGAAGCGGCGCCGCCGCCCTCCCAGAAGTTGCGTGCGGCACGGTCAAAGGGCTTTTCGACCGGGCACTGTTCCGGACGGCATCGTCGTGTCCGGGGGGCTCATCCCCGAGCTGGCGGCCCTCCGCGAGGCTGGCTCGCGCAAAGGCAAAAGGGACGCCAGCAGGGCCTCCCTCCAGGAGTTTGAGCAGCTGGCCCGGCTGCCTTTCGCAAAGACGAACCCGATGGTGCATGTTACGATTGGCCAGCTGAAGCTGGGCGAGTACCCAGGGGACGAGCGCCCTGCCAAGAAGGCAAAGCGCTGAGACATGCGCATGAGCCCTGGCTGGCGCAATGCTGGCGGCGGTTGTATCGTTGCCTCTGTAGATCGGAACGCGCCTTGGCGGGACCTTCGTGTTATAGTACCGACGATGGTTCGTGTTGTGCATCTGTGGCATTAGAGCCCCGACCGACCGGCGTGCAGGATGCTGCCGAGTGCCGCCCGCTGCGGGAGACCGCAGTCCGTGCCGCGGGCTGGGGGCAGGGGTGGGGTGGGGGCCAGCCTGCGCACGGGCTTCTTGATTGCATAGAGCGGCACTTTCTTGAACGACGTACAGCCGAGCCGGGAGTACTGCCTCGGCATGGCGTTAGGGTTGGTCTGCATGGCTTGGCGAGCGCCGTGGGTGGTCACGCCCTCCAACGGCCAAGACAAGGGCGCGCAGACAGCAGCGCGGCTAGGCATGGCTCGGCGTGATGTATGGCTGAAGCATAAGAAATGGGCCGTCGTGCGCCCACACCACTCAACGGCTATGGCTGCATATTGGGTAAGATACGGTATGCTGCGAGCAAGTGCAGAGGGCGACCGTACAGGACATGTCAGCGCCACGCATTTGACGCGGATAAACGGCGTGTGGTAGCGGACCCGAGCGGACGTACCTGTGGTAAGGTATGCTGTGGCGGCACATACACCGCGGCATGGTGTTGAAACGCAAGCAATGCATTTTACGTGAACAGCACTCAGAGCGGCGGCCCTTGAACACTGGCCATTGCGCATTGGGCCCTGCCCAAGCCTGTGTTTCATGCATGCGTACGAGGCGGTATGTATGCCAAACCGCCTGTCGCCACACGGCTGTTGACCAGGACGATTCACACGGTGCGTCCCCAGGCATCGGCGGTAGCTGCATTGAGTAATTGCCGCTGTACGTTATATGTCCGAGCCATTACCGCACCTGGCCCAGATTGTCTGCGGTGGTTGTACGACGGCGCTCTTCACTGCCTGTTGCGCGCGCTGTGGACGTTTGACAGCGGCGCGAGTGCCAACCCGGCGTTCTTCGCACTCCATCGCGTGGTAACCCGACCGGGCAGTTTGGAGCACACGGGCGGCTAGCGTAGCGAGCGCCACATGCAGCTGCGACCCGTACACTTTAAGGTGCAAACATGCTTTGTGTTCTTCTGCGCATTGGCAAGTTGACCTGCAGAGCTGCGGCTGTCGATGCGCCGTTACCGTAGTGCGCTCTCTACAACTCGATGCCCCTTTGGTGGTGTCAGTTAATGTTAGCCCCGTCCTGCCCCACGCAGGAAACCTCAGCAGCTGAGCCTCGTATGGCCGCTCCCTGCGTACGGCTGCATGCGTCGCCTGTCACAGGATGCGAACCGACACCCACCGTGCAGCGACCCCACCCCACCCCACACCCACCACCCGCGCAGTTCAACTTGCTTGTCGCGTTGTCCGTGCACGTGATGTGAAGTACGAGCACACACCTCTCGTCACCAGTACTCGTGTTACACGGAAAACGCCAACGTTAGACGCCGGAGCACGGCTTCGTACTCGTACATGCCTTTGGAAAGACGCACCGACAATGCGACAGGCTACAACGACGCAAGCACAATTGGCACTTGTGCAGTTCCGGTAGATGAGGCATAAACTGCTGAAGGGCTGTCAATCAAACCCGCCGCCTGGCCATACACACCCTCCAGCCCCACCAGCCATCACAATCTTGGACATGCGCAGATGCCAGCGCAAACAGCCGCAGGGGTATACGGAAGCGCGCCGCCAAAATGAAGTACAACTGGACTAGATTACGTGCAGCGATAACAAGCGCAAAGCACAAAACGCGCCGTTCAGTCAAGCGTAAGTACGTACATGCGAGCGCAACACGCCAACATGCACGAGGCAAGTACGCCGGGTGGCACGCCACGGCGGCACGCTTGATTGCAGCGCGCGCGCGGTGATGCCGCACCAAAAACATCATGATATCATCCTGCACTGGCGCCGTGGAAACCAGTATGCACCACACGCCGCCGCGCCGTGAGCACCACCAAAGCACGCCTGGCAATGACACAATACCAGCAACGCAGCGTTAAAGCAGGTAAAAAGTACATGTGAGCTGCATACGGTAGCAACGGCCACTCATGCCGCAAACGGGCGATTATTACGGCAGACTGCCCGCGCACCTGGTGATTAACGCACGCGAAATTCGCGTCCAGCTGCTGCGCCCTGCCATGGCCGTGACTGCTACCAGGGCACCGGTCAGTGCATGCGGCGAACCTACATTGCAAGGACACAAAGAAGCGGCACAAGGTCTGCGGCGCGCGCTAATGACCAAATTCCCCGCAGCAACCAGGCGTTGCCAAGGTTGCCAAGCGCGCGGTTCGTGTCAGCCGCTGCAGTAGGTAAGCATGCGAAAGGGTGGAGGGCATGTGCGCAACCCTTCCCCTCCCCCTCCCGTGGCGTGCTCAACATAACGCTCAGGCAATCCCGAGGCCAAGCGTTACAGTCGGTGTACGCCAGGGCTTTGCCGGCTCAACACGTGGCAGCAGTCCCCAGCAGCGAGTGCTTTCAGACATGTCGTGTCATTTGTTGCTTGTTACTCATGCATGCGGTTGCACGGTGTGCACAGATGAAGTGCCTGGCGCCCTCTGGCCGGTCCCTGCCGCCTGCCTGCCGCCAACGACGCCGCTGCCGCCATCTGCCGCCGGTGCCGCGGCGCAGCCGTCGCCATCTGCGCACTCGTCGTATGGAAACAGCATTCCTCCTCCAAACACAACAACAAACCAAACCACAAAAGTACTTTCACAACCGTTTGACCCAAGCAAGAGGTGGCGGCAGCGCGCATGGCCGCACAGTGCCGACATTGAAATGGGCCGCACTCGATTTGCACCATCATCGCAGCGTTGTCGATGTACATACAATAACGTGGTAACCACGCGCCCTTGCCTCGGGGCTGGCATTCGCTCCCGCCCAGCAGCCTATGTGGCATATGCAGCTGTGAGCAGGGCGTGCCTGCTTACCCCACAAAAGGCGCACTGGAAGTGGTGCACGTACCATCTGTCTGTCACACAGTGTGTTGACCGGGAAAACGCACTGGCTGCTGTCCCCGCTATACGTGCGCCCCTTCCTGCACCGCAAAGGGCTTGCCCTTTGGGCCCCCCAAACCCCAGGGAAACGACGGAACCGCGTACGGCAACTACGACAGACGGAAACTGCACATAAGAGAAGATTCCTGAACCGATGACGCCGTGAAAACACAAGGACCGTCACGTGGCTATACAGGGCGGCAACCGGGCCAGGCTGCGGGGCGATACAGCGTGTTCCACAGGGGCCGGCGGGGGGAGGCGCGCAGGAGCCATATTCCACCAGCATGCGCGCCCATCGAAACTTCCTATGCATGTGCGCTCAAGCCCCATGAGCACTTCAGTTCAGTTGGACAGCAGGCGATCATCTTGCATCTCAGCAGCATTACATCATGTCCATGCCGGCTGCTGGTGCTGCCAGCCGCCACTGCCAGCTGCCGCAGGAGCAGCAGCACGCATGCCGTCGCTTGTCGGCCAACATCCATCCATGTCGGCGGATGCTAGTGCACCACGCTGCGCCGCCCTGCTATGGCCCGCTTACCCGCTCCACCCTCGTGACCTCCAACCTAGCTAAACCTACGCGCACGTCGACCAGCCCTTGCCGCAGCTCGGCCAGCCCTTCCTCCTGCTTGCGCTGCAGGTCGGCCAGCCCTTCCTCCTGCTTGCGCTGCAGGTCGGCCATCTGCCTTGGGAGGGACTCAAAGTACTCTCGAGCAGCCTCTACCTTTCGCAAAACCCCCCACGCCAAGAGCATAACCCCACCCCACTCCACCAGGGTGGACGCCTCAGGTTTGAGGACACCACGCACCACCTTGTCCGCGACCCTCACCACCCACCCAAAGACGGCGGTGGCGTAATACGCACTCAAAACGAATGCAACGGAAACCACAACATACGTAAGTAGGTCCAAAACGCCGCGGCGCAGGACCTCGGCCCTGTTGCTGAGATCCTGCGCGGAGTTGCCCTTGCCCTTCTCGGGTGGTGATGGCGGAATGGATGGTGGGGCTGGGTCCCCCGACCCCGAGTGGCCGCAAGCGCGCAGCAACCCGCCACCGCAGCGGCCAGGCGCACGAGGCTGCAGCCGCGGGAGCGCGCAGGTTGCAGGTGGCTGGCTCCTAGAGACAGCACAGCCCGCCGCGCTGGTGCACGGGGCGCACAGGAGGTGCGCCGGCGCCATGCCAGAGACCTGCGCGCGGCACGCATGCATGCAGTGATGCAGGCTCAGAAACACAGAGGTGCGCGCCGGTGTCGGGCCATCCGTGGAGCGCGCAGCGGCAAAATGATGCGGGCCAACGCGCATCGGGGGGGCTCAGGGCACGACGCGGCACAGCCTGGTGCAGGCCTCCCCTCCTTGCTTGTGTGGGCTACGGATGCTGCTGCTGGCCACGCCCCAGGTGTTTCGCGCCTCTTACCGGAGGTAGCGGCCAGGGGTCAGCGACGGCCGCCGCGCAGCTGAGGCACGTTGGACGGGCAGGCAGGAGGCCAGGAGGCAGCAGAAGACGTGCTGGCAGCCACAAGGCCGTCTTCCGGGCTCTCGTGCAGTGTACGCTCCAGGACACCAAGCCTTTGGCTTGCGCGGCCGTCAGTTGTGCGAAGAAACACAACCTTGTTGCTGGGGTCCCGAGGTCGCCTCAGCTGATGGAAAAGGAGCGAGGGTGTCACGCCAGATTGAGCGCACTGGCATAGAAGGTTCCGATAGGCGTGCATGCTGGTGGAATACGCTGTATCTCCAAGGCTCCCGCAGCCTGACCCGGGTGCCCTGCGTACCCACGGTCCTTGACCCAGTTGCCAAAATCTGTCGTAGTTGCCGTACGCTGTTCCGTCGTTCCGTTCCGTGTCAATCGGTGATCCTTCCCTTATATCTGATCTTGCGCTTCGTTTGTGTGGTGGCTGTACTTAAGCGCGGTTGGGCGCTTGCTTTGTTGTCTGTCTGCTAGCGTAGCTACGGTTCGCGCAAGGTTGCTTAGGCCAGCAGCCCCGGCCCCGCCGGCCGCTGGCCGCGCGTGCAGCAGTCCACACCATCATCATCAGGCTTTGGTCTGTAACACATACTCGGTGCTACCGCGTCCGGTCGGTCTGGGACGGGAAGGCGCTCCATCCCTGCGGATGGTCTGCGCACGGGCCCGTGCGGGTGGGGCCTCATTTCCTCAACACACCCGACTATGTGCACTCGCCCGCATCGCATGCCGTGATCATGTGCCAGAACGTTCCATCGCATATCACGTAATGTCGCACGACAAGGGGCTGTCGCACGCTAACGAGAGATTGGCCCTGGCAGCCACAAGTCAAGCGCTGCTGGCTGCATGCGTGCGGCGCGGAGGGTTCTGACCTATACCCCATTCATCCGTGGCTACAGCCAGGAGCGAGGGGCTGACGCAATGCAATACCAACTGGATGTCACTTGAGAGCCGCTGTAAGCGCATCATCACAACTTTCGGAGTTTCGGACCCATGGTGGTGCCGCCACAGCCTGCAGCCGTTGCCGTACATCTGTCGACACGCCGCAGTCGCAGGCCGAGTGCAAACATGACCCGTGGCCTGCTCGCGCACAGCGTTACAGCAAGCTCCCCGCCGGAGGGGGCGCTGCTGAAAGGGCAGGCGCGTGTAGTTGCACATCGAAAAAGTTCAGCGCCCCTTGCAACGTACCACCAAGTACGCGTTGCGGTACCGGTGCCACGTGCCCTGTAATGGCACGGATGAAAGTACAACGGACACATGAACTGGCAATAAAAGCAGGGGCCAGGGCCAGCGCCCACTGCGGTTCGAGCGCCAAGCCACCAGACGGACGACCAGTCAGCAAAGGTACACAATACATACAGTCGGCGGCGGAGGCCGCGTCACTGCTCGAATTCCTGTTACTCGTACAATTGGCGCAGCGAAAAGCGCAGATAGGTGCACCATGAAAGATTGGCGGCGGACCACGATACGGTATGGTCCGGCAAATGATTGGCAAAAATGCGGCAGCAGGGGGCGGCGGCGAGGCCCCATCAGGGGGAGGGGAGGACATGCAGGACGATGCGCAGCCCGAGACAACGGCATCACACGTACATCTGGACGCGCGAACAAGGAATGGCCAAAACAACCTCCAGCACAGCATGCATGGACGCGGCATCAAACGACCATCAATTCCATCTCACAGGCAGGAGGCCATCATCGTCAATGAATGCTCATCAGCCTCCTGAACGACGCACGCTTCTGGTTCTGCTGCAGGTACAAGGTACGTCTTGCAAGGAGGCGGGCGACGGCGGCGCCGGAAACCCACACGGACACGACACGACAACAAACACGACCCACGAAGATGGCCTGATCACTCCAGGCAGGCAACATCACGCTCTCCAACGTGCCTCGTCGGAACCATACCACTCGAGCCAACAGGCATGCGCGCATGGCAATTCACATGATCATGAAATACTATGCAGCTCAGCGGGCGGTCCCCGCTCCTTGTGGGCGACGCTGCTTGTTGGGTGCCCCAAGCGCCCAAGAGACATCGGGTCTCTGCATTAATCAGTCAAAGCGTAACCCGGCGGCAGGCACTCTCTCTGGCTCATGACCGTGGTACGTATGCACACACGAGCTTCGGCACGCGCACACGCACCTTTCGGCGTGCACTGATGCAGTACTGCAATGAGTGAACGTGTTGGACCGGGCCTGGCCCAAGAATGCCACACGGCGGTCCCCTGTAGCAGACATCAACAGCTTTTCACTAAAACGCCATACGGTTGCGTCCGGCCGACACACGTTGTACACTTGGCGCAGCCCGATCTGCAGCTTCCGGCCACACTCCTAAGAACCAGTGAGAACGCGGAAACACAGAAGTGTCATATACGGCAATGCCCAACAGCACGCCGACCATGCTTGTCCGCTCAAGAACAGGCAGGGTGTCCTAGTCGCCCCAGGATGCGGGCATGGCAGTTTGGCCGCACGCCCGCCGAGTGATCAGCTGGAGTGCTAAGAGGATCATGCCGGCTGCGATCATCGGTGGGGCTGCAGTATTGGCTGCTGCTACCGCCGCCGCCGTTGCAGCAGCCGCGTGCGAGGCGTTGCGCGAGCAGCCATCGTCAGCGCCGTCATCAAGCCAAGGCTGCTGAGCATGGTTGCCTGGGCAGCGCTGCTGCCCCCGGAACACGACTATGACATCGATCCTTAAGCAGCATCGAGCGGCATGTTGCTGGAATAGCGGCAGCGGCGGCCATGTATGCCCATAGTCACTCCTGCAGTCGTCCTTAGCCGCTCCTTCCGCTCACCGCTGCTCCCGGACCAAGGCTACGGACTCCAAGGCGGCTTTCTTGCTGCAGCCGCGCCGAGCGCGCGCCATCGGCTGCACCTTGACGCTCCAGCCCTGGAGCGGAGGGCCGCCGCCGCCGCCGTCGCGCGGCGCCAGCGCCTTGAGGACCGCCGCGGAAGAGACGTCCGCGGGCAGGACTACCTGCCCGCCACGGCCACCAACACACACACACGCGACTCACTGGCACAGGTATGTGCGGCCCACGGCATGCATTACAGTATTCAGAACAGCGCATCTTCTTCTTCTTCTTCTTAAGTGTGTGTGTGTGGGGGGGGGGCGTAACAGAGTGAGGTGCACTGTTGCAGGCCCAGGGTTCTACGTTCATAAACCACAATCCTGGTTCCATAAACCGTAATCCTGATTTCAGGGTTGCGAACGAGCTCGAGAACACACAGGTGGCAATGAGGCCACCCTTTTGTCGCCGGACGCCCTATAAGGCCAGCGCGGCAGGCCACGCGGCGATCGGCTAGGAGCGACTGCGACGGACTGCTGTCGTGGCCCCAAACGCCGTGGAGTGGAGTGGAGTGGCCCACACGCCCCGCGCGAGTGGTGATGGCCCTAAGGCAACGCCATCGGCGAAAATCTATATGAGACAAGCGTAGGGGCCAGCCGCCGCCATCCTGGGGTACCTGCAGTACCGCCTGCTCCAAAGCCGCCGCCGTTTCATCCTGCTGCGCAGCCGGCGGCGGCGGCGGCACAGCCGCTGCTGCCATGGCTCGTGCGCTCATCAGCGCCGCCACATCCTCCGCTGCAACCATGCCCGGCGCGCAGCTGTGCGCGTCGACACGGCGCAGCCGCCGCCTGCAGCTGGCGCTGCGCGCCAGCGCCGCCACCGTGCGCGCGCCCATGGCGCGCGTGAGCTTGACGTTTTCCAAGGACGGACAGCAGGCGGCCAGCGCCTCGCCGGCCTCGTCCGTGATGCGGGTCAGCTTGCCCGACAGCACCACCTCGGTCAGGTCGCCGCAGGCCTAAGGTGCAGCGGCGCAGCAGCGCAGCGCGGCGGAACAGGGCAGGGTCCCGCGTGGACCGCCTCGACAGGCGCAGTCAGAGAGGGCACAAACAAGACCCACGACAGCATGCGACAAGGGAAACATTGGCTGACAAGCAACGCGTTCGCAGGATCGGCCTGCAGGCGCCGTGCCAGTAACCTGCCTCGAGGACTACCCCGCCAACCGCCCGCCCCGGCCGGCGCCACTCACTGCCTTGCCCACCTGGAACAGTACGGTGGTGCCGCAGTCCGTCAGCAGCTCGCTGTAGCCAGCCAGCGTCACAGACCGCAGCCGCCTGCAGGTGGAACACGACACGCGCACAGAGGGGTCGCGCGTCAAGCCCCAACAGGTCGAAAGCGGCTGTCGCACACCCTTGCCAGCACCAGGAGCGCACATACAACGTGCGTGCGCTTCCATGACAATGCAAAGCGCGCTATGCACCCGTGGGTTGGGCCGTACGCAGCCGCCCTCCCTCCCGCCCAGGCACCCTCTCACCTGCAGTAGGACGCCAAGGCGTACAGGGAGCGGTCCGTCACCGCGCCGCAGTTGCGCAAAGAAAGGACCTACAGGCAAGCATACATATGAGGCGGCGCAAGGCGGCGACAGCGTCGGGGAAGCGCTGATGCAGCTCCCAAGCGGCGGTACAGCAGCGCCAGTGGCTGATGCTGGCACGCTGCTGGCGCGTGTGCATGTGCGCTGGGCCGTACGCCGGTGCAGCGCTTTTAGACCGTGGCGTGGGGCATGCTGTGGTACCGGAGCGGCAGCAAACCGTGGCGCGCTCTTGTGCATGGTGACCGCCGTGACAGCCTTCCCGGCTGCTACCTGCAGGTCGGACAGGCCTCCGCTAGCTGAATCAGCCCCTTGTCCGTGAACTGCTCCGCCGGCGGGCTGTAGCGCTCGAACGACACCTCCAGCGTGCGCAGCTCGCGGCAGTGCTGAGCCAGCGCCGCCGCCAGGTCATTCGTCATGCCGCCCAGCGTGCAGCTGCGCTCGTCTAAGGCGAGGTGGCGCAGGTGGGGCAAATGGGCCGCCAGCCGGTCGGCGGAGGGTCCGGCGGTGAAGAGGGGTACGGAGCCGCGCGCTGCGCCGCCGCGCTGGAAGCCGCTGGCCGCAATGTGCCAGCCGCCGGTAGTGGTTCTACCGCCTCCGGCGCTGCTCCCGGCGGGCTGGCTGTAGTCATCGTCCGGCCGCCTGCAGCAGTCAGCATCGGCCGCGAGGTGCAGGGGGCCAGCGAGGGTGTTGCGCGTCAGCTTTGCTGGGAGCAAGCGCTCCTCGGCCCCATCATACGAAGCGGGCTCTGGATGTTGACATCAGGCAGGGCAAGGCCGGTAGCTGCTCGGACCTGTGTTGATAGGCCCAGCACGGCTGTGCTGATGGCGAAGGGTGTCGCTCTCCAAATGCGAAGCAGAAAGGAACGGTGACACGGTGCAGGACCGCGCCCGATCGCCTGCATGCCACACGAACCGCCTTTTGCCCACCCCGCGCTAAGCAGAAGAACTCGTTTGGTGACTGCTGGCCTTTCCCGCCCTTTTTCCGGAGCTGGCCCTCTACCGTCCGTGGACGTTGCGCGGTACACTACAACACGGTCACTGGCCGGAACGCTCCAGTCATACCAGCACCGCTGGCGCAGGCAACGCCGCCCAGCGGCCAGGCCGGACGCCCGGCCTTACCTGCTGCTCAGCGCTGCTACTCGGCCGTGGCTCCGCTTCACGAGGTGCAGGAGAGTTGCAGGCCGAACGTCGGCCCCTTCCAGGCTTCCCAAGGTGCGCGTCCCGACCTCCGCTAATGTTTTGCAAGTTGCCATCGCGCTCAGGCGGCTCTCCAGGTCCAGCTTGCTGAGTATGACGTGCAACAAAGAGTCATGGAGACGCAGCAGGTACGGGGGGGGACCCTGCTGTACCACCATACCATCGGGGTAGGGGCTGCAGCGGCTCGCTACACCGCTGGAGGGCCTGTAGGGTGGCATGACGCGCGGCAGGTTGTTAACGGAGAAGTGCGCCCTGTTCATGGCCTGAAACCTGCGGTTCATTAGGCGCTGGGTGCCCGCAGTGTCGGAAGAGCCGTGAATGTGCTAGGGCGGGCTCAGCGGAACGAGAGCGTGTTGTTGTTTGGTCATTTGCAGTGCCTTGTGACTGTGCCAAGCCTCACTTTGTATGTGTGCCTCCGTCACCGCGACCGGCACAAGGGTTCGTTCGTCAGGCGGGGGGATCACGTCACCACGCACACACACACAAAGTTGTGCCGTACAGGTGGGTCGGGAGGCCCTCTCGCCAACCGCCTTCGCGGCCCGTCGGTTCCAGAAGCCTGAGCGCTTTTTTGCGAGCTTCAGTGACTAACTCACCAGTAGCTAAAAGACCACCAGGCCTCAGCATTTTGCAAACCAGCAGCCGTCTTCCCTCCTTGAGCGCCACGTGTTCTGCGAGCAGACTCGGACACACTCTTGCCACCACACCTACGGAAACCCACGCCCGCCAGGCGCGTCTGCGCTTCGCATCGGTCGCTTAATCTTGACCAGGGGTACTTGCACGCACGCCCTCGGCAGACGTGCTCATCGTGCGTCGTGCCAGTCCCTCTCTGGTTTCTTTGTTCGTTGATCTGCGGGCGCGTGACGACGTCGGCGTCGCTGTTCCTCTAGCGCCCCGGCGGCAGCTCCTGAAGAAGCAGCTATCATAATGGCGAAATGGGGCGAAGGCGACCCACGCTGGCTGGTGGAACACCGGGACGATGGAAAAACGTGAATGGCTGGCATTGGGAGGAGCGGAACAAGCTGGAGTGGAGCAAGCAGCGGCTGACGGAGCTCTTCGCGGGCGCATCCGTCAACGTAGATCCGGAGAAAGCTTCCCTTCGATTTGAGCGTTTGAAAGACTTGACGGGCGAGGTAGGTGTAGTTTGTGACCTTCCAGGCGCGTCGCACTCGGTTGGCGCGCGTGGCGCTTGCATGGCAATGCGCTGTGCGTGGGTCATGGCATGATCGTGCATGTGTCATCCCCATCCTGCGCTGCACAAAGCGCTCAGCGGCTGGATGTAGCCAGCATGATGCTGCCCTGCGTGGCGCGACGCCCCCGCACCCCCGCGGCCGGCCGGGGAACTCCAGCGCCGCCGGGCAAGTGCTGCCTCTGCCTTATGCAGGGCAGCAGCAATGTGGTATGCTCGTACACATGCGTAGCCGGTCTCGTTGCGTTTTTGCCCATGGGCGCCCACTCTGTGCGGCCTACGCAGAATGCAACGCGCATCATCTGTTGTTGATGTCGTGACACCCCCCATCAAATGTCATGTGGGACGTACATGGATGGGCGCGCATACAACCCATAGTGGGTCAGCGCGCGCTCGAGCCCTCGTGCCTGCCGTTTGTTGGCACCAGTGCCTTGCTGTCCGTCTGGAGCTCGCGCGCATCGTACTGGCCCGCGCCCCGCGCCGTGCGGCGGGCGACAGGCCCGTTTCGTCGACGCCGTTGCGACTTCGCCGCCTTATTCAGCCGTCTGAACGCACCGCAAGCGCCTGTACACGACCCGGAACGCAGGCCGTACCAGCATGCGGAGTTTGAGCTTCAGGATGGAAACCGGGCCACATGGCTTCA
>JAZKJV010001067.1:1182595-1456137 GCA_037367405.1 Ottelia alismoides | reverse complement strand
TAGATCAGGAATCTAGATTACTCGAAGTCCTTAAGCAAAATCGAAAAGCCATCGGTTGGACTGTATCGGATCTCGTAGGAATAAACCTCGCTCTCTACTCGCATCAAATTTATGTTGAGGATAATGCAAGACCTTCCCGTGAATTTCAGAGAAGATTAAACCCCAATCTTCGGGAAGTGGTTAAGAAAGAGATAGAAAAATGGTGCAAAGCAGGATTTATATACCCCATTTCTGACTCCAAGTGGGTGGCCCCCCTTCATGTCGTCCCGAAGAAGTCGAGAATCCATACGGTCACCAACGAGGACGGGGTAGAGATCGCGACCCGAGTACCCACGTCGTGGCGCGTATGTGTCGATTGCAGGCGCTGGAATGCTGCGACCAAAAAAGATTACTTTCCACTGCCATTTATTGATCAAATCTTGGAGAGACTTGCAGGGAAAGCATTCTTCTGTTTTCTTGATGGGTACTCCGGCTACAATCAAGTAGCTATAGCTCTCGAGGATCAGGAAAAGACCACGTTCACATGTCTCTTCAGGACCTACACATTCAAGCGCATGTCATTCGGGCTTTGTAATACCCCAGGCACATTTCAGCGGTGCATGATTGCCGTATTTGCCGAAATGGTTGGTGATTTCCTAGAAGTCTTCATGGATGACTTCTCGGTTCATGGTGATTCATTTGAAACATGTTTAGCGCACTTGGACCGAGTCCTCCAGAGATGCAGGGAGGTTAAATTGGTACTCTCCTGGGAGAAAAGCCAGTTTATGGTGACTGAGGGTATCATGTTGGGGCACGTCATCTCCAAAAAGGGAATGGAGGTCGACCCTGCCAAGGTGGATGTAATCAAAAAACTTGAGCCACCAACCAACGTCAAGTCAGTGAGGTCGTTCTTAGGGCATGTTGGATTTTATCGAAGGCTTATCCCAGATTTTTCAAAGATCGCACGCCCACTGACTGAGCTCTTAGGAAAAGACACCGAGATTATTGTAAATCACAGATGTCTAGAGGCCTTTGAGCTCCTGAAAAAGAAAATATGTGAGTCGTTGATCTTATAAGCTCCCGACTGGTCTCTTCCCTTTGCGATCATGACTGATGCATCGGATTTTGCTGTCGGAGCGGTACTTGGACAAAGAAGAGATGAAATTCCTTATGTGATTCACTACGCGAGCAAAGTATTGGATCCTGCACAGAGAAATTACACAGTGACTGAAAAGGAAATTCTCGCGGTTGTTTGGGCCCTTGAAAAATTCAGATCATACATATTGGGCTCCAAGGTGACAATTTTCACAAATCACACGGCAATTAGATATCTCATGGATAAGAAGGATGCCAAAGCATGACTTTTGAGATGGATCTTGTTAATCCAGGAATTTAATTTGGAGATCAAGGATAAACCTGGAATAAAGAATGTTGTTGCTGATCACCTTTCCCGAATCGAGCAAAACGATCATCCTGACACCGGACCAATTAAGGAGACTTTTCCAGACGAATCAGTTTGCGTCATTGATTCAACCCCATGGTATTCCGACATAGTGAACTATCTTGTCTCCAAGAAGGTTCCCTTTGGTTGGACGAAGAGAATGATTAATCGATTAAAGTCAGATTCGAGAAAATACCATTGGGACGATCCTTTCCTCTTCTATGAAGGATCGGACTGTGTCTGGCTGATGAATCTGTGATACATCACTCTAAAAGTTGAAAATAGAGCTTTGTTCCCGAGTAATTAGAGGCATATTTCTACTTATATTGCATAATTAGCATTCATGCATGCATTGATAACATTTGCATTTTAGCATTCATATTTGCATAAAATAAGAAGCGAAGATCACTTGTAAATATTCACCTATATATTAGCTAAAATACCCTATTTGTATATATTTTACACTAACTCCCAATCTAATAAAACCAACTCTATTGTGTATATATGACTAACACTAATTAAAGAAAAATATTAAAAAATACTAACTTGTAAAATTGACCAATAAACCCTCAATCCAAGATTGAAATTAGGAGCCTTAAATGCACATATCTCTCTCATACAATGTCTGAATTAGGTCTACTCACTTTTAAAGTAATATACATTTAGAGACCTTCGAAACAAGATCAATTTCACTAAAATCGGAGCTCGTATGCAAAACTTGGGTTTTGGGCCCCTTTTGTACATTGTACATAATGACCGTTTTACCCCTGTATTTTCTCATTTTATTTTCTTCATTACTAAAAATCCAAAAAAACTAGATTAAGTTGTAAATATTCTCCTCGTATTTTCTCTATTTTTATTTTGATTTTTCTCTTATTGAAAAATGATAAAAAAATCACAAAAGATAAAATGCGGTATTTTATATCTATAAGGTACCACCCAAAAATACATTTTGTACAGATGATTTCTTTTGATTTTCGGCCCTTCACAAAAGTTGTAGATCTCCTCGAGACAAGCAACTTTTATGTTGACCACTTTTTGATTTAATCCTTTTTGTTATTTCTTTTTGATTTTATTTACATTTAATCTTTGAAATTTTCTGGGAGCGACATGTGGCCGCTCCTGGAGCCGCCACGTGTCAACCCTTTTTTAATTATTTTATTAATTTCGGATTTATCTTATTATTTTCGGATTTATTATTTATTATTATTTTACTATTGATATTTTAATTATTTTCTGTTGCCTACTATATTATTCTATTATATTATTTATTTTACTCCCTTTTACCTCTTCTCCCTTACTTTTCTTCCACTCCAAGTTAATAACTCCCCACTTTCCCCACTACTCCATTCCCTCCACCCCTTCTCTAACTTCCTCCTCCTCCTCTTTATATTCACCCCTCATCCTCCATTTTCAATCATCCACCGTTCTTGAGAGAAAGAGAGCCCCGAGCCCCCTTTAATGTGTCATTGGTGACAGCTTTGGCAAAGTAGGTCGAGCGACGACAAGGCTTAGGTGAATCCGTGGAGCACCGCCCACGTAGCAGCAGCTTCTCCAAAACCGCTGCCAAGCTTCGGAGACCACCATCTCCTCGAGGCCACGACGGAAGCCGTACGACGCAGCTCTACTTTCGGCAATTCCAGGTAATTTTTCTATCTCTACCTTTTACATTATTTTTATCTAACATTCTACATTGTTGTTTCATCCACATTATCATCTACCAAACATCATCACAAAAAAAATCATTTCGTCTTCCTTCACCATCAAAATCAGATCACCATCACCAACATCACTTCATACAACTTTGTTTACATACATCTTCATTGCATTTTTACACCACTCATCCATTGCATTTTATATTTTCTGATTGCAAAGAAAATAACAAAAAATTTACAAAATAAAATACAAAAAAATAAAAAAAGGAAGCAGGAGGAGATGTTGTCGTCCCCTTGCCTCCCCGGGCGTGGCCGCCCAGCTCCAAGCCTTCACCGGCATCGCGCGTAGCGGCCGCTGCTCCCTCCTCGTCGCTGCTCTCCCCGCATCGTGGCCCCCTCACCGCCTCTGGCCATCGTGCTCCAGCCCATCACAGCGGCGCCGCCGACCTCCTCCAGCGACCGCCTGCATCCTACGCAACCACCGCCCCGCACACCCCCAGGCGCCGCCTTGAAGCGCCTCCTTCCATCTCCAGGCCGCCCCGCGACCCCCAGGTGCCCAGCTCCGGCCTCCGCCTCCATCACCGCGCAACCGCGCGCTCTGCCACCGCGCGCGGGTGTGCGGCACCGCCCCAAGCGCCGCGTCCTACGCCCCGAGCGCCGCCGTTCCGCGCCACGCGTCCAGCCCCCTCCGCAAGCTGTCGCCCAAACGCACCCCCGCGCCTCTCCTCCTCGCGCCTTTCACATCGAGCGAGCACCGCCCAGCCCACGGCGTCGCGTCGCGCACAGTCGCCCCCTCCGCAGCAGTGGCCGCAGGCCTCCACGCCAGCAGCTGCAAATGCCTTCCAGCCACCGCAGCCTCCAAGGCCGCGCCGCCCCCAATCTCCGCCGTACGGCCCGCGCGCAAGCAGCGCCGGCCGCGCCCCTCCACCAACCTCCATCGCGCGTGGCCGCCGCCCGCGCCGCCCACGCCCTTTTTGTGCGCCCTGTGCCCTAGAGAAGAAAAGGTCCATTCTTTATATTTTGTGAAATTTTCATTAATGTCCTTGCACATTTAGCTATTTACAGAACTGCCCTTAGGCACAGTTTGAGTTTGTGTGTTTCAATTTCTATTTGCATTGACACCCTTAGCTTTGACCGTTAATTTGGATATTCTTTTTGCATCAATTTTTAATACGAAAATAGCATGTTGTTGACTGATTAATTCTGAACATTTTGGCTATTTATTTGCAATTTTTGAGCATCCTATTATTTATTAAAAATCAGAGACTGAAATTGAGGGATATTTTATCCATTTACGCTCTGAAATTCACACATAGTCATTTGTTGCTCCAAAAATTGCGAAAAAATTATGAATGATGCCTTTAAATGTGCATTAAGTATTATCCAAATTTCTTCCAATTCAGAGTTGTCGTGTGCATAAAATAAATTCTAGGGTGATTTAGGTAATTGATTTTTAATTAATTCCACGAATCATATTTTTGAGAAATTTCAACTCTCTTAGGTTCCATATTGAAATATCTATTTGAGATAAATCAACTTTATTTTTATTTGAGATAAATTTTTGGAGATAAATTTCTATTTGAGATAAATTTATCTATTTGAGATAAATTTCAACTCTCTTAGGTTCCATATTTTTGATAATTTAACTTCGTGGATTTATTAGGAATTAAATACCCGTAGTCGCTCTATTTTCAGAAAAATATTCATAAAAAAATCAGAAAGTGTTAGAAAATTCTAAAAAAGTTAATGTAGCTTCATTTCATCATATTTAACTTCCAGTGAATTTTTCATAATTTTTTCATATCATTTGCACGAAAAATTGTACGAAAACTCCAAAAAAGTTTACATTTTTCATTTGTGTATTTTAAATCCAAAAAATTCCAAAAAAAATCTATTTTGTATTAATCATTGAATTAGGTTTATAGGAAAAATACAATTTGGTCATTTTGGATTAATTTCACATTAAAATTAAATTTGACTAAGTTGTTGATTTTCTTAATAACCTAATTCATTCACATTCTGCATTTGGCATTTTTATTGCATAAAAAAATCATAAAAAACCACTTGAAAAACCGCAATCTAATACATCTAACTTGATCCCGAGTTGTTCCTTTGCCTCCTTGAGTCAACCATGGGGCTTGCCCAGGCTAACAAACATAAAACCGTGCATTAAATTCATTCGTTGATTATTCGATTTGTGCGGTTATTTTTGATCGACGTGGATATATCCGACTGCAATGCACTCGTCTATTAGATAACATTAAAAGGGTAGGTCATCTGTGTTCATCAAATAGCACCGTTGCCGGGGAGGCAAACGGCTTAGGATCACTTTAGACAATTAGATTTACGTTTTCCATTCACTCGGGTAGTCTGACCCCCGAGCCAACTTGTAATTATCCATTTTTTCTTTAATTGTTTTTCTAACCACTTTCGTATATATCTCTTTCTGACATAATTTCTATCTTTTTGTGCGAGGGCCCGGTGGACTTGGAGCGGCTTTCTTGAAGTCGACGCATCTCGAAGTGCATCGGAGGCCGACGATTCTTGGATCAAGTCGTCTGTTGGACGTCAAAAAGATTTTTGTAATTTAAAAAAAAAAGAGTGTCTGCATCATTTACTGCGGTTCCCGTTTGGGTTCTCGCGTGTGTAAACATGGTGAAACTGTGTCCCCGTCTACTGTGTGGTTTGAATTTTTAGAATAGGCTTGCACTAGCGGCTCCTCGAGCCACTCTAGGGTTTGCTTGTGCTTGTAATCTTTTAGGACCACACATCACTTAAAAGACGCACTTAAACCGCAGATCTAGTCAAATTAAACTTGTTCTTCACTCGCTAATAGAACTGCTTGTCTAGGAGCGGCTTTTCATCGTCTGCATTCATTTAGTATAAAATTTCAATTCAGTAATGCATCCCGCATTGAAGAAAGCTGGAGGCACTGTAAGTCTTCTTACTCAAGCATTCATCATCGTTTTCTCGATTGCATCGGCTTTTTCCGATTCTCTCTCTCTCTTGGTTTTCTAACCTAGGATAAAGGAATTGGGACTGGACGGTAGACGTGATTGCTTGTGTGGATTAATATCAGTGACAACTAATCTTTAAAATCGGGACTGCTAATTGAATTGGACCAAAAAATTTGACTAAAATTAACCCTTGTTTGCGGGAGAGTAACCCCAGTCTTGTTTTCAGGCTGAGTGAGGGTATTTGAGTGTGTGAACACCTTAAGGCAGAGCCCAAATCCCCTCCTTCCATATCACAGGCCAACTGATCCTAGAAAATATCATGAGTTGGAGATTTTTAGATTTACTGACCAGTACCAAGTAGCCTCCGCCTGTTCGCGGATAGTCAGGGGCGAACCAGCGGTACTTCGCGACAAGGCCTAGCTTTGTTAGCCTCCGCCTGCTTGCAGGTAGATAGGGGCACGGTCTTTGAGTCCCCAACTCCGGATAGGAGCGAAGAAAGGAAGGAGCGGCGGTATCTTAGGGGACAGGTTAAACAGGGAAGACGCATCTGGCTCTGAGACGACTTCCCTATAGGCCGTGTAACTCCTTGCTATCTTGCTTGAAAAATCACACTTAAAATTGACAAGATTAATTGGACTCGGTTTCGGGTCCTTCACCATGTTGAGTGTGAATTCAGGGTTTTCTCTTGCATTTGTCTTTGTGTTTGTCCGTGTGTGTTATCCTGTGTAACTGCGTATTTTCTACCTCATTCTACTTACATATCCTCTTCAAGATGTCGGGATATTGGTCCCCACCTGTGACCTCTGGTCATTCCTCCTTGACCATATACCGTTCATCTTCACCTTCTCCTTCTTCCATGTATCCTCTGCCATCCACGGGAGATCCTTACCCATGGTCGGTCCCACCTCAACCCGATTATGAAGTCAGAACTTCGAATGATTTCTCCACTTCTTCGCATTTCTCACCTAATCCATATTCTAACACTCCAAATCCACTTCCACCTTGGGCTGACTGTCCTTACTCTCGAGAGCTTGCAGGAATCAAAGACTCGAATGAAGAGCAAGCCACTGCTGAGACAGATGATTGGCAAAATTATATGCCCCCACATACTTCACCCCAAGTAGGGACCATACCACAACTAACATATACACATCCCGACTTGAACTTAGGGCATAACATGGTCGATCGAACAACTCGAATAGAGAGGCATGTACATCATGATTTCCCAGACTTGATTGACTTTAGTGATCAAGCTTCCATTAACCAGCCTTCATTTGGAGAGCTTATGCATTCACAAGATTGGACTCATGAGCTAGACTTGTCAGTCCCCGTTTCATCATATGAGGCTTCGACCAATATTTGTCATCTAGATGGTCCATACTCGACCCAGCATTACATGCCAGATTCTAAGTATGTTGAGTATGAGCACCCAAAGTCTCAGCAGTACCCTCCACTTGAGCAGAACTCTCCCATGATTTGTCATGAGAATTTTGTGAAGGATGACATCTCTAGACTTATTAAGAAAAATGAATCATTGGTAACGAGTTGAGAGATGTCATGGGAATATTACACTCAATTTCTGCCAGCCTGGGTATAAAAGTGAGAAAAGACATGAGTAGTTTTGAGGTTGAAAACAAAGCAAACATCAGGGAACCCACACCGTCTATACAGCTGGAGTCCATTCTATCTCCCTCTTCTACTAACCACTTGCCCTCCAATCCAGAGTCTGATCATTCATCCATCAAAAACACCAAAAAATTTGAAAAATCAAAAATTCACATAAAAATTGAAAATGAAAATGATTTAAAAAAATTGGATTCCACCCTAAGGGAAGCACTTGATGAGGAATTGATCTTTAAACTTCCCTTAATAAAGGCCATAGATAACTTCCCCGACCTCAAGAGATTTGTAAAGAGTAAATTGATGCCCAAGAGGTCGGGTAAGAAGAGAACAAGGACTGAGAGACACATAGTGTCTATGGACACCTCCTTGGTGATGGGGAGAAAGACCAAGAGTCGCAGAGTAAAGCGGTTGCCTAGGGTTGAATGTGAAATCAAGGACACTATCTTTACCCATGCAAGAATCGATGATGACTTCCGATAAATATCCTCCCGACCTCTGTGTTTGACAAACTCAAACTCAGGCCAATCAGAAAGTCGAGAGAGATCGTTCAGCTGGCTGATCGATCAATCAGACGGTCTAGAGGAAATATTTCAGTCATCGTTACTTTTCAAGGTGCTCTACTCCAGGTGGACTTCACGATCATTAACATCGAGCACCGAGGAGAGTTTACCCAGTCTCCGATTATTCTCGGGAAGCCGTTCTTAGCCTCAGCTAAGGCAACTATAGATTGCGAGACTCGGGAGATCGATTTTTCAGCATTGGGAGCACTCCGACCTCATCCATTCTTTGATACACTTTACTCTAAGGTGACCCGCACATCCGCTGACAGTCGTGACCATCGAGAGGAAGACGAGTCCCACCTCTCTGCTACACCTGAGAGACCGACTGCCCGGACGACAGTTGGTTCTAAGACTCCCCACACCGTCACTTCATCAACTGCTTGCACCACCACCATGACAGCTTCTAAGGAGGACTCACGACCAGAGGCTACCATTAAGTTGGACATGACTTTGTTGATTGCCTTGACCATTTTGATGATCCGACACAAGAGGCCAATAATGCCAAGCCAACTGAGATCACTAGCACCTTCCCGAGACATGTGCTGACCCTTCAGGAATATTTATAATCTATACGGTGACTCGTTTGATGAGGAACCTATGGTCAGCACCACAACACGTCTCGGACCTTCAAAGGAAGCAACCAAGA
The DNA here is from genome assembly GCA_037367405.1 of Ottelia alismoides. Taxonomy (NCBI): domain Eukaryota; kingdom Viridiplantae; phylum Streptophyta; class Magnoliopsida; order Alismatales; family Hydrocharitaceae; genus Ottelia; species Ottelia alismoides. The sequence goes on along the minus strand of JAZKJV010001067.1, from coordinate 1,447,276 downwards.
TTAAATTGACTCCACATAAAAACACGGTTGCTCCCTCTTCTAGTCGGCTATTTAGTGAGAGGAAGTCGAGAATTGATTCCTCGAGGAGTTCCCCCGAACCTCTCAAGGCGTGTCTCTCTCATCTCCATCTCAATGATTCAGGTTCTAGAAAACCGACTAAGAAAGTTTCCTTCAACACACCAGAGAAGGAATTTTCTGAGGAGTCCTCATCTGGTCCGGACAAGGTAATTTATATGAGTGGGCTCAGTTCGACTGTTCTTAAGCCGTTTCTAAGCAAGCAGCCGTGTGTCGACCCTCGTTGGATGATCCCAACACCTCACTATTATTCATCTGAGGACAATTCCGACAGCGACACATATGTATATTATCCACCTCCTCGCGTCCGCAAGAAGGTTCGTCACAAACCTTCTTAATCCTTGTATATTCTCACTCTTTCTTGTATATACTTTCTCTCCCTCCCTCCCCAGTGATCCGAATCACTCGCCCCAGCTCATCTCATTTCATTTTATGACTATACTTAGGATAACCAGATCCTAAGTATGGGGGGAGAGTGACCCGCATCTATTGACTGTACATCCTCCAGATCACATCGGTTCTCATACTCACTCTTGTCCTATACTTAGGTTGACCAGAGCCTAAATATAGGGAGGATCGATGCCCGCTGTGTATATACTCATCCATTTCCCCTCTTGTCCTCGTTCGCCCCATTTTTGATATTCTTCTACACTTAGGCTGCCAGAGCCTAAGTATAAGGGGACGGAGCGACTTCTATACATTTTGTAATTTTAGCTCTCCTACGCTTAGCCTGAGCTATGTCTTTTCAATCGCTTTTCATGCTCTGAGGACATAGCACACGCTAAGTATAGGGGGGCGTGTATATATTACATATATACTTTACCCATAGCTCGTACTTTCACGTATTTTCGCGTGTTTTTGTATATATTATGCAATAATTACGGGGTGGGTAAAAATTGAAAAAAAATTACTTATATAATTTTGTGCTATGTGTATAATACTTGTATAAAAAGTTGTAAAACTTGTAAAACATACTTTTGTAAAATTTGTTGTAAAATAGGATGTATACCAAAAATACATTTTAAAACTTTATACTATGTATATTATGTGTAAATTAAAAACTTGTTGTAAATAAAAAACTGTTGTATACCAGAAAATAAAACAAAAATGTTGAAAATAAAGGCTTCTTATTTACTCTTGCATATCATCCTTGCATTTCAAAAAAAAGAGAGAGTCTTGCATTTCATTCATAGCATGTCATCTGCACCTCATCTGCATATCTTCCATATGCAAGGTGAAAACCTAGTGGATTCTGAACCGAGTTATGAGTAGATATTGAGGATGGACTTGATTTGACCATAATCCACCTAATTTCAGAGGAACCTTATAGGAACTGGAGTTAAGATTTTTTCAGGTCAAGTTGACTTAATTCTTTGAGTCTACAAGTCTATGTTCACATGTCATCTTGATTAGTCTAAGTAGAATATCTCGTGCACACGCATGATTCTTTTAGACGGTGACCTAACTTGGACAAAGCACAATGCACGTAGCTCTTCATTGATGAGGTGTTGAGGAAGTAGAATCCTTTAGCTTGGAGTAGCACACGGGTGGAAACATTTGTCCTCCTCTAGGGAGGGTAGTGCATCTCAACCTAGTCTGGTGGTGTTGAAGTCTAAGGACAGGACGTTGTGGGTTGCAATAATGCTTCAAAAGAGGGATAGTCTACTGGCTCAAGAGGAAAAACTCCTGATGTACATGTTGCACCTTGTATATAGTTCCAAAAAAAGAGAAAAAAATGGAAAAAATGCAAGAACTCCAAAAATATAGACAGGCCAAAAAAAATTTATTGCCTGTCGGAGTATGTATATTAGCAAGAAGTCTGCAGCTGGATGACTTGGCTACACTGGTCAAGCATCCCGATATAGGTAGCTACACTGGCTACCGTCCATTCTTTTCTCCACCCCCTCCTCTTGAGCTGGTCGCACTTGAACTTAGAAGGGAATACCCCGCTCCTAGAGGAAAGAGTCATTGGACCGGGTAATTAGAGTTACCTTGTTAGAGGAGGTTGATTCTGAGCCATTTCTGATGTGGAGAGTTACATGTCACTTACACAGTACAAGTAAGAATCATAGTCATTAGAAATTTGCGTTTGAGGATTTGTTCTGACCTGACTATTGAGGCGTCTTGAATAGAAGACTTGTGGAACTTGAAGTCTGTTAGGTCTTAAATTCAGATCCCAATAAGGTTCCACCACATAATTAATCCAAAGGTCGAGTCAAGCTCCATTTTCAACTTTTGTTCATGACCTTGGTATGGAATCCAATCTCATTTCACTCTTGCATTTCATTTTAGTTGCTCGGGGACGAGCAAGGTTTAAGTATAGGGGGTTGATGAATCTGTGATTCATCACTCTAAAAGTTGAAAATAGAGCTTTGTTCCCGAGTAATTAGAGGCATATTTCTACTTATATAGCATAATTAGCATTCATGCATGCATTGATAACATTTGCATTTTAGCATTCATATTTGCATGAAATAAGAAGCGAAGATCACTTGTAAATATTCACCTATATATTAGCTAAAATACCCTATTTGTATATATTTTATACTAACTCCCAATCTAATAAAACCAACTCTATTGTGTATATATGACTAATACTAATTAAAGAAAAATATCAAAAAAAATATTAACTTGTAAAATTGACCAATAAACCCTCAATCCAAGATTGAAACTAGGAGCCTTAAAATGCACATATCTCTCTCATACAGTGTCTGAATTAGGTCTACTCACTTTTAAAGTAATATACATTCAGAGACCTTCGAAACAAGACCAATTTCACTAAAATCGGAGCTCGTATGCAAAACTTGGATTTTGGGCCCCTTTTATACGTTGTACATAATGACCGTTTTACCCCTATATTTTCTCGTTTTATTTTCTTCATTATTAAAAATCCAAAAAAATTAGACTAAGTTGTAAATATTCTCCTCATATTTTCTCTATTTTTATTTTGATTTTTCTCTTATTGAAAAATGATAAAAAATCACAAAAGATAAAATGCGGTATTTTATATCTATAAGGTACCACCCAAAAATACATTTTGTACATATGAAGTCCTTTGATTTTTGACCCTTCACAGAAGTTGTAGATCTCGTCGAGATGAGCAACTTTTATGTTGACCACTTTTTGATTTAATCCCTTTTGTTATTTCTTTTTGATTTTCTTTACATTTAATCTTTGAATTTTCTGGGAGCGACATGTGGCCGCTCCTAGAGCCGCCACGTGTCAACCCTTTTTTAATTATTTTATTAATTTCGGATTTATCTTATTTTTTCGGATTTATTATTTATTATTATTTTACTATTGATATTTTAATTATTTTTTGTTGCCTACTATATTATTCTATTATATTATTTATTTTACTCCCTTTTACCTCTTCTCCCTTACTTTTCTTCCACTCCAAGTTAATAACTCCCCACTTTCTCCACTACTCCATTCCCTCCACCCCTTCTCTAACTTCCTCCTCCACTTTATATTCACCCCTCATCCTCCATTTTCAATCATCCACTGTTCTTGAGAGAAAGAGAGCCCCGAGCCCCCTTTGATGTGTCATTGGTGACAGCTTTGGCAGAGTAGGTCGAGCGACGACAAGGCTTAGGTGAGATCCGTGGAGCACCGCCCACGTAGCAGCAGCTTCTCCAAAACCGCTGCCAAGCTTCGGAGACCGCCATCTCCTCGAGGCCACGACGGAAGCTGCACGACGCGGCTCTACTTTCGGCAATTCCAGGTAATTTTTCTTTCTCTAACTTTTACATTATTTTTATCTAACATTCTACATTGTTGTTTCATCCACATTATCATCTACCAAACATCATCACAAAAAAAATCATTTCATCTTCCTTCACCATCAAAATCACATCACCATCACCAACATCACTTCATACAATTTTGTTTACATACATCTTCATTGCATTTTTACACCACTCATCCATTGCATTTCATATTTTCTGATTGCAAAGAAAATAACAAAAAAAATTACAAAAGAAAATACAAAAAAATAAAAAAAGGAAGCAGGAGGAGCTGATGCCGTCCCCCTGCCTCCCCGGGCGTGGCCGCCCAGCTCCAAGCCTTCACCGGCGTCGCGCGTGGCGGCCGCTGCTTCCTCCTCGCCGCTGCTCTCCCCGCAGCGTGGCCCCCTCATCGCCTCTGGCCATCGTGCTCCAGCCCATCACAGCGGTGCCGCCGCCCTCCTCCAGCGACCGCATGCAGCCTACGCAACCACCGCCCCGCACACCCCCAGGCGCCGCCTTGAAGCGCCTCCTTCCATCTCCAGGCCGCCCGTACCCCCAGGTGCCCAGCTCTGGCCTCCGCCTCCATCACCGCGCAACCGCGCGCTCTGCCACCGCGCGCGGGTGTGCGGCACCGCCCGCGCCCTACGCCCCGAGCGTCGTCATTCCGCACCATGCGTCCGGCCCCCTCTACAAGCTGCCGCCCATACGCACCCTCGCGCCTCTCCTCCTCGTGCCATCCACATCGAGCGAGCACCGCCCAGCCCACGGCGCCGCCTCGCGCACAGCCGCCCCCTTCGCAGCAGTGGCCGTAGGCCTCCACGCCAGCAGCTGCGAACGCCTTCCAGCCACCGCAACCTCCAAGGCCGCGCCGCCCCCGATCTCCGCCGCACGGCCCACGCGCAAGCAGTGCCGGCCGCGCCCCTCCACCGACCTCCATCGCGCGTGGCCGCCGCCCGCGCCGCCCACGCCCTTTTTGTGCGCCCTGTTCCCTAGAGAAGAAAAGGTCCATTCTTTATATTTTGTGAAAATTTCATTAATGTCCTTGCACGTTTAACTATTTACAGAAGTGCCCTTAGGCACAGTTTGAGTTTGTGTGTTTCAATTTCTATTTGCATTGACACCCTTAGCTTTGAGCGTTAATTTGGATATTCTTTTTGCATAAATTTTTAATACGAAAATAGCATATTGTTGACTGATTAATTCTGAACATTTTGGCTATTTATTTGCATTTTTGTGAGCATCTTATTATTTATTAAAAATCAGAGACTGAAATTTAGGGATATTTTATCCATTTACGCTCTGAAATTCGCACATAGTCATTTGTTGCTCCAAAAATTGCGAAAAAATTATGAATGATGCCTTTAAATGTGCTTTAAGTATTGTCCAAATCTCTTCCAATTCAGAGTTGTCGTGTGCATAAAATAAATTCTAGGGTGATTTAGGTAATTGATTTTTAATTAATTCCACGAATCATATTTTTGAGAAATTTTAACTCTCTTAGGTTCCATATTGAAATATCTATTTGAGATAAATCAATCTCTGGATAATTTAACTTCGTGGATTTATTAGGAATTAAATATCCGTAGTCGCTCTACTTTCAGAAAAATATTCATAAAAAAACAAAAAAGTGTCAGAAAATTCTAAAAAAAGTTAGTGTAGCTTCATTTCATCATATTTAACTTCCAGTAAATTTTTCATAATTTTTGCTTATCATTTGCACGAAAAATTGTACGAAAACTTCAAAAAAGTTTGCATTTTTCATTTGTGTATTTTAAATCCAAAAAATTCTAAAAAAAACTATTTTGTATTAATCATTGAATTAGGTTTATAGGAAAAATACAATTTGGTCATTTTGGATTAATTTCACATTAAAATTAAATTTGACTAAGTTGTTGATTTTCTTAATAACCTAGTTCATTCACATTCTGCATTTGGCATTTTTTATCGCATAAAAAAATTATAAAAAAAACCACTTGGAAAATCGCAATCAAATACATCTAACTTGATCCCGAGTTGTTCCTTTGCCTCCTTGAGTCGACCCTGGGGCTTGCCCAGGCTAAACAAACATAAAACCGCGCATTAAATTCATTCGTTGATTATTCGATTTGTGCGATTATTTTTGATCGACACGGATCTATCCAACTGCAACGCTCTCGTCTATTCGATAACATTAAAAGGGTAGGTCATCTGTGTTCATCACTGGCGAAGATGTATTTCTCAGGAGGAATATCGGAGTGTCCTCACACATTGTCATTCTCTCGAGGCTTGAGGACGCCATTCGGGAAAGAGAACCGCGCACAAGGTACTCCAATGTGGATTTTATTGGCAGACCTTATTTAGAGATGCTAATGAATTTGTACGGTCATGCCCGATTTGTCAAAGGATGGGAGGGACCATCGGTCACAGAGATGAAATGCCCATGCAACCAATGATTTTCTGTGATGTTTTCGATGCATGGGGGATTTATTTTATGGGCCCCTTTCCCAATAGCAATGGATTTGAGTACATCTTGTTAGCGGTTGACTATTTATCAAGATGGGTAGAGGCTATTCCAACCCGAACCGCAGATAACAAAGTTGTCTGTAAGTTTATCAAGGATAATATCATTGCAAGGTTTGGGATACCAAAAGTTTTAATTTCTGATGGAGGCAGTCACTTTGTGAACAGAGAGGTAAGATCTTTGGCTAAGGAGTAAAAATTTGAGCATAGAATAGCCAACACATATCATCCACAATCTAATGGCATGGCAGAGGTTTCTAATAGAGAGGTGAAGGGTATTCTTCAGAAGTTGGTCCGTCCAGATAGGAAGAATTGGTCGAAACTGTTTGACCAAGTTCTATGGGCCTATAGGACAGCCTATAAGACTCCATTCGGCACTTCACCCTTCAGGATGATCTATAGAAAGACATGCCATCTACCTGCAGAATTGATTCACAAATCAAAATGGGCGATCAAAAAGTTTAACTAGAGTTGTCACCTTGAAAAATTATGTCGAGACCTAAATATGAATGAGTTAATTGAAATCCGAAATCGGGCATATGACAACAGTGTGATTTATAAGGACAAGGTCAAGAGATGGCATGATATGCACATTCGAGACAAGACCTTTGTCCCTGGGCAGAAAGTTTGCTTGTTTAATGCTCGGTTAAAGATTTTTCATGGGAAACTAAAATCAAAATGGACGGACCCATACATCGTCATCGATGTGCATACCAATGGAATTGTAGACATTGCCGAAATCAAAGAGGATGCACAACCTTTCTCAGTAAATGGACAGTTGCTGAAGCCATATATTGAATCACCCAAAGAGCAGACAGTTCAAGTTGAGGCCATCTATTTCACGCAGAACGAGGACATTGAAGATCCATCAGATCAGTACCACCCTCCCTCCCGACCTCGTCGATCCCCTTGTACAGCTTCTTCCCCTACTTAGGCCAAGGCTTAAGTATAGGGGGGGCAATGCCATCTATATATACCATCCTTCTCCTATCTCCCAATCGCCTCACTTCCACCCTTCTTCTACACTTTGGCTGACCAGAGCCTAAGTATAAGGGGAACCGACACTAACCTGTATATACTCTCCTCATTCACATATCATGACCGCCTCTTTTCTGCTCTTCTTCTAAGCCCGTTGTATATAATTTTTTAACTCTCTTCCACTTAACCCGAGCTATGTCATCATTACGCTTCTTGTGCTCTGAGGACACAGCACTCGCTAAGTATAGGGGGTCTGTATGTACTTTGTATATATTTTACCCATATCTCGTACTTTCGCGTAAGTCTATATATATTTACAGGGTGGGTAATCAAAAAATCGAGAGAAAGAAAAGAAAAGAAAGAGGATTTTTGCTTCTAACACTAACTCTGCCCAAAAATTTTTGAAAATGGCTTCTTATTTGCATAAAAAGAAAAAAATCCCTTGCATAAAAAGAAAAATGTGTCTGCATTTCACACCTGCACTCCATCCTGCATCGCATTCATTTACATCTGTAAAAAGTCATTGGTTCTGAACCAAGTTATGAGCAGAAACCGAGAGTAATCTGGACTTGACCTTAATCCACCTAATTTTCAGAAGAACTTCATCGAGAAATAGGATTTTAAGAGCTTCAGGTCTTGTGACTTAATTCTTTGAGTTCCACATGACAATGTACAGTATTTGACTCTTAGTGTCTAACCTGGTCTCTTCATTCTGGGTACAACTCTGGAATAGGGAATAAATTTGTACTCTCGCACTATGCACTTAGCTCAACTAAGATGGGATGTTGGAAGACTGTGTGAATCTCTTTTCTGGTAGCGTGGAAATCTAAAGACTGGAGTACGGGTTGAAATAAAGCTTCGGAAAAGGGATGGACGATTGGGCACAATGTTTTCTAAGACCCCCAAAAAATGTACGGAATAAAAAAATTTTATATCCGTAGGGGCACAACAAGATCTAAGCAGAACCACCAAAAACTCCAAATACAAAGAAGCATTCTACCAAATAAAATCTGACCAAAAAGGTCCAAGCTTCAAGAAACCTGCAGATCTTGGTGAAGACTCGGCTACACTGGCCATCTTCACAAGGAGAGGTGACTACACTGGCCACCCTCCAATTCCTTTCCCTTTCTTCTAACTTCTTCCCCAATTCGATTGTGAACACAGCACGACAGGCCCTAGAAGGAAATACCTGACTCCCCGAGGATGAGTTACTGGAGAGGAGAGGAGCATGGTAGTCCGACATTCTGGATGGGAAGATCTAAAACTCTTCACACACATGAGTCGGTTGTTCAATGTTCATAGGGTATACTTTCGGAAGAGGATTGATCTAAGATGACTTCTGAACCGAAACTGTGACAATGATGTGCAGAACTTGAGGGCTGTTGATTTTAAAATTCTAAGTCTCACAGAAGTTCTGACACACAAATAATCCAAAGGTCAAGTTTAGTTTCACTTTCCCTTCAGTTCATGGTCTTGGTATGGAACCCAATATCATTTCACCTCATGGCATTTCTTTTTGATGCTCAGGAACGAGCATGGTTTAAGTATAGGGGGATGATGAATCTCATATTCATCACTTTAAATCTCATTTATTAAGCTCAAATCCATCAAAATCATCAGCATTTCTGCATTTATTCTGCATAATTAGCATTCATGCATATTTTCATAAGAATTGCTTTTTTATCCATAATTTCTGCACAAAATAAGAAGCCAAAAATCTCAGCCAAAACTGACCTGTAAATAGCCTAGCTTCCCTGATTTTTAACTCATTCATGTTAGCTCTGAATAACCCAAAACAATATCCACTGTGTACTTATCACTAACAAGAATAAATAAAAAATACAAAAAAACACTAACCCAAACAAGTGAACCAAAAATCCAAACCCTAGTTTCAGGATTTTCGGACTAAAAGCCACATATCTTTCCCATTCAGTGTCCGATTTGATCCTTGAACTAATATACATTCAATTACCTTCAAAACAAGACCAAGTTCAAGTGAATCGGAGATCATATGTGAAAGTTGGATTTTGGGCCTCTTTTGTACATTGTGTATTTTAGCGGTTGCTAACCTGATATCTTATGTACATATTTTCTTAAGTAATAAAAATCCAAAAATAGACTTTAAAAACGATTAGATATTTCTCAGTGAGGAATACGGATAGCCGTTTTACGGTCCGGAATTCCTTAGCAGAGAGGGTGGTTTAAAGGACACTGTGCAAGGCTCCATCCTTAAGTAACATGGGTAGCCGTTTTACGGTTCGTACTTACATCTATACTGGTTGAAAGTGGATGCAACTAGTCGTACGAACTCGGGACAGTCTTTAAGGAAATATTGGCACCTAACAGCTCATTTAAACGGCTTGCAAGACTTGAATTCTCACCAATTAAAACTGACATCACTGAGTAAGTTGGTGAAAGAAATCTTTGTATTGTGTTTGGTTTGTACGTAGAAAGGAAGTAATCAACGAATACCGCACACTTGTGCCTACATCATAAACCGCGAACCTCTTGTCAACCTCGAGAATGGAAGATTGTGGTATTTCTTGTTCGGACTCCACGAACCCTTCTCTCGATACCACAAACTCTCCAATCTCAAAAGCCCAGAGAGACTCTTTCTCTGGATCTTCTTGGCCTCCGCGAAACCTTTCCCAAGAACCCTATTCCTACGATTCCTTCTACTTTCTGGAGGGAGGACAGGCCCACACTATCTCTTTCTCACCAAAACAGATCGAGGAAAACTTTTACCCGATTCTTTCCACTCTATTAACTCGAACCCCTTATATTCTGAAGGTGAAGAAGAAGAGATGCCTCCCAAGATGTCTTCCAACAAAGATCCTGAAGATGAAACCAATGACGATGCTATTCATATGATTCTAGCAAGATTGGCTACATCTGAGCAGCAACAGCAGTTACTGAGGGAGCAGTTGAATGCTGGGGAAGAACTGCCAATGGAAGTCGCATACAACCTTGGACAGTACAGAGTGAGGAATTATTTGCAGTCACCACAACCAGAGATTCACTATGAACTGAAGCCACATTTTGTAAGTCAATTACCTCAGTTCCATGGCAATACGACTGAAGAGACATATGAACTCTTGCGGGACTTAGAACTGATATGTTCTAATCTGAGGCACCCACAAGTCAGCCAAGACTACATTCGTCTCACTACACTACCTTTCGCCTTGAAAGGGAAGGCAGATTACTGGGTGAAGAACTTAGGAGTGACTGTGACTACTTATGAGAGGTTCAAAAACCTATTTTTGAAGAAATTCTAACCCTTGAGTCGGACCAACCAAATGAGTACATGCATCACCAGTTTCTCTCATATGCCCAATGAACCACTCTGTGAGGCTTGGGATAGGTTTAAAGACCTGCTACAGAAATGTCCCTACCATGACCTGGATAACAACATCCTAATCCAGTCACTCTACTTAGGCCTCAACTACGAGACTCAAGGGTTAGTTAGTGCTGCCTGTGGAGGGAATTATACATCGTGCGGAGCTGAGACCGTCTGGAAAGTACTGGAGCAGATGGCAGAAACAAGCCGCTCTCAGATTGCCAATAGAGCATACACTGATTCCCTGAACACCCTCCAAGCCAAAGGGGGGAAGCAGACTGTCGCCGAAATAGCAGAGGATTTGATTCCAAACATGCACTTCATAGCTGATAAATTAACAATATTGGATAAGAGAATGACCGACATCGACAATAGGATCTCCCAATTCCCAAAACAGATGGAGGAGCTCACTACGAAGGTGTCCAAGATGGGGATGCCTACTGCACCTACGGTTCCGATATACCATGTACATCATGTCCAAGAGCATCCAGGATCAGAACAACATCAACCATGGGCTTAGGACCAATCCTATGCTCAAGCTTCCCAGCAGCCACCCCCACCAGCCGAGACAGTCAAAGAAGCCCCACCTCTGACATTTGAAATAAACGGTATTTGGTACACACAGGACACTACCCGACAGGGTAATATGGGGGGTCGTCAGCCTTATTAACATCCGCTCACTTTTTATAATACCACATTTCCGCCGCCTCCACAACACACTCAGAACACTGCATCTTTCCAGCATCCGAAGCAGCAGCAGCCCTATAATCGCAAGAACCAACCTCAACAATACCAAGCTCCCAAACAATCAGCTCAATCATCCAACCCTCCAGAAGAACCGGTCGATATCCGGCGGCAAATGCTTGAAAAAATTCGCAACTTCCGAAATAAGTTGTACGATCTACGGGTCGATGTCAATCGTCTATCCCGTTGGAAGGATGAGCAGACAGCCCCCAACTACAACCATTCCCGCCCAAGTTCTAGCTAACCCCAATAGCTTGAATAAATCTAAGTCATCGCAACACAATGGCCAGGTATATTATTCAGATTTTTCCACATCTGAACATGAGATCCTTTTCTTTGACAATATCAATACCATGTCACTCAGGAGCAGAAGGACTGTGGTCGTACCTGACCGGACTAGGGAATTGGACCATGAAGACTCGGAAGATCAGCCGGAGGATGCTTCCGAGCAGGAGGAAGAAGAACGCCCGAAGATCCTAGCACGAGAAAAAGGGAAAGCATCTATGGAGTCTGCAGAGGACCTTGAACCTCTAGTTGCTACAAAAATACCTTTGTAACCTTTTCAAAGGATGGGAGGGATCGTCATGCTCGATTTGTGAAAGGATGGGAGGGACCGTCGGTCATAGAGATGAAATGCCCATGCAACCAATGATTTTCTGTGATGTTTTTGATGCATGGGGGATTGATTTTATGGGTCCCTTTCCCAATAGCAATGGATTTGAGTACATCCTGTTAGCGGTTGACTATTTATCATGATGGGTAAAGGCTATTCCAATTCGAACCACAGATAGCAAAGTTGTATGTAAGTTTATCAAGGATAATATCATTGCAAGGTTCGGGATACCAAAAGTTTTGATTTCTGATGGAGGCATCCACTTTGTGAACAGAGAGGTAAGATCTTTGGCTAAGGAGTACAAATTTGAGCATAGAATAGGCAACCCATATCATCCACAATCTAATGGCATGGCAGAGGTTTCTAATAGAGAGGTGAAGGGTATTCTTCAGAAGTTGGTCCGTCCAGATAGGAAGAATTGGTCGAAGCTGTTGGACCAAGTTCTATGGGCCTATAGGACAGCCTGTAAGACTCCACTCGGTACTTCACCCTTCAGGATGATCTATGGCAAGCCATGCCATCTACATGCAGAATTGATTCACAAATCAGAATGGGCGATCAAAAAGTTGAATTGGAGTAGTCACCTTGGAAAATTATGTCGAGACCTAAATCTGAATGAGCTAATTGAAATCCGAAATCGGGCATATGACAAAGAGCAGACAATTCAAGTTGAGGCCATCTATTTCACACAGAACGAGGACATTGAAGATCCATCAGATCAGTACCACCCTCCCTCCCGACCTCATCGATCCCCTTGTACAGCTTCTTCCTCTACTTAGGCCAAGGCTTAAGTATAGGGGGGACCGATGCCATCTATATATACCATCCTTCTCCTATCTCCCGATCGCCTCACTTCCACCCTTCTTCTACACTTTGGCTGACCAGAGCCTAAGTATAGGGGGAACCGACACTCACCTGTACATACTCTCCTCATTCACATATCATGACCGCCTCTTTTCCGCTCTTCTTCTTAGCCCGTTGTATATAATTTTTTAACTCTCTTCCGCTTAGCTCGAGCTATGTCTTCATTACGCTTCTTGTGCTCTGAGGACACAGCACTCGCTAAATATAGGGGGTATGTATGTACTTTGTATATATTTTACCCATATCTCGTACTTTCGCGTAAGTCTATATGTATTTACAGGGTGAGTAATCAAAAAAATCGAGAGAAAGAAAAGAAAAGAAAGAGGATTTTTGCTTCTAACACTAACTCTGCCCAAAAATTTTTGAAAATGGCTTCTTATTTGCATAAAAAGGAAAAATTCCTTGAATAAAAAGAAAAATGTGTGTCTGCATTTCACACCTGCACTCCATCCTGCATCGCATTCATCTGCATCTGTGAAAAGTCATTGGGTTGTGAACCAAGTTATGAGCAGAAACCGAGAGTGATCTGGACTTGACCTTAATATACCTAATTTTCAGAGGAACTTCACTGAGAAATAGGATTTTAAGAGCTTCTGGTCTTGTGACTTAATTCTTTGAGTTCCACATGACAATGTACAGTGTTTGACTCTTAGTGTCTAACCTGGTCTCTTCATTCTGGGTACAACTCTGGAATAGGGAATTAATTTGTACTCTCGCACTATGCACTTAGCTCAACTCAGATGGGATGTTGGAAGACTGTGTGAATCTCTTTTCTGGTAGCGTGGAAATCTAAAGACTGGAGTACGGGTTGAAATAAAGCTTCGGAAAAGGGATGGACGGATGGGAACAATTTTTTCTAAGACCCCAAAAATGTACGGAATAAAAAGATTCTATATCCATAGGGGCACAACAAGATCTAAGCAGAACCACTAAAAATTCCAAATACAAAGAAGCATTCTACCAAATAAAATCTGACCGAAAAGATCCAAACTTTAAGAAACCTGCAGATCTTGGTGAAGACTCGGCTACACTGGCCATCTTCACAAGGAGAGGTGACTACACTGGCCACCCTCCAATTCTTTTCCCTTTCTTCTTACTTCTTCCCCAATTCGATTGTGAACACAGCATGGCAGACCTTAGAAGGAAACACCTGACTCCCCGAGGACGAGTTACTGGAGAGGAGAGGAGCATGGTAGTCCGACATTCTGGATGGGAAGAGCTAAAACCCTTCACACACATGAGTCGGTTGTTCAATGTTCATAGGGTATACTTTGGGAAGAGGATTGATCTAAGATGACTTCTGAACCGAAACTCTGACAATGATGTGTAGAACTTGAGGGCTGTTGATTTTAAAATTCTAAGTCTCACAGAAGTTCCGACACACAAATAATACAAAGGTCGAGTTTATTTCCACTTTCCCTTCAGTTCATGGTCTTGGTATGGAACCCAATCTCATTTCACCTCATGGCATTTCTTTTTGATGCTCAGGAACGAGCATGGTTTAAGTATGGGGGGTGATGAATCTCATATTCATCACTCTAAATCTCATTTATTAAGCTCAAATCCCTCAAAATCATCAGCATTTCTGCATTTATTCTGCATAATTAGCATTCATGCATGTTTTCATAAGAATTGCATTTTTATCCATAATTTCTGTATAAAATAAGAAGCCAAAAATCTCAGCCAATACTGACCTGTAAATAGCCTAACTTCCCTAATTTTTAACTCCTTCATGCTAGCTCCGAATAACCCAAAACAAATCCACTGTGTACTTATCACTAATAAGAATAAATAAAAAATATAAAAAAATCACTAACCCAAACAAGTGGACCAAAAACCCAAACCTTAGTTTCAGGATTTTTGGACTAAAAGCCACATATCTTCCCCATCCAGTGTCTGATTTGATCCTACTCACTTTTGAACTAATATACATTTAATTACCTTCAAAACAAGATCAAGTTCAAGTGAATCGGAGCTCATATGTGAAAGTTGGATTTTGGGCCTCTTTTGTACATTGTGTATTTTAGCGGTTCTTGACCTGATATCTTATGTACATATTTTCTTAAGTAATAAAAATCCAAAAAATAAATTTAAGTGTCTTTATTTATCTTTGATTTCTCCATATTTTTTCCGAATTTTTATCTAGTTTAAAAATAACAAAAAAATTAGAAAACCCAAAAATCTAGGTATTCTATGTACATGGGATACCCCAAAAATTCACTTTGTGCATTTGATCGATTTTGATTTTGATGTCTTCATGAAAATTGTAGATCTCATTGAGACGAGCATTTTTTAAGGAACTTTTTCGATCCGAGTCATTTACTATTTCTTTTCGATTTTACAAAATATTTTATCTTCGATTTTTCCAGTGCTGACATGTGGCAGCCCCAGAGACCTCCACGTGTCAGCGGTTTTAGGGGTTTTTATTATTCGATTTATTTTAAAAAAATACTAATAAAGCCTCCGGACGTGCGTCGTGCGTGCCTCCCAGGCACGTGCTCCGCACGTGCCCCGCGTCCCCCTTTTCCTCTCACCCTTGCTACGTGTCACCTCTATGGCCGTCCGATCTCGACCGATCGGACGACCATCCTCCTTCATCTTCAACCTCCCGCCCTCGCAACCTCCACCGCCAACCATCCCCGATTTCTCCGCCAACAGCCGCCGTAAACTTCGTTGTTTGACCACCCCGACTTCGTCGCAACGGCCAATCCCCGCCCCCTATCTCGCACTGGCCCTGTCCATCTCTCCTATTTAAAGGACTCTGATCCACCCTCCCCCCGATCCCTTATCCGCCGACTGCACGCAAGAAAGGGTTTGGGGTGACAGCCCACCTCCTTCTTCTCCGGTGAGGTCCGAGGCTTACGCCTCGTTGCGAGAAGGCCTCCTGGCCTGGCTGCTCCGCTCCGAGTTCCTCTTGTCGAGCCACCGTCATCGATCTTCGTCGACCACCCCCGCCTCGACTCCAGACTTCCGCAACGCCGTCCTCTTCATCAACTTATGCTTTCTGCTCCATCATCTTCATCGACGTCGTCCCGGTCGTTTGTCGGCCATCGCAGCACCATCGACATCACAATAGCTCCACCGACACCTCCATCCTCACCCTCCATCGTCCAAGCTCTGTCGACCTCGAGGAGAACAATCTCGTCAACATCTACCCCTGCCGGAGTTCAGCCCCTGAGGAACACCACCGTCGTGCGCTCCTGCTGCGACCACACCACCCTCTGCCTCGCCACCGGGCATGAGGCCCAAGGCCCCCACGCATGTGCGAGGCACGTGCGTCAGGGGAACGTCTTCAACCCCATTCCACAGTCACGTGCTATGTACGTGACCAGTGGGAAACTTACATAAAGCCCCCCCCCCCCCCCGAGTTCCTCTGAATTACAGAACAGTCCACCTTAGAGGACACGTGCCACGTACGTGCCCCTCTATGAATTTTGCAAGAAATCCCCCCAAACTCCTGGTAATTGCATAATGGCCCCCTTGCATATTTTATTTATTTATTCATTACATCAGTACCCCTGTCTTTTCTTTTAGTGTTGAACCTCTCTATTACATTATTTTATCATTAAAAAAATAGCATGATGTCCCTCATTTAGTTCTTTACATCTTGACATATTATGGACATTTTTTTGATTGATGGTTAATTAATAACTAATTATTTTGTGGAAAATTGCATATTTTGCCCAGATCTTGCTTTGAAATTGTTATTTGATTAACCACTGCTCCAAAAATTCCCCAAAAAATCATATATTATAGAGTTAATTGTGCTTGACATTGTGCCCAAAAAGATTTGCATTTGCATGCGTAGTTTACCCTGTACAAAGCATTTTGCATATTTCAGTGTTTAATTTTTAATAGGTATTAGATCTCACATTTTCGAGGTTTAGAGTTTTTCTGGGATCCATTACCTAGTAATAGACCTTAGATAATTTTATTCCTTGAAAACAAGTAGGTTTAATATTTATTATAATTAAATATTGAAATTCATTTTGTTTGCATTTAAAAATTCATAAAAAATTCATATTGCATCTAAAATTCCAAGAAAATTACAGTGCATACATTCTATCATATTTATCATCTCGGCCAAGTTTCATATTTTTCGGACATCATTTGAACGTAATTTGCATTTTAGTCCCTAAAATAGGTCGAAATTGCATCTTGCACCCCTTATTTGCATTAAAAATTTCAAAAAAAAAAGACCGCCTTGGAAACCGTGCACGAACCTTGATAAACATAATTCTAGGTTGTTCATTTGCTCCTTGTGATCGACCTTGGGACTTGCCCAAGTAAAATAAACATAAAATCACTCGATTAAATATTGATTAAATATTTGTGGTTATTTCTTGATCGATTCCGATCACGGCCTATAACGAACGACAAACTATATTTTTGGCATGAATAGATAAAAACATATTTTTAAAGCCACGATTTTCAGACTCGTCACAGTTGGACACATAATGCATGTGGTTGCATTATGCAAGTTTCCTCAACATAATGAGGAATGACAATTAAATAAGACAATAATACATCACCTTAGGGTTTGTATGTCTCTATAGTCTTGATCTTTCATCAAGTGTACTTTGGAAGTGACATGTCGATGGTGATAATTATCGAATAATCCTTATAAAATCAAAGAAGATGTTTTGGCATACATATGTGCTCTAGACATTTAATCATGAATGACATGGTTCTCTGCATTATGCAGAATGGTAGCTCGAAAGAGATGATGTATTCAAGATGTTTAAATATCTACCTGAACCAATGTTTTAAGAGTCTAGATGGATGTAGACATTTTAAGAGTCTAGATGGATGTAGACAGGATGAGTGTCATCATTCTACTGTCTATACTCTAGTCATTCATGAAGCTTCATAATATTCATATTGTATAAATTTAATGAAGCATGTGTAAATGTTGAAATGCTCTTACATTGAATTCTTTTGAATTTAACATAAGAGATCCTTAGTCTTAAGCAATGGTTGTTTATAGATAAAGGGAGCACAGTGAAAGCATGGGTTAGACCCAAGACGAGAAGGATAGTCAAAGAGTTGACCGTAATTCTATGAATTCCATATGACATCCTAAGAGTTGGATGATTGCCAATACTGCAATAAATTGGTGTGTTGATAGTATGACTATCAAGACTGTCTAGAATCCTTACAGAAGGACTCGGATAGAGCACCAGAATAATCTACATAAATCATTGATATTGACTTGCTTGATAAATAAGATAAAGTCTTATAATCGTATCTCAATCTTCTAACAACACTTGCAATGGGTTGCATATGTTTTAGAAGATTGGAAAGTTAGATCCTAAGGTTTATAATTATCCACATGGATACTGATGCAATTGTTGCAACAATCTCTGTTGGATTGATAGACTTCTAAATTTCAGTGGGAGAGCTTTAGTCTTAGAGAATGTCTCTATAACCTATATATTAGAATACACTCATTGTTTGTTTCTAAATGTTGGAAATAAACATGAATTCTGAGATAGAATTATCATAAAGAGTCATGATGGATATATTTCAGATAGTAATCCAACATCTAGTGGACTCCACAAAATTAGAAAATTAATGAATGGTTCATTAAGATTTCTAAAATTGAAAATTAAACCTTTGAAAGATCAATAGGAGGATGAAGATCATTTAACAATAATCTGGCATCAAGCCTTGGACATTTGTCTAATGATTTAATCAATAGACTAGTAAGTGATGAAACTTTAGAATGTCTAAAATTTCAAAACTTACATACTTATGAATATTGTATTCAAAGTAAAATGTCCAATACACCCTTCTTTGGGAATGTTGTCAGATGTTGAGGTATTCAAGATCTCATACATATTGATGTATACGGATCATCTATATCATAGTAAACATTATGGATATGTGATATGTATTGATGATTATGTAAGACATGAGATTTCTTCTGTTCACCTTAGAAACCTTTGAAATGTTCAAAGATTTCACAATTTTGGTTTAGAACCAAAGTTTGAAGAAAGATGAAATGAATTTGATCTAACCTAGGTAGCTCGTACCTGTTAGATAAAATTCAAAGAATATCTTATGAAGATATGAATATCATTTCTGTCTCACTCCTCCTGATAAACCTAAACTCAATATAGTTGTAGGGAGATACAATTGGATCACGTTTGACATGATTTGATCAATGATGAATTTTTAGCATAATTACCTCTTAGTATCCAGGTATGTATGTGGTGGAGACTACAATATATATCCTTAATAAGATTCCATGCAAGTAAGTTGGAATTGAGCACTAGAGAGTGCTACTTCATTAGGAAAATAAAGGATGGTATCGGATACCTACTTTATGACCTTGAGATTCTTAAAAGATCTCATCTCTGAGAATGTTATTCTTAGAGGATTGAGACTCTTGAGAATCAAGATAAAATGAAGTAAAGAAACTCATTGAATCTTGAGATGATAATGAGGCTCCTGAAATCGGAAACCAAAAGGACAATCAAAGATGAAACACTAATACTTCTTCAAATGAGTTTGAGGATGTATTCCTTGTGTCGATTGAGTCTGACAATGATCGGACTTCATGTGATGAAGCTCCTGAGGATCATAACATGGAAAGATGGATATTAGCAATAAAGTCTAAAGTAGACTTCATATACAAGTGTTGTACATGGACCCTTGAGGATCCACCTATATGGGTAAGACCCATAAAGGTGTGAATGGATCTTCAAGAGAAAGAAGGAACCTGATGAGAAGGCAGAGACCTTCAAAGCACGGCTCGTAGCCACAAGCTACACACTAAAGAGAAGACATCGCTTGCGATGAGACTTGTTCTTTAGTGACCATGCTTATACCCATCAGAATATTGCTAACTATAGCTACACAACTTGGCTTTGACATCATCAAGATGGAAGTCAAGATTGCATTCCTCTATGAATGCCTCTTTGAGGATATTCACATGAGGTAGCCCTAGGGCTTAATGATTGGGGAAAGTAAGGTGTGAAAGCTAAAGAAATCCATCTACGGACTCAACCAATCTTCTTGTTTTTGGAACATAAGATTTGATGAAATTATAAATGTTATGATTTCAGATAGAATCTTGATGAACCATATGAAGCTTAGTGGGAGTGCCTTCATGTTCACATTCTAAATGTAGATGATATCCTAATCATTCAAAATCATATAAGGATAATAATAAATGTTTTATAATATGTCTATTCCATACCTTGAGATATGATCTCAAAAGATGCCTCTTGTATCATAGTTCTGAAGGTGTTCAGAAGCAAAGAGAAGAAGCTATTGGGACCGTCACATTTGTAGTTCCATTCTTGGAAAATCCCAAGGAAGGCTTCCTTCCCTTAAGATATAGTACTGACCTATCTAAAGGGATAGCACCTCAAAGAGTTGAGGAAGTGAATGCTAAAACTGTTTTCCCTTATGCATCAGTTACGAGAAGCCGAGAGTATGCTAGATGTGTACAAAAGCCAGATATCTGCCATGCAGTGGGAGTAGTAAAGTGTTGCTAATCCTACTATGGAGATAAAACACTTGATTACAGTAATAACAAAATCTTAAAAGGTGACGAGACTTAGAGATAGTAATCTCAAAGTCTTATCTTCAAAAGTTTAAGACCTTGTAGATAGTGATCTATAAGGGTCTTAACTGTAGATGCCTTAGGAGATAGAGATCTTCAGTAATAAAGGTATTCTGATAAGGATTATGGAAATACTGGTTATAATAGTTACTGAGCAATAGTATCAAGGACACTATATTGCTTTATCAAGATTGAGTATTGGTTGCATAAGATGCAACATTCGTATTGGATGCGACCACTGTTACTAGGAGATATGCAAGTGTTGTAAAAGGACTTGGCATAGTCATCTGGGAACAGAGTGACTAATCAGCTTACCTAGCTATTTTCTAAATAGCCTATGATTGTCACATGAGCGTGGGTTTAAATGATTAGCCCATTAATGGCTCCTTGGGCTAGTGGGATATTGTTGGACATGCAAGCCCACGACGAGCCATTATGCAATAAATGTTATTACAAATATCATTCATTGATCAGAAATAAAGAATAACTAATTTGCATAATAGGTCCCTTAGTACAATTAGTGCTATGTACCATGGCCATCTTAATGATCATACAGCTGCTAATTTAATTGTTGAATAATAGAGGTTGGTGCTTGGATGAATATCTAATGAGTTAGATTGAGGACTCATCAAGCACCGTCAAATGATTGTTAAGAGATGATCTCCAGTCTGAGTAGGAGATGGCAATCCTTTCTCACATAGGCTGATATCTAACCGACCTCTTGATCCATGTCCTCTGCATAGGAATAGAGATTCGGAGGTGTTAGATTAGTTAGGTCAAAGAGTTGACTTAACGAGATCGAGATAACCAAAGTCCTATATCGTATGTTGTCACGATACAGGCACGCATCCTCTGACCGGAGACAGATGTGTTACTATATGTCTGAGTATGTACATTTGGCAGACCAATAGGTTGATGACCTAATCAAGGTCTATACACCGACGTGCTGGTGTGCATGCACGAGCATATGAGTAATACGATCTCTCAAAGGGATCATACAGGTTCAGTTACTGAACCGGAAGATATGAGCTCACTCATGAGATATTGGGAAAAATCAAATCTCGTGCACGGTCATCTCGCTTTGGAAGCTTGACTGAATTTGTAGGTTTGATATATACTTTTGGAAAGTATATGATCAAGACCTAGGTAAGATATATGCTTTTGGAAAGTATATGATCGATACCCACTCCCAATGATCAAATGAGAAACTTACTGATAAAACCCAGAAGTAGACAGTGTGAAGTTGTTCTAATACTTCGAGTTTATTCTGAGTCTTCCAGTATGCAGGATGTACAGGTATTGGGAATATCTGAGGGTGATGTGATCATAAACGATTGTATAACCATGACGCTTCCATTCCTAGGGAGTGCTGAAACGAGTCTGGATTTTAGTGACTCCTCTCATTAGAGAAATAATCTGATCTTGATCCAAATGTTGGACATTGATCTGAATGTGATTCAGATGCAATGAGAAGATTAAATTTGCGGTCTTGATTTAATCAAGCATCTACGGGAGGCCCGAGATCTGGATTTGAGATGTGATCTCAATATCCAAGTCACTATACGTGGAACAATACAATCGCCATGTCCTTATCTCCAAGTATCTGCCGAGAGAGCGCATTATCCTTGAAAGAGTTCATGGATAATTTCATTGTTGATATATGTATCTGAGCATCGAGAAAATTGATAATTAAATGTGATTTAATTATCATGGATAATATGAATTTGATTCATATTATAAGGAGAGATATCTAAGATAATTAAATGTGATTTAATTATCAAAAATGTGAATGTGATTCATATTATTTTGGCACATGAGAATAAAAGATCCAAGATGATTAAATATGATTTAATTATCATGGATATGAATAATATGGATAGCACTATCCATATCAATCATATATATTATAAATGTGATTTATAATATATTAGAGAGAGCATATTGTGTTTTATATTTGTTAATTAATTATTGATGTGAATTGGATTCACATTGGATGATTAATTATAATATAATTACATTTAGTTTTGGGTTGCGAATGAGATTCACATAATTTTAATGGCTTGGTTGATATTTTCCACAAGATAATTTGAAATTCTTTTTGGTGAAAATATTATTGACAAGAGTCATAGGAGATATCATGAGATAATGAGATCTCATGATATTTTAGGAATATTGACACATTCCTCCCAAGAGGAGTGGACGACTACAACTCTCCATGTGGAGAGGAGTAGCCATCCCCTCTCTTTTACGGATGGGAATTGGTCTTCTCATTATCTTATCTATAATCAAATGTGATTTTATTTAAGATTGATTATATTGATTTATCAATATTAATTAATTTAAATTAAATCACTTGTTGTTGTATTTTTACAACAACATCTTAGACATTGAAATAAACACAAATCAATCTCATCCATTGATTGTGTGTTGCCCATAGATTGGGATCCATGGGTTCTCAAAACCCTATATAAGAAGCGGCATCCATTGCTCTTCAAGAGACATATGAATAATGAATGCTCTCTCTCTATAAATGCTCTCTCTCTATCTCTTTCATGTGGTCGTCCATCATGGATGCCCTAGAGAGCTTCTCCATCGCCGCAGCGTCGTCGTTATGTTGCCTGATCGTTTGCTCGTGGATCTCCATCTACTTCGGAGTGCCTTGCTTGTGAAGAAGATGTTGTATCTTGTTTGTCTAGATCAGGAGATCCGTGGCTTGGATCTTCAATATGAATTGCGAGAAGCACGTGATTCATCAACATGCTCGCAAGCATCTCCTCCGACGGATCGAACTTGAGAGAGGAGGTCTCTTCGTTTAGAGACTCGATCGCAACCACGCTTCAAGAGGTAATTCTATTACTTGTTTGTGGTTTAGATGAAACAATCCGAGAAGTTCTTGGATCATGTGGTTTCATCACATGAAAAAAAATTAGTTTCTGCTGCCTCGAGCAACTAGTACGACTAGTCGCTCCCGATAGCATTCGATGCGATCATCACGCTTCCGTGATGCGCTTGAGGATTATTCCCATATATGTTGACTCGATTTTTCGCGGTTTAAAATGATGATTTTATCATGTCGTTGTTGTTCCACGAAGAATCAAGATCAAACAAATAATGTTACAACTACAAGCACGATATATGTAAGCGAAAAGTATGCGGCAAGTAGAGGATAGAATCCACGAGGATTAAAAAAATTTGCAATTTTAATTCGACATTTAACACATAAAATGATAAGTGAAATAGATGAAATGCAACTTGAAAAGGGAATACTTCAAACAAATGCAATCTAATCAATATGGAAAGTGAAGGATATGCATGAAATACTTAGAATAAAAGATGGTTAAAGAGTTTAGATGCAAATGACATATAAATAAACAAGAGAGGGAGAAATAATGTTTCTCATTCATGCATGAAGCCGTTGCACTTTGATGTTCCCCGCGACAAGGACGATGGCTGCTAGATGCGGAGTGGGATGGAGCGACAAACGCTTCGGGTACGGGCTGGAGGTAACCGCTGGAGTATCGGGGAAGAAGGGGGCGCGGTCAGTGGCTGCTATGTGCGGTTGGACTGCAAAGAAGGCGGTCGCGCGTGGGATGGAGGCTGCTGGGCATGCGGCCTGGTTGTCCGTGGTTGTACCCGCAGATGTGCGCAAGAAGGAGAGTGGCCGGAGATGCACGCAGGGAGCTGCACGCTTGGGGAAGCCGCTGGGGGCTGGAGCAAACAACGAGGAAGAAGAGGGTGCGCAGTGCTGCGAGTTGCTGGACGCCCCTTGGAAAGTGGCCGGAGGTGGGCAGCTGTTGGAGCACTGCGAGGAGGAGGGAGTGCGTGAGGGGAGATGGTCGTTGGTCGTACGCTACTTCTATACATGCATGAGAAAACGAGAGAGAGAGAGAGAGAGAGAGAGAGAGAGAGAACAAGAGGGAGAGGGGTGCGTGAGTCCAAAAAAAAGAGAATGGAAAGGTATTATTTTATAGGGAGACATCCCATGCAAATAAAGACAAAGTATCATTATTAATGCATGAAGAATTAATTTTTTTCATGGTGGGGAAAGCATATGTTGGTGGCTCTATTTATGAGAATAAAGAATGAGACTTTTACACTATCCCCCTCCTCATTTCTTTCCAACAAAATGTAAAGTGAAATGTGTTGGATGTTGTTAGATTTAATGTTTTATAAGTATTCCCAATAATTCTTCATTCTCTCTGATAACAACAAATCTGAATTTTATATATGATAATTAATCTCAGTTCAGAATATGATCTTTAAATGCGAATAGAGATTTGTGAGGATATTTTTTTCAGATGATTTGTTGATTTTATGATGATTTTATCTGCTATGTGTATATGATGCAAATTGTGTGAATTTGGAGTTTACACATCAAAGATTAATATTGTACTTCACATAATTTGAGCATGTTATACCAGTATATAATGCAATCATCAATATCCTTCAAGAAGTTTGTTAGGTGGGTTGAGAGACTTCATCTAAAATTAAACAATGAAATAGAATATACTTTATTATCTTGATTAAGGAGATTGAATAATTTAATATTTTTTAAATCAAGAGTTCTCGTATTTTCTGTACTTTGAAATGCTTTTCTCTTATTAGCTTTCATAGCATGAGTCAGTCTAACCAAAGGTCTCACTACGAGATTTGAGCCTCATTTCCATTTTAATTGCATGCAAATAATAAGAGAAATTGCAACTACGATGAAAGAAGGAGAAACGTTTTCCACCTTACAAGTCTAACTTGTATTCTAAACCTGATTTCAACACTGACACCCCCACATATATGCAGTTAGCATGTTGCGATTAAACCAACCGTCAATGAGCGCATATCAAGTCACACTATGCAAAAGCCAATGCCTCCTCAATAATATGACGAATAACATTAGGGTCACTATGCATACAATCCATCTCTTTCAAGAAAGGAAGAACCCGATTCCATGTCTAGTCGTATTCCGGAGTCATGACTACGCATGAGCATCTCCAAAAATACAACTCATGGCGATGAAGTTCTTTACAATGATGGAAGGCCATGGATGTCATCATATAACTTAGTCCATCATGTTTAAATTAATGATTAATTATTTCGAATCATATTCTCATGATTAATCTAAAAGATAATGCCACGACACATGCATATTTCTTAGTTTTAATCCAATTTAAACGATTACACTTAAGCTGTCTCAGCTAGGGTTTGATCCTTTTATACATTTGATGTTGCAAATAGTATTACACTGTCACTTAGTACAATTTAATATTATAATTTTTGTTGTTAAAGTAAGCCATAAATTTTCATGCTATCTTTATACTCATGGCTGCATATTATTCTAGTTGTGGCACGTTGGAGAAGGATGTTACAAACTTATAGGGTCACGTGATTGAATAACTTTGAGGATATAGAATCATTATCTGTGAGATTCACGTTAAGGTGTGGTATGATACAGTATGGGGTAATGACGGGTGTGTTAGAATAACATAGTCTCATATGGAATGGAGATCGTGGATATTGATTATCTAGGTATTATTTTTGAAGTTATATTAAACCCGGTATTATTTTTTTGCAGCCTTAAAGAAGTAAGAAATATTGTATGCCATGTATTATTATTATAATAATATACAAGACCCATACTTGAAAGCGTATCAGAGTTTACTTATAAGGGATTTACTTGAATCATTGGTACACTTGATATGCCATAGGAATTAAGATGTCATCTGTAGGATATTATGTATGACCACGTGCATCGGTTTTTTGAGAATTTATTATCGATGAGGTGTGGTTCATGTAATGTTATGCACGTTATAATAAGGAAAATTGACAATTATGTTGGGGTTTGATAGGTGAATAATGTATAATAAGGTATGGTCTGGGGAGGATAATAGCATGGTGTGTGAAGTGGTAAGACAAAAGAATATAAAAGGTTCATATTCTTAACCTCTATCTTTAAGGTGGGTGATTGCGATGCATTGTGTACGATGTGATCTAGATCTGGGCATGCTTGACCTTGGGTTTAAATCTCATCACTAGATGTTAGTATCTTTTATAATCTGTCATTACCTTATAACATAAGTTTTTTATATCTAGATTTTGGTTATGTGACCAGCTTTGGTGATTCTTTTGATATCATCTTCTGGCTTAGAGCTTTTTCATTTGTGAAACTATTGAACAATGGTTACTAGCCACACATACGAAGTCGACTAATTCGATCATATACGAGATCTTCATATCAGTTATTAAAGATCAAGTTGAATAATTCCATATGTTGCACGTAAACACCCGAGTTTTGGTTGGCATTGGAGTTGATGAGAATAATAAGGGCATTGTTGTTATTTTATTTAATTTGCATAGGTTATCAGATATGACCATTTCCAGATTATTAACACATCTATACTGTTTGACACCATATCAAGATTCCAACATAATTTATATTGAATCATACTAATATTATGGTTTTCTACATTGTGATGTACTAAGATCTTGGTATACATGGTTTCTTCCTTTTTGAAGCAAATTTTGGAAATAAATGATAATTGCTACAAGATAAGAGGTTGGTAAATTCTCTTGTCTAATGTCCAATTACGAGAAACTCAATGTGTTATTATGTGATATATAATACTTGCGAGGATACCTTGGAGTAAAGGATGATGGTTAGGTTTGTGACCTGAGAGTCCTAACTATAATATATTCTTGAATGGATTAATGGGAGAACAAAAAGGTAAATATTACACGGTGGATGCATATCCTTGTAGTCTGGTTGAGTCAATAGTGAGTCACCCACACTCGAGGGGCGTCACAGAGTGGGGAGGTGGTAGATAGTCTGGAGAATTTTTTTTAAGCGGATTCATGCGTGTATCACACCATGCAGATATGTTTTATGGCTAATGGTTTTGGGGCGAACAAGACTCCCTGAGAGGGCTCGGTTGGCGTAACCACGGTTCCCTGGGCTATATGCCCCTTGTCCCGAGACCGGGAGTCAAAGTACTACAAACCAGATTAGCTGAAGAGTTGTGTTTATGCACAAGGTTCTAGTATGCACTATGAATGAAAATGATGCAGATTTCATTCCTAGTGTAGACTTTCTCCTTTGACAGGTGAGTCCGGAATTAATAAATAGATGAACAAGGCTATGGAAAGGAAATAGATTAATGGTGTAAAGTGTCATAAAAATTTGCTTGGGATATGGGGTATAATTAAAAGCATCCTACTTGAGTCTTTTAGTATTTTTTATTTCTATTTAGTTACTGCATTTGCATTACCTACCTAGAATCTGTTATTGTTTATTATTGTTATATCCGTACTGGATCAATTGACTCACATGTTACCCCTCTTGGAAATCCAACAAAAAGTCTTGAGCAGGAGACCGAGGCTCGAGTATTTGGCAGTGCTGCTGAGAATCATTTCAGATGTTGATATCTAGTTGAGTTTATTACTTCCATTGTCTTTCCTTTCCCTCTATCAGTGTTGTAATAAAGAAGAATTGGACTATCTTAAGTTGTGGATATTTTATATATGAATGGAAATTTTCTTTTGTTATTTTTTGTATGAATATTTTATCATGTAGGTTGTATATAATTAATATTGGGTTATACTTGTAAATGGACGTTGAGATGCACTCCCGCTAAGGCGGGGTATTACATCCATGGCCTATACACCATCACCAATTCAATTCGAGACAACACAATCGGTACATATTGTACTAAGGAGATTTTGTCGATCTTTCAACCGTTTATGATACTATATAGTAACTCTTGAAAATTTTAGGAATGTAAAACTCTTTTTTATTTCCCAAAATGTCTAGTGTAACAATCTAGATACTTTTTTAATTTAAAAATTCTTTTCAATTTCAAAAGCTCTAGTGTAAAAATCTAGATAATTTTTCGAATCATAATATTTTTAAGATGACTAGTGCAACAATCTAGACAATTCGTGAAATCAATCAAATCCATTCCATAATTTCTAAGTTTGTTGTAAACATTCAAGTGAAAGATTAATTAGGGAAGATACAAATAAAAAATATTATAATTAAATGCATGTTTCATAAACAACTAATGATTTCAGAATCGATTTTGCAAGTTGCGACCATCGCACTTCAAATTAGAAAATATCATACAACTTGGACTTAAAATTTGTTGCAACCTAAAATATTAAGTCCAACTCATTATGTGAATTTATAAAATTATATTTCCATCTATTTTGAGTCCCAAAATATGAAAAACAAGTCAATTAAAACAGTCAAGTCCTCTTCTAACTCTATCTGTAAAGAAATCTAATCTCTTATCGGAGTGATTGTGGATTTGATTTATGCCTTATTATTCAGTAATTTATCATATTTTATGATCCAAAAATAATAGTTTTAAATTAATAATTTTAATGCTACACTCTTTGGATGAAATCGGAGTCTGTGATCGTTCTTAACATCCGAGTCTTCTTCCGAATGTCACCACCTATTAGTGCATCTTTTGGGCATGAGTATAGGCCTTCTAGATCTCACATATATCAAAAAAATTGTTTAAAACATGGAAGAACAATAGCAAGTTTTAAAGTCATCAAATCATTTTAATATTTAAAATTATCGCAAGATAATGTACCCAATGATCGAGATAACCTTGTTGGTTGTTCATCGTACTTGGATGCGATACGAATTACCTAAACTAGAGCTCTGATACTAATTAAATGAAGTAAATAAACTATTTATGAACTTCATATAACAGAAACACATAAAATTAGCAAATTATTTGTATAAAGCATTGTATTCATTGTATGAACACGAAATTTCAGCACAATGATATGTACTTTGCGAAATCATTAAATTAGGGAAATTATTTTCTTGGTAATATTTTTAATATTCTAATTAATATAAAGATGAGATCAGGGTTGCTCTTGAAGCGTGAGTCTCTAAAGAAAGAGACCTCCTGAATCAAGTCTAATTTGCAGTGTCTCTCTCGTGGACGCGAAGATGAATTGCGTTGCTTCCCACGAACTTGGACGTCATCTTCACAAATAGGACTTCAAGAAGAGGTATGTATGAGTTGTATATACTCAAGACTCTTCTCTTTCTCTAAAGCATGAAATTCTTAAAGGATTAGACTCTCGAAAACTCAAGTGAATAAAAGAGAGAGTTTTACTCTCCTTTTATACATTTCGTATACACTTATCGAAGAATCTTGTCTTCGAGTAAGCATGTGCAATGATGGCCCTTGGATTTCAATCAAGGGATTAATACCAAGTCCTTATTCAATAATACAATTATTTCCATATTTACCTCCAATTAGTTTAAGTAATAAATCAAGCAACAAGCCAACAAAGAGTTCAATTCAAGGATCTTTGTAATGGCGCCAAGTGTCAATACACACGACCAATAAATTCCATATATGGAATGAAATCGTTGTTAATTTATTAATTTATTACCAATAAATAATTCAAAAATATTAAGAGCCTTATTCTCAATATAACTAACTATAATGGAACCATGTATACCACATTGTAAATGCCCCATCTTGACTAAATACAATCATGGTTGTTGCCTTTTATTTAACAATTAATTATCTCGATAAACAAATTTTCATTATTGAAAAAATATGGAAATAATCCATATAACTTACGAATAATATTCGAAAGCAAAAAAAATATAAATCTAATTTACATCTACAAGATTATTGTGAATCAAATTCATACATAATTTCATACCTTTAAATATTATGCAAATCATATTTAGATATATATTATTTGCATGAATCATATTCATATAAATATTAATTATTGTAAATCACCATTCAAAGTAACTAATAAAATATATTTTGTGAATCAAAAATAAAAATATCTTAGGAAAAATGTAATAATAACCATTATTACAACATTGACATCTGTAAGTATGAGCTCTAATTCAAATAGGACTCGTGAGATATAAATGCAGATACTTGGAGATAAAGTCAGGGAGGCCATACTATCCATGGTTAGCAACTTAAAATATGGATAATAATCCAATTTCAAGATTTATATCATTTTTAGCTTGAAATTGATACATTCTTGTAAATTGAGCTGGAGTGGAACGCTTCATACTCTAATGAGATCATCTACGTAAGCCACTTTATGTGAGCTCGAAAAAGTATTGGTGAGTTGAACCCAGCTTCATTGACCATTTCTAATGAAATCCCAACCCATTTGAACCTTAGAAGTGAACTCACAAAGCTTATATATTTCTGTTTCCACGACAAATTCTATTTCCAACATTTAAACATTGAAATTGGAATTGGAATTAAATTGAATTCAAATGAATTGAGGTTTAATCCAATTAGTTATCAAATAATCAAATTAAATGGAGCCACTATCCATCGTGTTTTATCACTCCCTCGAAATGGAAATGTCATGGTAAATGGTCTATTGTGGTAGAGTTAACCATGAGCATTCTCGGTACTCATTCATCCTTCATGCTGAAAAAACTTTGATATATAGAAAGTTCAATCCCTAGTTTAATTATCTTCTTCAAAATAAATCGATAGGTTTCTTATTTGATTTGGACGATAATATTAATCATGTACTTTCCAAAAAGTATATATTCATATCTCAAATTTGTATCTTATTTCATAAAAATATGACCATGCATGGAATTCATTTTGACCTCAAATTATCTCACGAGTGAGTTCTGTCTCTTGATTCATCAATTATGAACTTGTATGATCACTTTGAGAGATCACACATCTCATATGTCTTAATATGCACATGAACATGTTGTTTATGGACCTCGCCCAAGTTACCAACCTATTCGTCTATCAAATGTGCATACTCGGGCATATAGATGCATATATGTTTTAGGTCGAAGGATGTGTGCCTAATCGTAACAACTACTACACAGGTCTTAGTTTATCTCAATCTCATCAAGTCGACTCTTTGACTTAATTATTCCAACACTTCCGAATCTCTATTCCTATGCAGAGGACATGCATCAAGAAGTTTGTTGGAAACCAGACTACATATAAAGATTACCATCTCTTTCTCATACTGAAGATCTTTATTGAATATCACATGTTTGAAGTCATGTGTCCTTCCAGCTGTATGATATTCAATATGGTCATGGTACATAACGCTAATAGTACAAAGGTGTGACACCCGGATCTGAGTAATCCGAACCCAACTCAATTAAGGCTATGAATGATCAATTTATATTCAATTAATATTGAATAAATCCATTTATCACAAATCAAATTTCATTTGGTTGTAATCGATCAAAAGTCGATAGCATCGTAATACGTACCATCAAAAAAGTTACGTACAAAATCGGAAATCGCAAAACAAACTGAGACCACCTAAAAATCTAATTCAATGAAATAAGGCCAATGAAATCGATCATTCATCGATTGGAGGTCGATTGATATTTTAAAATAACAAAATTTAGCCACAAACCAAAACCGTATCACGAGAGTTTTGAGAATTCATACTCAATCCAAAGTATATGAGTATTTACTCATATTGATCGTCGTTAAGAGACGATCACAACAAGCTATTATACTCCATAATCCGAGACTCGATGTGCGAATACGGTCAACTTTAGTATTTAAAATAAGAGAGAACTAAATGAAAAAAATTCCAGCTGATGTACAGACAGCGACTGGCCCTTCTTTTCCTCCAGTGGCACCCCACTTTCTCTTCTTCCTTATTTATATTAACTATTTCCCCCTCTTTCTTTCCCTACTCTTTCCAACACATGGCTTTTCCCCTCTTTCTTTCTCTTTTCCTCTCCCGAATCTCTAACTGAAGAAGTTTTTTAACTCCCCCTTTTTACTACAGTATGCAGGTGGAGTTGCTCTCAACAGCTGATCTTGTTGAGTGTTGCTACTCTTAGCAACTACTGGTTCCAGATCAAGCAGTTGCTGCCCACCATGGCTAGGGCTCCTCATCTTCCCTAGAGCTATAACTCCTTCTCGTCTGGAGGCCTAATTGTTGTCCAACTGCAACCATGGCTGCTACCAACTTCCTAGCAGCTAGAAGACCCCCTGTTGGAACTCTATTGCAAGCACCCCTTTCTCCTGTCAATGCATGCAAATTATATCTCCATTCTAGAGATCAAATGTCCAATCCTATTCTCCTCCTCGTTGCTGCCATGCATTATGATTTTTCCTCTCTTTTGTTACCATTTGTGTAAGATTCACACAATTTGATTTCGAATCAAAGTTCCATAATTTTAGCTCCTCGTCTTAGTTTTAAAAGATGGAAATTAAGGGGTTCTTGAATGAAGTTTATAAGCTCTTGAATTTTTAAACTTAGAGAATGATATTTGGAAAAATTATGGTTAATGTATGTTCTCTACCCAAGCTCTAAATAAAAAGATTTATTTTTTATTTGGATTATAAATTTGCTTATTGTTCTCTTCTCAAGCTCTAAATTAAAAGATTTAAATTTTTTATTGAATTATAAATTTGTCTACTATTATCTACTTAAGCTCTAAATTTAAAAGAATTATTTTTTATTGAAATATAAATTTGGTTAATGTTTGTTCTCTATTCAAGCTCTAAAAAAAATAAATCTCTTAATTAATTCGTAAATTAAGTTACTGTTCTATGCTATTATGCTATTAGCGACAGAATTAGGAGTTTGAGTTGTATGTTATTTCTTATAAAAAACAATAATGTTGGGGTCTTTAGGCCTATTTTCTCATGACAAGTGAACTGGAGATAATGTCAAATATTAAATGACTCTTGATTAGGATTTAATAAGTCATGTATACTCTTCAATGCAAGCAAACAAAATAATAATAATTCTTGTATTTTTCTTATGTCGGTTATACCGAACCAGGTCTTAAGTATAAATGAGGGTTTAGCTTGTGTGCATTTGTATGTGACCTTAAACAAATTTCACAATTATCCGATTTTGTCAGAGATCTCCCCAATATCACAAAAGATAAGGTTATAGTAGGAGTGATGAGGAAAATGAAAACACTAATGATATTCTTCTGCAATTTGATTGATGCAAGTAAACAAAGAATGCGTGTTAAAAGTATCTCTTCGTCATGTTCTTGAGAATAAAGAGTTCCTAAAGAAAACATAATGAAGTATTTTCCATTTACTTGAACCTACAAATTATCCAAGGTTTAATGTTTCATTACTATGAAGGCATACTTTATGTGTAATTCTAAGGTATTTTATTTGAGAAAAAAAGGAAAACATGTAATCATAAGGGATTTTTATTTTAAAAAAATAGGATCTCTTATGATCTATTTATGGGATGAGCAGTTGTAGAAGATTTTAGTCTTAATAAAGGTTTGGATCCTTGTCAATTTCCATCAGCCATCTTGTTTGTCTAACTAAAAATAATTATAAGTATCAATACCCTTCTCTTTTAGGTTCATCAACTACTGATTCCAGAGATCATTATGATTAATAATTTTCATCAATTAGTTCATTAATCTACCGATTGTGCCTCATT
Source organism: Ottelia alismoides (assembly GCA_037367405.1). Lineage (NCBI taxonomy): Eukaryota > Viridiplantae > Streptophyta > Magnoliopsida > Alismatales > Hydrocharitaceae > Ottelia > Ottelia alismoides. Next base: position 1,413,446 of record JAZKJV010001067.1, on the reverse strand, counting down.
AATATGATAGGAATTGATGAAAACTAATAATTACAGGTGTCGGTCATGGTAACCTTTGCACCTGACTATGCGAGAATGCGGTGATCCTCAGTTGGGCGGGAGATAGGAAGTCCAGCTAGGGCAGCGACCGCTTGGTGTGCGAGTCTAGGATCCCAGTCTTTTTTATGGTTCTACACTTCGTTGTGATCCTTAATTTTGATTAGTTTCGCTGACCCTCTGTTCTTAGGGTACCTAGGCTGGGGTACCATCGATTTTAGTTTTTCTTACGAGTTCGTTTGCTCGTACCATTCTGGTTAGTTTTTTTAAAGTGGCTCTTCTGGAAAGTATCTTCCACCCGTCTCAAGGGAGTAGTTTTGGGGTAGGCCTAGCCCTCTACTGAACCACACTTCCACTTAGAGGGTGAGACGGAAGAGTCTTTTAGGAGACTTCCTCACTGCTTGAGTTTTGATTACAATTCCACCAATATATCTTGGCGAGGAGTTACAGTTGAGTTTGGAGTGGGTTGCAGTTGAGTTTGGCTAGAGTTGAGATCGGGTACAAATGAGTTGGCTATAGTTGAACTTGGTACATAATCATTAATCACCGCCAATCATCAATCATCGATAATTAATCGGATCTTAAAATTACCACTACAAGTGATAGGAAAAGCTAGTAAACGTGTTGAGAACTTAGTTAAGATGCATTATTCTTCATTATATACGTACGGAGGCACCCTAACCCTAAGGTATTTTTCACGTCTTAGAGTCATAATGTGAGGTCACACCTAGACTAAGACCACAGACTATCCACTAGACTTGAGACATTAGACAAAAATGAAGATCATATCAGAGATTTATCATCCTTAATAACAAGATCTATCAACATGATCTCTGATAAATAAAAAGATAATAACCTACTTATGGATCATTAATTAAATTATGAAAATTGTTATATATATTGGGTGATGGGTGATATGGGGCTCTACATGCAGCACAACTTGAAAACCACTTTGATACAAGTAGCTTGTTAATTTTAAATATTAATACATATCTAATTGTTTTCTTTTGAACCCACTAAGTTGCTTGTTATTTTTAAAAATACTAGATTGTATGCAACAATTGTTGACATTCGATTTTTTCCTATTATGCTTGACAAGCAAAGTGCCTGCATTGTAGTAGAATGGATGATGATCCTGAGCTTCTACCGTTATACTTGACAGTACACATGTTGATTATTTTTGTTCAGATAAAGTGCAATACTTTTCTACTCTTCTATATTTTGAGATACATGTATACACTGTCAGCTTTTTTTGTTACATGTAATATATATGGAAATTAATGCAATGTGAATTAGTAACACTTCTTGTTGGATCTATGGTTGTTTACATCAGCTGCGAGTGTCATTTCCAATCACGAAAATTTTCTCTAGATTTTGGTAACCTAATGTTATCCATCATGAATATAATACTATGAATTCTATGTAAATGGGTAACACAAATCCTGGGGTGTCACAAAAGGGACCTTAATGTCAAAGCGCATTCATATTATTTATTCATTTCATTTCAGACGGACATGATAAAACAATAACTTTTGTTAGATTAATGAGACACCAAGGGCTTATAAGTCCAACAACTTCTCTCTCTAGTGAAACAATTCACATCATTTCTCTCACCCATCCCCGTAATATATGTAGCCATCTTCTCAATGAATAAAAAATATTATACAATCACATCCCACAAATCATAATTATAAAACAATTCAAAACTAATCATTTTCTCAAATTTCAATAAAATCATATCATAACAACCCATCTCAACAACCATCCCATTACCGAGAAACTTTTTATACCATGTGGTTATCCAAAAAACCATCCTGTGACTCAAGTATACCTCACTAAAGGATAAACAATCATCCTCGTGTCATTGTTTTGCCTTGTATTATATTAATGATATATCTTCAACTTCATCGAGCTGAAGTTTATAATGTTGCTAAGAGCTCGACTCTGCCAACCCACCCTGTTCATGAGTTTAGCTTTACTGACCATCCTATGAGAAAGTGTTCTCTCCCGACCGTTATGCGAGATTTTGTTTGATCATGTGATAACTCGGGTCTTGCGAGGGTCTAGAGTAATCCACACAAGGCGAAATCACAATGTCGCTGGGGCGACCGCTCACGAAACCCGAGTCAATCAATAATTAACCCACAACAAAGATCAAACAATGAAAAATGGTGCGGAGTTAAAGTTTATTATAACTCTACAATGAATGTGTATAGTGTGCAAGCATGTAGAGGTCGAACATAGGGAACAAGCAGGATAGATTGGGCAAAATCAATGCTAAAGAATGAAAGTGATCAAATGTCTATACAAGTGCTAATTTGTGGGTTTTTAATTTTATATTTTTTTGATTTTATATTTTTGTATTTTGATTTTTAATTTTTTGATTTTGTATTTTCTTTTTATATTTTATATTTTATATATTCTTTTTCTTTTAATAAAGATATAAAACTATATAGAAGTGTGTATATATATAAGAGAGATGAGAGAGATGGATAAATAGGTAAAAATATTAAAAATACAGGAAATAAATTGTTTTTGTGCTTTTTATGTTTTTATAATATTTTTGTGATTTTTCTATATTTTTGCTAATTGTTTGGTATTTTTAAAGTCAGAAATACTGAAAATAGTGAATGAAATTAATGATCGAAATTAAAATGGAGATGAAAAATATCAAACAGTGTCAAAAACTCTCCAAATTAATTTTAAACTACAGATAATATAACAAAGAAAGTTTAGAAAGAGAAAACACATTTTTAGATTTTTTATGAATTTTATAATTTTTTATGAAGGTTTTTAGAGTTTTTCTATTTTTGTGAGTTTTCTTTTATATTTTTTAGTGGCTTTTGTCCTGAGTTAAAAGATGTAAAAACACACAAAATATATATTTTTTGGAATTTCTAAAAAATGTTTTATAACTTTTATGTATAATCTAATGCAAACAGTGAAGAAAATGCGTGTTTTTGAATTTTTATAAATGATAAAATGTGACAAAAATGCAAACTAAAGATATAGAGTAATAGCACAATGCAACAGATACACAATGGTATTTTTTTATCTTTTAAGGTTTTATAGATGCATGAAATAATTAGAGACAATAAAGAGAAACTACACTACCAGCAAGGGCATTTTTGCAAATAGTAAAAAGTTCAGGGCTAATGTGCAATTTTCCCACAAAAGTATAACGTGGTAAAAAATTTTCAGGACCAATCACAAATCACCAAAGTCCCAGGCGTATGTCTACAAAAATGCCAGGCCCACGTGCGTTGACACACGCGCCTGACAGGAACCTTTTTGTAACTACCTAAATCCTGGGGACTGTTTTGCAAAATAACCAGAACATATATAACTGCATAAAAAAGTTTCAGGTCTAAATAGTAATGCAAAATGGCTAGGATTCAATATGGAAAATCACCACCTCACGTGAACCGTCACGTGAGGTGACGTAGCCTGGACTATTATGCAATAAAACAAAGTGTGGGGGCCTAAATGCAAAATATCCTAAATAAAATACACGGTATAGGAATGATTTAGTCTTAATATTTAAATACAAAAATCACGAGGGTTGGAGTGCAAATACCCTCGCAAGGCGTGGATCGGACGACTGAGCCTCCGTCACTTGACATGCGGCAACACAAGGAGGCTCGATGACGCTTCGACTTCGACGGTCGGGATTAGATGATCCTCGGGGATCCGATGGTTTAGATGATCCTCGGGGATCCGATGGTTGGTAGCGGGCATGATCGAACAACAGTGGAGGCCCTTGGAAGAACAGGCTGAATCTGACGGCTGGAAGGTGATCGTGAAGAATAGGGAAGCGAGCCGACGAAGGTGAACTTCCTCGACCTCCCTCTCTCTCCTCCGACGGCAGTTGAAGCTCAACCGAGGCTGAGACGACTCCTGGTGTGGTCCTTTGTACGCTGGAGGCTCAAAAAGTGGATGACGGCCACCGGAGGTGGCTGGCGAAGACGGAGGAGCGATGAGGCTCCAGGTAGCTCCGGTGGAAGTCCGAAGGCGCTCCAGGTCCTTCAATATGTGTGTTGACCTATAAAAAGAGGGTGAAGGGGTCGAATGCAAATTTCCTCGACCCTGCAGCGGGGTGGAAAGGCAGAGGATGATGAAAATGGAGGATGCCGTGAAGAATATGGGAAAAATTCTCAAGCGCATCACGGAAGCGTGATGACATCGAATGTGATCGGGAGCGACTAGTCGTACTAGTTGCTTGATGCAGCGGAATTTAAAAATTTTAATATGATGAAACCACATGATCCAAGAACCTTTCTTGGATCGTTTCATCTAAACCACAATTAGGTATAAGGTTTACCTCTTGAAGCGTGGTTGTGATCGAATCTCTAAACAAAGAGACCTCCTGTCTCAAGTCCGATCCGACGGAGGAAACACTTGCGAGCGCGTTTATGAGACGCGTGCTCCTCGCAATCCATGTTGATGATCCAAGCAGCGGATCTCCCGATCTCGTCACACAAGATCCGACATCTTCTTCACGAGTGAGACGCAACGAAGGAGATGGAGATCCACGAGTAGATGATCCAACAGCATAACGACGATGTTGCATCGATGACGACTCTCACAATGGCTCCATGGTGGATGGCCATTATAAGAGAGAGAGAGAGAGGCTTGGCGTGTGGAGAAGAGAGAGAGAGAGAGAGAGCATTCATTAATTATCTCTAATGAAGAGCAATGGATGCCTCTTCTTATATAGGGTTTTGGGAATCCATGGATCTCAATCCATGGGCAACACATAATCAATGGATGAGATTGATTTGTGTTTCTTTCAATGGCTATGATCTTGTTGTAAAAACACAACAACAATTAATTTAATTTAATTTAATATACATCGATAAATCCATATATTTAAATTCAAATCAAATCAATTAATTATCCTTGGAGATAATGAGGAGATAAACCATATCCCCTAAAAAGGGGACGGCTACCAACATCTCATGAGATCTCATTATCTCATGATATATCTAGGATTTACAACAACAATTGTTGTAAATTACTTCATAAAAATAATTCATAATTATCTTGTGAAATATTCCAATCATGTCATTGGAAAAATGTGAATTACATTCACATCCCAAAATATAAATTATATTTTAATAAATCATCCAATGTGAATCCAATTCACATCAATAATTAATCAACAAATATAAATCACGAATAGCTCTCTCTTATATATTATAAATCGCATCTATAATATATATATATGATTAATATGGATAGTGCTATCCACATTATTCATATCCATGATAATTAAATCATATTTAATCATCTTGGATCTTTATTCTCATGTGCCAAAATAATATGAATCATATTCACATTATTCACATCTTTGATAATTAAATTACATTTAATTATCTCAGATAACTCTCCTTATAATATGAATCAAATTCATATTATCCGTGATAATTAAATCACATTTAATTATCAATTTTTCTCGATGCTTGTATACATATATCAACAATGAAATTATCCATGAACTCTTTCAAGGATAATGCGCTTTTTCCGCGGATACTTGGAGATAAGGACAAGGTGATTGTATTGTTCCACGTATAGTGACTTGTATATTGATATCACATCTCAAATCCTGATCTCACAGACCTCCTATAGATGCTTGATTAAATCAAGACCGTAAATCAAATCTTCTCATTGTATCTGAATCACATTCAGATCAATGTCCAACAATTGGACCAAGATCAGATCACTTCTCTACTGAGAGGAGTCACTAAAATTCAGACTCGTTTCATCACTCCATAGGAATGGAAGCGTCATGGTTATACAATCGTTTATGATTACATCACCCTCATGTATTCCTAATACATGTACATCCTGCATACTGGAAGACCCAGAATAAACCCAAAGTATAAGATCTATTTTACACTGTCTACTTCAGGGTTTTATCAGTAAGTTTCTCATTTGATCATTGGGAGTCGGTATCGATCATATACTTTCCAAAAGTATATATCATACATAAGTCTTGATCATATACTTTCCAAAAGTATATATCAAACCTACAAATTCAATCAAGCTTCCAAAGCTAGAGGATCGTGCACGGAATTTGATTCTTCCCAATATCTCATGAGTGAGCTCATGTCTTTTCGATTCAATAATGAACATGTATGATACCTTTGAGAGATCGTATTACTCATATGCCCTTGTATGCACACCAACGCGCCGGTGTATAGACCTTGATTAGGTCATCAACCTATTGGTCTGCCAAATGTACATACTCAGACATATAGTAACACATATGTCTCCGGTCAGAGGATGTGTGCATATATCATGATAGCATATGATATAGGACTTTGGTTATCTCGATCTCGTTAAGTCAAGTCTTTGACCTAACTAATCTAACACCTTCGAATCTCTATTCCTATGCATAGGACCTGTATCAAGAGGTCGGTTAGATATCAACCCAAATGAGAAAGGATTGCCATCTCCTACTCAGGCTGGAGATCATCTCTTAACAATCATTTGACGGTGCTTGATGAGTCCTCAATCTAACTCTTTAGATATTCATCCAAGCACCAGCCTCTATGATTCAATTATTGAATCAACAACTGCATGATTATTAAGATGGCCATGGTACATAACCCTAATTGTACTAAGGAACCTATTATGCAAATTAGTTATTCTTCATTTCAGATCAGGGAATGATCTTTGCAATAACATTTATTACATAATGGCTTGCCGTGGGCTCGCATGTCCAACAGGCTGGAGTTAGCTCTGGCGACGTGGCTGCGAGGCGATTCGATGGGTGAAACGCGAAAAGGAAGAGGGGGATCTACTCCTACGTATGTGGTAAACGAAAAACGCAAGAAAAATGCAGAAAAGAAGGGTCCTCGAAGGTGGAAGTATAACCTGAGATAAGACCTCGACGGCGAAGCTTCGTCGGAGGTGGTGGAGCCGCCTCGACCCTTCCTCGATCCACCTGACGCCCTGAAGATGGGGCTGTCACCTCCTTCTCACTAAAGAGGTCAAAAAGCGGAGAGGAACTGGTCCAAAAGGGGTTCAAAATCGAAAAGTAAGGTCGAAGGTGTTTTTCAATGGGTTGACGAGCAGCTGGGAAGATCGAGGCATATCGGGCGCGACATCGATTCAATCCTCAAGACATACCATGCATGGACGTGTATCCTTGGTCTACTGGGATGAAAAGTCGTGAAGACTCCATCATGAAAGGGTGCAAGGGCGAGCCTTGAAAAATCTGAGAAGTAGGAGAAAAATGAGGTTCTGACACAAATGCAGGGCAAGTTAGAGGTTTGACCTTCGGTCAACCCTCTGCGCCCCCTGGTTGGTCCACGTGGACCAACTAGGAAAAACATGCAGAAAAAGATTAGAAAAATAGATAAAAAATAATAAACGATTTTATTAATTTTAGATTATTAGATGAAAAATATTTATTATTTTATAAATTATTTTATTATTATTATTATTATTTATTTTTTGAGGTATAAAAGTATAAGTTACCTTTTATGAGCTATATATAGGTATATTCATCTATATATTTTATTATTTTCTTTTTATTTTGTATATTTAATTTTATTATTTTTGTTTATAATTTTATAAATTTATTACTTAATTCTATACACTTGAATATCCTTTTATTTTATTTTTCTGAAGTGTTTTGCATACTTAAATAAATAGATATATAATCTTCATAGGTATAGACATAGATAATTCATCTATGTGTTGTGTACAAGTATTTTATTTTGGTGTTTTCTTTGTATTTTTACTCTAGTTTTAATACACATTTATTATAAAATAATATTTGAAAAATTATAAAAAAAATAAAATTACAAAAATAATGAATAATAGATAAAATGAATATTTTAATCTGTACAAGTATACAGGAGGGGTCCAAAACTCAACTTTCAAACCGTAACTCCGAAAAACATGAAACCACCTTCATTAAATAACTTATTAAAAGTCATATACAATTAAAATGTGATTTTGATACATTTTGAGTTTTTATTCGAGAGACACAAGTATGGGGAGTTGGTATTTTGGAATCTTATTCATATCATAACTTTTTATCTGCACATTATTTTTGTATTAAATTAATTTTGTATTTTTCTATATTTTATTATCTACAATTTTCATGTTCAAGGTTTCTTTATTTGACGTGTAAAAAGTAGAACTAAAAATAGGTCCCAAAATGAATAAAGAATGAATTAGATAAAAGGTATTTTTGATGAATGTTGGCCCTTATCTCCCCCTACTTTATTCCTTGTCGACCTATTCATCTAGATGCCTAGGTCTCGGGGTTTTAGGTCATAAAATATCTGCAATATTTTATTCTTTTCCTTTTCTTCTCTTTATTCTATAATTTTGACTGTAAAAATCGTATTTTATACAATATTTACACACACATGCATGAATGCTAAAATGCAGGAATTAAGAGCATTTACATGCATTTATCAGGTTTTTGAGGCCAAAATGATAGAATAAAGATGATGAAATGGGGGTTCATAATCATGTTACATTCTCGTTGAGAAGAGTACGTCGTTACCAATTATTCCACATGGGAACATCTGCTAGCTATGAAATGCTTAAGGCTGCATCAGTTTTATATATTTGCAACCACTTGAGAACAACCATCAGGCTCACATGCTACCTATTAAAGTAAGCAACAAATCCTACGATGTAAACAATTTTATAGTAGGTGTTGCCGTGATATTTTTTAATGAAATCAATTCTAAAATCCAACAATATAGATGAGATCTCCGGTTAATGTTATGCATATTTACCAAATTTAGCTCAAATCCAATGTAATTTGCTATTTATTTTAATAATCAACATAAATTTCAACAATCAAGCAACTGAAATTCTATTTTAAAAAGGAGTGAACCTTTGACCACTAAGAGAAAATTGCAAACTAAGTCAGTTTGAGTGAATTCTGAAGGGTGTCCGGAACACTAATCAAAAGATTTAGGGCTTGTTTGATTACGGAGTTGGGCTGGGTTGGGGTATTCTCCTGTGAATAACAATTTTAAAACCGAACTGGACATTTAACCGGGCATGTATCGATTTTTGGTTTTTGTGGTCGGGCCAATGAGACCGACCAGTCGAACCGCTGATGACATCAACAATTCAAAGAAACCGGAAAAGATCGAACCGTTATATTATTGGTTTGGTTCGGGCGGTTCAATTGGGTTGAACTGAGTTAGACCGATATATCATACACATAAATATGAGAAATGTTACATCATATCTTTCGAGAATTTGTTTACTCTTATCCTTCCAAGTTTTTCCAATAGCACTTATACCCTTATTTTCAATACAATTGCATGTGTCTCCTATATTTTTACAAAATCAGTAGTAGTGGCCTTTTATTAGTACACCTGTGCTCCCATTTTATACCAACATATGGATGATAATGTGATTTTTTTAAAGAAAATATACGAGCACAAGTGAAATTACTTATGGGTATAAACGTTCTTATAAAAACTCGAAAGTGCATAATAATAATATTTCATAAAATTTATATACATACATATATGTGATGTAATTTTAAAACTAATTAAACTTCAATTAATTAATGAAATGTGTTGTTAATTTGTTGCTTCTCATGGTATGAGTATGACGACGTATTCTTTGTTCGTTATTGTTATAAGTGGACAACCTCATACATAATGTGGGAAAAGACAGACCATGCTCATATAGAATGAATGGACAAGTGATAATGAGTCATTCGCACAAGTGAAGGAGAAGAGATAAAATGGGTACTATAATATGTGTTAGAATGAGACTAGATTATGAATATTTATGAAAAAGTTGTGTTTTGTTAGTTTATTGGAAATTATGTTTTTTATCAAAAAAATGGATGGTTGAACCGATAGTTTAGTTCAATTGGTTCAACCGGTTTTTGACTGGTTTTTATTTTCCGAATAAAAACAGGGTGGTTGGACCGTTTTTCCTCTGGTTCTTGGTTTAGCCGGTTCAACCGGTCGGTTCGGTTTGAATTTTAAAACCTTGGTGAATAGTAGCTGTTTGAAGGATTGGAATGATAATTGTGATGTGATGTGAAATTGAATATGTGTTATATTATTTTTTTAATGATTATATATGCTTTTTATATTAATAAGTGTATTTGAACATGATTGAAAACCATATAACAAAGAAATTGCAGGTTCAATACAAATACTCCCAATCCAGAAATAGATTGGAGTTAAGGATATGTCAGGGAAGGGAACTACCCTTACAATCAAACAGACCCTTAAAATACGCAATTGGATTTTTAATCGACTTTGCAAAAAAATAACAAAATCACATGTATTTTCACATAGGTACGTACGTAGGCATTGTAATTTTGTACATCCAATACAAAGTATAAACCCTTTCTTCGTGTGGGTTCGCGGCAGTTCCTTCTCCGCATCTCCATGGCGGTGGAGAAGCCCTTCGCTTCCTCCGACTCCACCCTCTCCCGCTTCCGCAGAATCGTCCTCGGATGGGATTACCTTCGCCTCCTCCGCGACTCCGCAGTTCGTTCTTCCTCTCATCAAAACTACCCCCCTGCATTCTCTTGGTTTTTCTCACATGGGTTTCTCTTGTTTTCCTGCCAGAAGCGAAAGCAAAGCAGCAAAGATGCTGCCGTTGCGCGTTTGAAGCGAGTGAAGAGCACCTACAGGGACGTGGAAGAGTACCTGAGCGTATACGAACCCCTCCTTCTCGAGGAGGTCAAGGCCCAGATTGTCCAGCAGAAGGACGAGGAGGAAGGTGATGCTTTTCCTTTGCGGGGTTTCTTTGGTTGAAAGATATAAACGGGATCAAAGTCGACGAAAAAGAACAAGATGGTCTTTTTTCTTTTTTCACTTTCTCTCAAGGAGAAGAACGAGCGGTCTACTATAAAAGTTTTCGGTCTTAGATTTTTTTAGAATTTTAAAAACCCACATGATTAGAGGTAAGCCTATGGGTTTTGGCTGGACTCCATTTGATTGTATAGATTGGAGTTTGACTCACACAGTGTTGTAATTCTGAGATTGTAGATTGTGGGTTTAGTCCCACAACGTCAGAGAAGTCTAAAGGATCATAGTGTTGGAAAACACTGTACATAATGCTAGAAACATGCGCATATATGTCGAGCTTGGCTCGAGGTGTGTGACGCCCACACTTGACATGGTTTTTGATTTTTTTCTGCCTATATATATAGTTTGGAATGAATTCCAAGCGACACACTTCTTCCGCTTTCATGTTCTGCAAAGGTCCGAGCAACCCTGATATCCTTATGTACTTAGGGTTGACTGGGGTTAGGAGCATGTCGATTGTACTTTGCATCTCTTTTTCCAGTGTGACATCGTGTTTTCGATTTCGTTCCCTTGAGGCGGTTTTCAAAGATGACCATTGTGACATGCATCGTTGTAGTTAAATTCTAGGAGCAACATGCTAGGGCACATTGTACACCGGTATTCAGGGGACGTCGTTTCTCCGAGAGGAGTTCCTTTCTTGTGAATCCTTGGTGTTGATTTGTGATTCATATTTCTGTTTGCTTTTGTATTCATTCACTTTGTGATTGATTCATAATGTCTTTTGAAATTCACTTTGATCTCCATGTTATCGTTCTTATTATGCGTGCATGTTTATTTGATGGGAATCTGCGTTGACATCGACATATTATGCAATTTATGTAATTGACCATATATTTGTGTATGCACGCTTTTTCTGTGCACGACTATAAAAAGTGGACCAGACATGTAATGTGATTTCAGAAGTAAGTCGGCGTGGCTCCTTTTGGAAGATAAACGAGGTTGTCTTCTTTAAGGTGATTTTGAAAATTTAGTATACTCCAGTCTGAAGGTATGAGAAGTTTGATGATAAGTCTTAAGTCTAAAGAAGTGCTGAAAGGAGACTATTAGATATGACTTGTCTTGATTGGATTGAAGTTCAGGAATGACTTCTAGTAGATCTGTATTCTGTTTAAGGCAAAGAATCCATGTAGTTGACCCTACTATGGAAAAAAGAGGCTCAAATTTTCCTTTGACTTAAAAAGGAAAAAATATGGCGACATTGTTCCAGTAGTAACATCTCACTAGTTTCATTGAAAAATTGAAGTTCATATTTTTTTGTGTTAAGAGTTTGCACATCCCAATCCATTTTCTTAAAAAAGGATCAATAGTAAGTTCGTAGATGCACTCTTTTGGATCGTGGAATGGAGGTTAGTTTAATGTTGATGAACTTTTTGAAGAAACCTCCTCCAAAAAGATTAAAATGGACATTACACGTTCACTAACCATTGTCTAGTTGTAGGATTAAAGACGGGATAAATAAAGAATTATGTAGCTTTTTTAAAAAGAACTGTTCATTTTTAGTAGTTGTATGTTCTTTGTTGCACTAAATATGAAGATTATATATAAAAAATTCTTTCCTATCTGATTGGAGAGCATAAAAATCTCTGCAAAATATGCTGATCTATCTGCTTTATCTGCTCTAGAAATATTGCAATGTAGCTCCGGTGCTTTCCCTCCATTTTTATTTCAGGGCTAATTGTTTTTTTGGAGAACCTATTATATGATTATTTGTTGCAATGACAAAGCAAGTTATCCCGGGGCTTTCCTTCCATTGACCTTTTTATGGTTGTAAAAGAAGTCCACTCATTTTAACCTCTCATGTCATAGTCGCACCCAAAAAGAGACAAAATAGAATTGAAATTTTCCCTTGTTTTTTTCTTGCAACAAAATGTGCGTCAACATAACGGTTTCACAATCATGTGTATGTGCATGTTTGGTGACACATGCCACGTTTTTTTTGTTGATTACTTTTGAAGGTTATTTCTGGTTGGTTATTTATGGCTGGCTCTGATGGGGGTTGTATTACGTTTCTGTGTTCTCAGTCAGTGGATGGAGCAAGGGAGCTGTGGTAACGTGCGAGGAGTCAGGAGAGTTCCATTCAGTGACTCTTGTTGTTGACGATACGTTTCCTGAGGTGTCTGAGAACGATCTTTTGCTACTCTCCAAAGATAAGGTTGAGTCTCAAACTTGTATGGTTTTGTTGGACTTCTCATGCCATTATGTATCGAATAAGCTTAGTTGCCTTTTTACCCCAGCTTGACCGGACATAATTGAATTTCACTAGACCAGCAGAATTGATGAAGATGACCTTTCTATTCATGTTCCTCTATTTACAAAAAAAAAATCAACTTGTTTTTCTCTCACCTCACTTTGGTTAGGGAACATTTGAAAGTCTGGCGCCATTTCTTGGAAGCTGGATGATCGGCCGTGGGCATGAATTTTGATCTTTGTTTGGACCTTCAAATTACGTCTCTGATTTGCTTTACGGAAGTGCAAGTTTCACTCTGTCTTAGTATTTGCAATTAATTGCAATGAATATTTTTATGTACAATGTGCTTGAATACTTTCCGATTAATTTCGTCTTTGTTGCTTGTAACAACTATAACTATTTAAAATTTGAAACAAGTTCTCAGTCTGGATCCAAATTTTTTCATAGAACAGTTGAGAAATGGGCTGAGTATTGAATCGCTTTTGTTGGCAGTTTGAAGAAGGGTCTGCCCCTGATACATATGCATTTGCCATGGTAGAATTTCAAGGTGGTAACCAGACACTAAAAGCATTGGCATTTTTAGGGGGTGAAATAGTTTACACAGATAAAGATGAAGTGCAATCTAGTCCAAGGTTGTTAAGGATGCTTCCAATTATAATGAGGAAAGAGAACATATTTTATATACTAAAAGTAAGTTATATGATTCATTTTTTGTTCAGGCTTGATGAAATTGATGTTGGTATTGACTTTACGGAATGTTTTTACTCCATTTTAGTAACTTCAGCCGAGTTTTGGTGTTGATTTTGCTTAATCATGTTTCTCTCTATTTTACTTCGTGACCTGGAAATTCCAAGCTATTTTAAAAATGCATGAGGTGCATCGAGGCAGTCTTCTTGTATCAAGTTTGGGTGTAAACCTCTAGGTGATTGTGTAAGCGACACATGATCACATATCAAACAAATAGAAATTTCTTTGTATAAACTACGTTTTACCAGGAAAAACAATATAAAGAACTGATTGATGCTATATCATTCTACAACCAACATTGAAAAAGAAACTGTGACATAGAAAGACAAAACTGGTAGAGAACTTTAGTAAGTAGAATTATAACATAATTAGTCTACCTTTATACAGGAGCTAACACATAGTTTTCCTCCAAACTCTAAAGTAGTTCACGTTAAGGAAAATTGCAAAAAAATACAAAGTCAACAAATTTACACTTTGAGTTAGTGTACTGTGTATTTTTTCCATAAAAAATATATAACCTCATTGCAATGCTTAATATGTGGTTCTAACTTAAAAATTACAAGTGAAGTTTACAGCTTTGCGTAATGTATGTCTCACCCCCTTCGTCATCTCAAGATGTGTCCCGCTGTTATGAGTCTTATGTCTCAATAGACCTGACCAAGGCATGCATTGCCGGCATAGTTAGCGGAAGGCATCATTTGCGTCCAAATTGTGGTTTGCTCTTACCTTATCTTGAACACTCTTACCAACATGACCAAATTCGGAAGGTATCATTTGCTTCCGTATCTTTGCCTACTCTAACCATCTCATGAACATATTTATGATTGATCACCATGTGCTTAGATTGATCATCTTCTTAAGATATGATTAAAGGTGAACTCCCTATCAGAATTGGATTCTTGACATTTCATCCCTTAATAATCATCCCTTTACTTCTGGATTCTTTGTAAAATTAAACCTGGTGTTTCCAACTTTTGCACCACCAGGTTTCTTACTCGATTAAATTTTGAAAACTATTGACATTTAGTGTATTGTTTGTAATCCATAATAAGTTCCAAACTATCTTTGAATTGGGTACCCCAAAGAAGAGGTGCTTGGCTTCGGGAGGGGGACGCGAATACCTCCTCCTTCCATCGTGTTGCTAGCGGGAGACGCAGATCCAATGCACTGCGATCCATCTCCATTGATGGGACTTGCGTGGAGGGGAATAAGGAGACGGGGAGAGCTATTGCGGCTCACTTCAAGAGCGTGTAACTATTCCGAGAATGTGGAGGTGGCTGGGCCTCGACACTCGCGCCGTGGCAGACTCTTACCATGACATGCTCGTTCGTGATATGACCTTGGAGGAGATTAGGGATGTTGTGTGGGATCTGAACGCTGACGCCGCACCCGACCCTGATGGGTTCCCGGTGTCATTCTATAAGGATTTTTGGGATCTGGTAGGGCAGGAGGTGTTGGATGTGGTTTCCGAGTTTTGTTGGGGGAACACTGGATTCGACAAGATCAACCGTGCTCTCATCATATTATTGCCCAAGTCGTCGGCGCCGACTACCATTGATGACTTTCGACCTATCGCGGTCTCAAACGCACTATATCTTATTACCGCTAATGTTCTCGCGTCCCGGTTGAGCAACATTCTTGACACTATTATTTCACTAATGCAGTCGGTATTCATTCCTGGTAGGCAAATTGCAGATTGCCTTACGCTTGCATCCGAAAGCATCGCGGATTGGCAGAGGAGGGACACAAGTGGCGTCCTGTGGAAGGTGGACTTTGCAAAGGCTTACGATAGCCTTGATTGGAGATTTCTGTGGTCGGTGCTTAGGAGAATAGGGGTTCTCGGAGATGTGGATCTCTTGGATGAGGAGGTGTGTCACCACTGCCTCCTTCTCGATCATGGTTATTGGCCGTCCGGAGGGGGGCCTGGTCCAGCCCAGGAGGGGGGTACGCCAGGGGTGCCCTCTTGCTCCCATGCTTTTTATCCTTGCGGCGGATGCCCTATCTGATATTGCCACTCGTGTGGTCAACACCGGCCTATCGAGGGGGTATTCCAGGGAGGGCTTGCTGATTCCAATCCTGCAATACGCCGACGATACACTTTTTTTCATTGAGGGGGGTCTGGAGGAGGCTAGGGGCATGGCTGTGGCCATGGAGATCTTTGACGAGTTGTCGGGAATGATTAAGAACGATTGCAAACCAAAGTTTGTTCCTTTCGACCTTGCGGATTTGGAGGCCGACGCATGTGCGATGACGTTGGGTTCGGCCTGCTCTTCATTGCCGATGGATTATTTGGGGATGCCCTTGACCTTGGGCAGAACGAGGACGAGAGATTGGCTGAGGGTGGTGGAGAAGGTGGAGAAGAGGTTGACTGGGTGGAAGTCCGCGATCTTATCGAGAGGGGGCCGACTGGTTCTTTTAAAGGCAGTCATTGCGTCTATCTCGATCTATTTTCTATCTAATCGGCGAATGCCTAAGGGGATCAGAGCTCGGCTTGAGAAGCGGATGCGTGCCTTTTTATGGGGGAAACAAAAGGGGGAGTCGAGAGGGGTCCACCTGGTTGGGTGGGAGGATATTACGTGCAAGAAGGATCAGGGAGGGTTGGGGGTAAAGTCGCTCGACCAAATGAAAGACTCCTTGCTTCTTAAGTGGGCGAGCAGGATATGGGGGCCGGGGGGGATCTCTGCTGCGAAGTGGTTCGGCGGATCTATGGCGTGGGGGGGACGCTGCCTTCGCAGGTCACCCGTGTTGCCTCCCCCACTCGATTTTGGAGGGGGGTTGTGGAGGTCTTCTTTTTTTTTGAAATCCAGAAGCAAGGGGGATACACTCGACGGTGCACTCCCCAAAAATCTTATTCAATAAGAAGAGGGAACATAGAGGACAACAGAAAAAAACAAAACCACAGTACAAAGTCATTATGACGCCCAATCCCTCACCAGGTGTTTTACAAAAGAGCCCACATTCTCCTTATAGAACCTTTGGCCCGAGAACAATAAGTCATTTCTCCCCCGCCAAAACGCCCATAGCACGACCACCAGAGAAAGCAACTCCAGCATCGGCCTCCCTTTATTAGCCCGAAGCGCAGACCAGAACGACTGGAGGTCACTAGTGCAACACCAACCCAAATCAACCCTCTTCCAAATCTCAACCACTTTGGGGCATAGAAAAAAGAGATGCTCCACATACTCAACCGCCGCATCGCAAAGTAGACATCTATCGGAAATCACACCTAAGAGCCGAGCACAACGGTTCCTCGTCATCAACCTCTTCCTCTTGGCAGCCATAAAAAGAACTCAACCCGCTCCGAGTGATACTCTCCGACAACGATGGTGGCGGTCTAGAGATAACGCCAAAGGCCTTCTTGACCGTGAAGGGGGACTCCTTCCAGCACCAGTGATCGCGTCCCCCAGGAGGGCGCCCAACCTCCCTCACCGTCTCGATCAACGCCAAGAATTCCTCCATCCTCTGATCCGAGAAATTCGCGGAAAAAGTTGGACACCAATTCCCATCCAACCAGCAAGCCGCAACCGAACAAGATTTATCTTCAACTAACGCAAATAACCGCGGGAAGCGGGAGCAGAGGGGTTTCCCCCGCCCAATCGTCCGTCCAGAAGGAGAAAGACTCCCCCCCACCAAGCACCGAACTGAAAAGCTCAATATTCTTCAAGAACACCTCCACCACCCCCTCCAAAACATGGTGGGGGAAGCAATACAACATATCTGCGACGACAAGCCTCCCCCCACATCATAAATCCTCCACACGATACTGCTGCAGAGATCCTCCCCCGGCCCCCAAATCTTGCACACCCACTTAAGGAGCAAGGCCTCGTTCATATGCGCGAGCGACTTGATTCCCAGCCCCCCGCTCCTTCTCGTAAGTAATATCTTCCCACCCAACCAAGTGAATCCCCCTCGCCCCATCCCCTCTCTTCCCCCATAAGAAGGCACGCATACGCTTCTCCAGCCGAGCCTTGATCCCCTTGGGCATCCTCCGGTTGGACAAAAAGTAAATCGGAATCGCCGAAAGGACCGCCTTAATTAAAACAAGTCTGCCACCTCTCGATAAAAATGCGGACTTCCAGCCCGCCAATCTTGCCTTCACTTTCTCCACTACCCTCAGCCAATCCCTTAGCCGCGTCCTCCCCACGTTCAAGGGCATCCCCGAGTAATCCATTGGCAGTGAAGAGCACGCCAACCCCAAAGCCACTGCATAATCATCACGGTCCAGGACCGCAGGGCCGAAGGGCACGAATGAAGAATATTACGCTTTTCAGACCGGTACTTGTTGGGGGGGGGATCTTTCTCCTTTTGGACGGACAATTGGACGGGGGAGGGGGCCATTTGCTCGCGCTTCCCTCGGTTGTATGCCCTGGCTGATGACAAATTTTGTTCGGTTGCGGACTGTCGGGTTGATGGTAATTGGTGCCCCACCTTCTCGGCGAACTTCTCGGACCAGAGGTTGGAGGATTTCTTGGTTTTGCTCGATGCTGTGAGGTAGGTGGGACGCCCTTTGGGGGGTCGGGACCACTGGTCTTGGAGGGGGGCCCTTTCACGGTCAAGAAGGCCTTCGGGACTATCTCTCGACCGCCGCCGTCGCATTCGGAGATGTTTAGCCGGGACTGTGCTTTTCTTTGGGCTCTCAAGCTTCCCGAGAGAATTGGTTTTTTTCTTTGGCTGCTCAGGAGACAGAGACTGATGACGAGGGACCGATGTGCCAGGCTGTTGCGTTCCATCTCGGACAGATGCCTGCTATGCAATGACTCCATTGAATCCGTGGAACACCTCTTCTTCTTATGTCCCGTGGTGATTCAAATATGGCAGGGGGCTGGCTTGGACTGGTGCTGCACGGACGATTTCCAGACCTTTTGGAACGCGCTTCTTGCAAATAAGGATAGGCCGACGGTGGAGATTCTGTATCCAGTGGCCGTACTGTGGGCGATCTGGAGGGGTAGGAATGATTTGCTATTCTCAGGCCAAAGATTCTATAAGGAAAACGTGGGGATTTATGCTAAGCGATTGCTGGAGGATTAGGCGTTATAATGGGTCTGTTGTAACGGCGTATGGTTGTACTTTCTCCTTTCTTTTTTTCTCTCTTCTTCTCGCACTTCAATAAAGGCTTGGGGCGTGCACCATCGAGTGTCTCCCCCTCGTTTATGGATTTCAAAAAAAAAAAGAAGAGGTGCTTGGTATCCTCCTCTTGTGAACCGCAAAGCTCACATGTCACATCATATGGTGAGCCCATCCTCTTATATACTCATTTGTCACCAAAGAATACCGTACCTTGGGACTTCATAGGGAACCTCAAAGCTCAAGTCTCCCTACAATCCTTTACTAGGGGACACACATGGATATTAGCACTTTTCTTAGCATTCCATAGATCTTCCTCGGAGAAATATTTCAGCCATTTTTCAATGCAGTTTCTCGGAGATCTGCACTTAAACTTTGAGTAGGTAGAACTCCTCAAGCCTCCAATCATATGTGCATCCTAAAGAAGTGGCTTTAAGTTCCCAGTCCATTGATTGACTAACATGTCCATACTAAGTAATAAACCAACATTTTTTGAAAGGAAAAAGGGCATTCACTGCTAAGGTGCACGTCCAAAAAATTCGCCATTAACTCATGATTAAAAATACATGGCTAAAGCCACAGAATTACACAGACAAGGATTCTGCTAATACTCTAACATGCTTAATTACATTCTTGATATTAAAACTATCCTGACAGAACACCACCACGTTTCTGGACAAGCAGTTTGTCCACACTACAACCACAATCCAGATCATGCCTATCTCATTACCATGCCAACTTGAACCAATAGAGTTCCAGAAGCTATCATAATAGTATCTGGCCACCTCAGAACAAGCGAACTTCTCCCAAACACCCTTTGAGCTCTTACCCGAAGAAAAGATGATTGATCTCACCTGAAGAAAAGATGATTGAATCCTCATTGGACCCAGAATACTGGATACTCGGTGCTACCCTCTTGAAAGAAACGAGTACGTCTAGTCCCAGTTATCACTCTTCCATGTCTCAGCATAAGCATCAAAAGATCCTTCATCATTTGATCTGACAAATTGGACCGAAACGTCAATAAATATGAATCCGTGTGTCTCAACCAGAAGAACATTAGGATCGAGCACCGAGCAAACAAACGGGGAAAAATCTTGCTAAAAAAACCATCCTCCAATAATCTCGCCAGAAACAGAACCCACCGTCATCTCCCAGCTCGGGTCTCATCAATGGTTTCACCTCAGGAATAACCATATAGATTCCCTTTCAAAACATCTAAGACGAATCACCCACTTTCCTATACTCCGAAGCCATAAGGAAAACCCCATAGTTCTTTCGTATACATGTGCAAAGTAGATCACCATTATTGTCGGAAATCTTGATGATGTACTCAGAAAAAATGATTTGTCCATCTCTTTCGAGCTTAAAAACCAAGCCCACCATCAACCTTAGAGTACATAATAGTTCTCAAATGATCCAATCCACCAATGACACATCAAGGAATTCACCAGAATTGGACTAAAAGAAGTGCCTCATGATCTTAACACCAGTTGGGAATAATCTGTAGGAGAGGACGAGAACATGGATAAAGGAAAGGGCAGACATGAGCAATACGAGTTTACCACCTCTAGACACACACAAGAAGACTTCCAACTTGACAATCTCTTCTCCAATTTCTTGACCAAAGGCTACCAATCCGCCTGCAGCAATCCACGAGCCATCAATGGAAGGACATGATAATGCATGGGCAAACAAGCCAATAAGGTAGTAGATGCAGTCGCACAGATCGAGATCTCCTCTTCACTCAAGCCAAAAGGTACAAAAACTGACTTGGCTCTGCTGGTCCTCAATCCAGAGACATCATCGAATAAAACGAGAACGGGCCCTCTACAAGCTACAACTCTTCGCTCCACCCTTAGGAAAAATTTCATGTCATCAATATACTGCAAAACCAGTATGGACAGCTCATCCCTCGAGTATGTAAAATAAAAGCCTCCAACAAAAACACGCTCCAACATCACCATCAAAACATTGAAAGAAGCCACCCCCAAGCAACCCATTAACCAGAACAATGCAAGAAGGGGTTGTGACACACCGCTTCATCCATGATATCTAGGTGTTCGAAAAACCCCTCCGATGAAGCCACACCCAAAGCAACCACCATTCCATGCAGTTGTGTGCTGTCAAAAATTCCATCCCTCCCTGAACGCTGCCTTTCCTCCAATTAGTCACAATTTCTGACTCCATCAGTATACTACCTGCCATCTGCTTACCAGGCAAAATGACACACTGTGCATGCAAGATAATCTTGGCTAGCACCCCTCCTAGATGATTCCCAGTAGCTTATGTACAACTAAATAAACTGCTTTAGATAATGCAATGGGATGAAAGTCTTCCATCTCGACCTTTACATTCTTCTTGGGAAGCATCATAATGAGGGACTGGTTTAAACGCTCGAATCCAAAATTCCCTCTGGTGAACTCAATCATCATAGCATTGACATCTTCTGCCATTAAATCCCAAAAACTCCTTGAAGAAAAAAATTGGAAATTTGTCAGGTCCATGACACCCATCACTAAGATCATAGACCGCCCACATAATCTCCTGCATATCAAAATCTCTGATCAAGGCCACAACCTCCTGACTGGAAGTCTACGAAACCCATAGACCAAACCTCCTTGAGCCGCTGGATGGTGTGTCGACCCAGGGAAATAATCCGTAAATACTCTAGCAAGCATAAACTCCCCATGAAAAACCTCCCCCCTCCCCCAACTGCAACATAATGGATGAGATTTGGGCGAGGCCGACTACTAGCCACCGCATGGAAGAAGCTATTATTCACATGCCACTTTTGACGAGACCTCTGACTCCACTCCACCTCCCTCTTCCGATCCTCTTCCTCAATAATTCTGCATTAAGTCCCAGCTTACAAGATCAGCCCATCCATATCCCCCTCGTTCTCCAATAAGGGATCATTAGAATCTGGATAAAACATGTGATAGTGAGATACTATGTAAATGGTATAATATATCGATAAATTAGTGTTGCGGGATTCTTCCCACAACCCCTATAGGAGGAGGTGATCATCGACATAACACATCCTGCAATGAGCTGTTGTTTAGTTATCTGAATTTGGCTGTCTTAGCTTTCAAATGATTGATAATGGGGTCGGTATTGAACTGTAGAGGCATGAATTATGGACACATATTTAGGTGCTTCTATTGAACTGTAGAGACATGAATTATGGACATGTATTTAGGTGCTTCAATACCCTACCAGATACTGAATGCTTTTAATAGCTGTCTTGTCTGCCTTCAATAAGTTTTGTTGTAACGGTGCTGTAACATTTGCTGTCTGTGCTCGTAATATTTGGGAGAGAATGCAAGAGCATGTGATGTTTGGAATAAAATATTAACAATTTCCAGGTTTGCAGTTTATCCACTATCATGCGGGAATTTACAGCTTTACATTCTCTTGGTTCTCTTCCCTTTAAGAATTTGATCTTATCAGCAAGTAACAAGTCTGAGGATTGCACATCGGAAGATCGTGTTTGGAATGTTCCAAGGCCTCTTATGGAGTTTCTTGAAAGTACACACAATGAGTCTCAATTGCAAGCAATACGTGTAAGTCCAATTCTTAGCATCGTGTAATGGATTCACACACAATATAAATGCTCTTTGTGGACAGAAAAAATGGTTGGTACTTCAGATCACTTGCCCATTTCAGTTTAAGTTGCACTCTATCCCCCCGACCCCTTCATTTCTTCTTCCAGAAAGTATCCATTTTCATGTTTGTTCTTGAATTTATTTTTTTGACCATTGGTTGATTGTTGCAGGTGGGCCTTTCTCGCAGACCTTTTGTTTTAGTACAGGTAAGCTTGTTGGGTTTATGTGGTTGCATTTTATGTACACGGAATCTTGCGTTCATTATTTATATGAGGTTTTTCTTTCTAATTAATATGCATAACATTTTGCTTGGTCATGTACTAGAAAAAATTATATTTGTAACATTTTGTTTATTTTCTATGTTGAGTTGATAAGACATGCATTGAAAATGATGAAAGATCGTATAACATGCATCCAACAAGCATCTAAACATTGAACCTTGTCCAACATCCATCGTATTTCAAAGCTACATGCTTCAAGACTATTACGATTGTCGTCCTACTCCATGCGAGAAGCAATCGATTATTAATGTTGAATCTCGCCATTGTAACTTGTAGTACAAGCCCTATATATAGGTCTCACTCACACCCAAAACTATTTCTCTAGAAGATTTGGAACTAAACACATGAGCCCATACTAGACACTAGATTCATCTTTCCACTAGATTTAACTTTCGAATTGACCTAACCCTTCTCTATTCTTAACATTCCCCCTAAGTTGGAGCATGCCATGTTTAGCTTATAAAAATTGGATATCCCTCATATACATAATACGTGGCATTATAGACTACTGCTACTCAATGCATACTCTCCTCTCGTTACTGATGACGAGGATGATACGTCTTCATATTATTTTGGTGAGTAGGATGAAATGATCTATAAAGCAATTGAGTGGAAACAGAGGTTCTCGAGGAAGCAATTGAGTGGAAACAGAGACTCTCGAGCTCTGCATCAGTAAGAGTTATCGGCATGGAACAAGTCTCTCTCTGGATATCTTTGGCCAATTGCTTGTCTCCTCAACATTTCATCACAAGACTTTTCTGTAACACCTATGATAGGTTCACATCGGGTACTAAAGAAAAGTGAGAGATGGTTAAGTGGAAGTCTACTACCCGATAACTTGAGCTTAAGTATTTTGAGGGCTTATTGATGGGCCCATTTGGGTCTATTCCCAAAAAGTTGTTAGGATCAATAGTCCTCAATAAAGTCTTGGATCTAAGTTCGGGAAGTTATAAATGGTAAAGCATGTTCCCTATTACCATGGAAAGGCCTACTCGAGAGGTAGAGTTTCTCCCACTGAAAGTAAGGAGAAAAGGGTTATATGAGAGGTGGATTTGCCACTATCACTTGGTGTAAGTGATGTGATATGTTGGATGAGGATGTTGCATGTATAATTAGGGGATATTGTGGCATACTATTATAATATCGCATTAGATGCTCACAAGAAGCGAGTGAGGGTTGTGTTAGTGGAAGTCTACTACCTGAAAACTTGGGCATACACATTTTGGATGATGGTTGATGGATCCATTTGGCTCAAGCCAAATAAGTTTTTTGAGAAAAAGTGTGCGACGTCAAGGAGATGCCCACCCATAACTATATGCATATTCACATAAGACCGATAAGTTGTGAGTATAAGTAATCCTTGATAGCAACTCATGCCTAGGATCGAGATATTATATTATTTCCTCAATCTCTCTCAAAGGTCGAAAAAGTGTACATCTTCATCCCTAAAAGATTGCAAAAACGGTCTTGGTATTATAGGGACCTTGAAATTGTCCCCTTTAATATGAAAAGTTAGAGAACAAGTCTCTCTCATATGGGGACCTCAAAAGACATGTTATCTTTCATAGGAATCTCAAAAGGATCTTATCGTGGGAGCTTCAATGGTCACACATCAGTGATTAGATTGGGGGTAGAGGTGCCTTTAGGAGGTCGATTCCAATGGAGGTCAAGCTTGTAGAAAGAGGTTGGTCGTTATGGTTGACATTCCATTGGGTGGCGATGTGGTTTATGTGATGGTGGATAATACAAAAGTTGTCGGCCAAGATCCTGGTTTGACGTGGAGAGGAAATCTGTGGAGGGCGATGTCTGTGGGTGGGAGATGGTGGCACAAGTAATGCTGGCATTAGATTTGGTTCAACCACAATAAATGTGATGCCCTCAGATCCGGGTCCCGTTTACACGACACTCATAGCGTTAGATTCTTAATTGGCTGCATTAGTTCAACCGAAATTGAAGGGAAAATTTTCACGTTTTGCAATGACGTTCACAATCAATATAAACAACTATAGAGCCAAGTGTCACCAACTTTCCATTGATTAATTTTCATATAGTTTACATGTAACAAAAAGTAATATTACATCATGCACATGTATCCCAAAATATAGAAAAGAAGAAAAAGCATTATACAATAGTTGAACAAAAGCTACAAGTATACTGTCGAGTATAACAACGGATGCTCGGGATCATCAATCTGCTACTGCGATGCAGATGCCTTGCCTGCAAGCATGCAAGGAACAAAAGAATGTCAATAAATGTTGGTACAATTCGGTATATTAAAAATAATAATAAGTAATTTAGTGTTTCCAAAAGAAAGCAGTTAGATAGGCGTTGATATTTGAGAATAACAATCTAATTACGTGGAGAAAGATTTTCAAGCTACTCTGTTTGTAAAGCCCATGTTCACCCATCACCCCATAATGTTCCATATATGTATTTCATATTTTAATTGATGACCTGCATGTATGTTATTAACTTTTTGCCATTTAAAGATTATGTTAATGGATCTTGATGTTGAGGATGATGAATTTCATATATCCTTAATTCTGTCTAATCTTCTCAAGTCTAGTGGATAGTCTATGGTCTTGGTCTGAATGTGACCTTACACAATGACTCTAAGGCGTGAAGAGTACCTTAGGATTGGGGTGTTTCAGTAGGCATGCAATGAAGTATAATGCATTATAACTAAGTTCCCAACACGTCCACTAACTTCTCCTGTCATTTGTAGTACTAGTTCCAAGATCTGATTAATTGTCGATGGTTGACGATTGATGGCGATTGATGATTCTGGTAGCAAGCTCAACTGAACTGATCTCAACTATAGCCATTGTCAAGCCTATTGGCGGAACGGTAACCGAAACTCAAGCAGTGAGGAATTCTCTTAAAAGACCCTTCCATCTCGCACCCTAAGTGGATGTGCGACCCAGTAGAGAGATAGGTCTACTCCAAAACTACGCCATAGAGATGGGTGGGAGAGACTCTCCAGAAATGTCATTCTAGAAACCGACCCGATCGATATGAGCAAATGAGCTCATAAGGAAAAACTAAAATCAAGGGACCCCCAGCCTAGGTACCCTAAAACTGAGGGTCAGTGGAACTGGTCAACAATCGGGATCCCAACGAGGCGTAAAAACTGTAACAAGGACTGGGATCTTAGACCCGCGCACTTGGCGGCCACTGCCGTAATCGGGCTTCCTATCTCCCGTCCAACTGAGGATTACTGCACCCTCCCACAGTTAGGTGTATGGGTCACCGTGACTGGCACTCTAAATTATAAGTCATCACTGATTCTTTACTTGCCTGACTACTCATCTCTATCTCAATCTTTTATGTGGTTGACTGTACAGATTTAGGTCTTTTGGTCAACGATCTTATTAAAAATGCTCAATGATTAGTAGAGTATACTTAAAGAATGATTTCATGGAGATGATTGGTTTTTATTTTCATAGGTTATTATTTTTACAATTATAAAAATAGAAGCTACTCATTGGATCTGAATCTTAGTTCAATTTTATGCTATATTACGCAACTCTTTTCTATTGTCGATATTTATTATTGGGATATATGGTGAACTAAGCACCGCCAATGGTAACAAGTGCTTTGATTGATACCCAATTTGTTGATGTGAGTCTCTGCCTTTAATCAACATACACAACATTCACCTTACTCATAGGTACAAGAAAATCACCTCATGCTAGTGCATTTTAAAACGATCACACAACATGCCTAAGTTGGATCGTGTATCCAACTGCTCAATTAAACTAAACCTTATATCCCTCTCAGCTCATGCTATTATAGTTATTGGTAAGTAATCCAACTTTTGTGTTCATTCTTAAGGATTCAACTTCACACCTTGACTAATTCAATTGAGGTCTTTTCCCTGCGACTTAAATCCATGTCACTTACTTTCCATCCATTCAGTTCAGTAACAATACAAACACTTGTTTTCTACCCATTCCAAAAGCCACGATTTAGCATAGTAGAATCACAACGAAATAACTATTTGGACTCTTGGAGAGTGTTCTACAGGATGCCCCTACTACTGCAATCATGAATCTTAGCTTTTGGATACTGTTAGAAAAATGCAGTAGAGAAATCGAAAATGATCCAAAAAATATAATTAGCACCAGCAAAACAACTATTTGACATTATTTCCTTAAAGACACGGACTTTAACCTCACAAGCCTAAACATTTCAGCAAAACTAAAGAAATCTTACAATGCTGCTGCAAATTAAATGACAACGTCATGATACCAGTTGGGTATAGACAGGATAACTGGTTGCCAATCAAATATATATCATTCCAGGACCTAATAATGTAGAGGAAACCATGCTGTCCTTGACAGACCATGGAACTGTGTACTTACTCAAAAAAAGTTTACCAAATGTGTGAAAATAAATGTCTCTTCCAAATGTAATTGACACCTTTGGCTTCCTAGCACCGGAAACTATTGAGCTTTTAAAGAGGATCCAAAAAGTGATGAACAGTAATGTGATGGACCCCAGATCTATGGATGTAGTGTTTAGAAGGATTGGCTTTGCAATTCAAAAAGGACTAGCGGCGCAGCTTGTTGCCCGCTTGCCTTCTGTTTCGATGTAAACTTTTCCCTGTTGATCATGAAGACCTATTTTAAATTAGTGTAATTACAGAAATCACGGATCCCACATTCTTCTATCGTTCTTAAGGAACCTATAGAAAATTTTATACACAAAACTCCACTTATAGACGTGATTTTTTTGCTTGAAAAGACTCACTCTCTTCTTCCACTAATTACGTTAATTTTGTACATTGGATTGTACCTATTATTGTTCTAATTTGGAGGGAAAAGGAATTGCATGCAGCAGCTCCAACGGATGTTTGAAGCTCCAGGGGTCTTCTAACAATGGCTACAGCATAAGGCTCTTCCAGATGAAGAGAAACAATAGCTTTGGCTGCTGTTACACTGCCCACAGCAGTAGCAGAATGGGAGTTTGGCTGTGAACGTCACCTTCTTGGATTGAACAACAGGCATAGATGGAGATTGGGAAGATTTTTGGGCTTCTTTTGGGAGTAATTAACAAGGCTGAAAGGGGAAGAGTTTGAGACTCTTGGTTGGAAACTTGGAGAGGGATTGGGGGAGAAAAGGGAAAGTGCTTCAGGCCTTGTTTATAAGGGAGAATATGCTGATGTCAGTTGCTGCTCATGCTGCTGACATGCGCAACAGCTTTATATATTTTATATATTTTATTTATTTTCTTTTTTTTGAATTACCAAAGTTGCCCGCATTTGCACTTCGAGTCTCCGATTTTGACGAATAATTGCTCGTTTTGACCGTCTCTGAACGACGATCAATATCAATATAATATTCATATACTTTGGATCGGGTATGAATTATCACATTTTTCGAGATACAATCTTGATTTGGGGTTAAATTTTGTGACTTTAAAATATTAAATGATCTCCAATTCGATGAACCGCCGATTCCGTTGATCTTATTTCATCGAGTTGGATTTTTTTGGGCGGTCTCGGTTTGTTTTGTAGTTTCCGATTTTGTGTCGCGGCTTTTCCTTAGCAAGCATTACAATGCGATCTATTTTTAGTTTGATCGTGATCGAGCAAATTTCGATTTGCGATTAACGGATCGTTCTTATTCAATATTAATTGAATACTAATCGGTCCTGCATACCTTTAATCGGGTTGGATCAGATTATTCAGATTTGGATGTTACAATAAATGGCGGGATTAATCGTGGCCCCTTGAAGGTCCTCGAATGGAGATGGCAGTATGAGGATTGAGGTTGTCAACTCGAGATGCGAGGATGATCCATTTGTACTGGGAAAATGGGAGGGTGGATGACATGAGGCTGAGGGTGGGCTTTTAGTGTACCTATTTTGGTGAAACTAGGGGAGGTGGTGGGTAGAGGCATGCATGACTCTTTTTGAGATAGACATGTTTAACGATGTTGTGTGATGGAGAAATCTGTTCAGTCGGATCTGGAGATTGTTTTTAGAGGTGGGTTACTTAAAAGATGTGGATCTGCAAAGCCCTTTAGAGGTGGGTCAGGCATGATATCTGATTGCGTCAACGACTTTTGATCCTATTTATTTGGCATTGTTGGTGGGGGTGGGGTCTTGGGATCATTCTTGAGTAGCACTAGGTGTGGATCCATTCTTTGCTCTCAGGGACATACAATAACTGAAGGAGTCATTTTGAGGTGCAGGTGGGAGCGACGATAAGGCCATTTGGAGTGATAACCTGATGTCTGGTGGTAGAGATCTCTCTGCGTGGGAGCATATCTCAAGCGGGGGTAGTAGTGATATCTGATGTGGACACAAGATTGAGGTGATGGGGATGGTAGTGGTGGGCTTATCTTTGGTCAGGAAGGGTCTGTTGGTGGGCATGCCAATAATGACTACTTTTGGGCTTGGGGGTATAGGGGGTTACGGTGTTGGGGGGATTGAGTGAAGGAAGGTCCTCCTTGAAGGAGGATGGGGATTCCAGTAAGGTTTCAAAACTAGTCTTTATAGGTAGGGGTCGTTGTGAGCATGGGGTAGTAGATAGTGTCGGAAGTCAATAAACATCAAGGAAAGGGGATGTGAGCAAAAAGGAAGGAGGTGACGAGGATGGTGAAGAAGCATGCTTGCGAAATGGTAGAATGAGGCATGAGGTAGGTGATGCCATGTTGGACGATTAGCTGTGGGTGGAAGGGACATTGGGGTGGTCGTCGAACTGACAAGTGTGGTCTGAGGGGGATCATGGGATGAGAGGAGATGTCTCAAGTTGATGTTGGAAGGGTGGAGGTGAAAAGGGATGGCTGCCCATGGAGCATTCCGAGGCTGAAAGCCTGAAATGGTTACATTTTTTTGAATGATGTGGTCGTCGAACTGACAAGTGTGGTCTGAGGGGGATCAGGGGATGAGAGGAGAGGGCTCAAGTTGACGTTGGAAGGGTGGAGGTGAAAAGGGAGGGCTGCCCATGGAGCATTCCAAGGTTGAACGCCTGAAATGGTCACATTTTTTTGAATGATGGTGGTTTGGCTGAGATTTAGGTTGAGATGTATATAAGCGTGGTGATGCCCAAAGAGGGATCTATGGTTGTTTAATGCAATTTTTTGATAGGAATGTTTTAGTGTAACTCCTTTACGAATATAAGGGGCTTGCAGTTAGAGGGAAGGATGTGCAGTATATCGTGGAATGGACGATTGATGTTGTCCTACTAACACCTCAATACTTGTGATGTTGTGGGGTGGATGCACATTGGGGGTGGGGATCGGTGTGAGTGGGTGCACATTGCGGTTCGATTATGTACTCTGATCGCATATTGGCCGCATATGTGTTATGCGTTTCAGTGGGGTTGTCGAATATGCATATGCAGCTTGGACAATATATCTGAACATTGTGTATTGCTAACTGGGGTCATTGTTCGATCATTTTTTTTTGAAGTCTAAAAGGGAGGGGGAAACACTCAGCGGTGTCCGCCCCAAAATATATTAAAAACCAAAGAGAAAAAAGACAGGAACAGACGGGTCAAAAACAACATCGCAATCCACCCGTTACAGTTTCCAATCGAGAAGTAACCGATTAACAAGCACACACATATTTTCTTTGTAAAAACGTTGACCCGAAAAAAGGAGGTCATTTCTTCCCCGCCAGACCGCCCAGAGAATGGCCATGGGGGTGATCCGCTCCCCCCGCGGTCTATGAATGTTCGCATATGCCGAATCCCAAAAAGATTGGAAGTCATCCCTGTTGCACCAAGGCGGTCCCAACTCTAGCCAGATCTGAGAAACCATGGGGCACGAAAAAAACAAGTGCTCTATCGATTCAATCGCCGCGTTGCAAAGAAGGCACCTATCCGAAATAACTCCCAGCAGCCTCATGCATCTGTCCCTCGTCATCAGACGCTTACGCCTAAGGAGCCACAGAAAAAAGCCAATCCGCTCCGAAAGCTTCAGACCCCAGATCAGCGAGCAGTCCCTAGAGAGCAGCTCCGAGCCAGCCGGGGGAGGTCTAGAGATTGCACCATAGGCCCCTCTCACGGAGAAGCTACCATCCTTCCACGCCCAGTGGTCCCTGCCTTCTCCAGGTGGACACACCTCCCGAATGGAATCCAGCAATGCAAAGAATTCATCGAACCTTTGATCAGAGAGGGAAGCCGCGAAGATGGGGCACCAGAGGCCGTCACTCCAACAAGAGCCAACCGAGCAAGTCTTATCACCTGCAATCGCAAACAGCCTGGGAAAGCGAGAGCGCAACACCCCACCCCCCGACCAATCATCAGACCAAAACGCGAAGGAGTCCCCCCGCCCGAGAACATGCCTAAAGAGGGCGAGGTTGCTCACAAAGGCCTTCACCACGTTGCACCAAAAAGGGGTGGGGGAGCCGTTGGCGAAAACTATCGGAGGAGGGGCACCGGAGACGTTGTAGATTTTCCGAATCGTAGTGCACGCCAGGTCATTCCCCGGGCCCCAAATTATGCTAGCCCACTTTAGCAAAAGAGCCTCGTTCATTTGCTCAAGGGATTTTACCTGCAAGCCCCCGTCAACCTTCTGGCGCAAGATCTCCTTCCAACCCACCAAATGAATCCCCCTAGAGCCGGCCGTATCGGTGGCCCATAAGAAAGCCCGCATCCGTTTCTCCAGCCGCGCCCACATACCTTTAGGCATCTTACGATTGGAGAGGAGGAAGATAGGAATGGAGGAGAGGACGGACTTCAAGAGCACCAACCGACCCCCCCTCGAGAGGACTGCAGCCTTCCAACCCGCGAGCTTCGCCTCGACCTTTTCCACCACTCGCAACCAGTCCCGAATCCGCGTATGCCCCAGCGATAGAGGGGTGCCAAGGTAATCAAGGGGAAGAGAGGATCTGCCCGAACCCAACACCGCCTCCAGGTTAACCGAAACAAGCTCCGCCTGCCCAAAGGGAATGAAAACCGACTTCGAGTTGTTCTTCGTTAGGCCCGAAATTCTGAGAAAATCTCGAGCGTCATTGCCATGTCGGTAGCCTCCTCGATGCCCCCCTCGATGAAGAAAAGCGTATCATCAGCGTATTGCGCAATCGGGACCTCCAACCCCTCCTTCGAGAAGCCCCTAGTCTGCCCGTGGGCCGCAACACCCTTCGCCATGTCAGAAAGAACGTCAACTGCAAGGATGAACAACATAGGCGCGAGGGGACACCCCTGGCGAACTCCCCTGCGAGGTTGAATCCAACCCCTCCGGGCTCCCGTTTACCAACACCGAAAACGACGCCGTAGATATGCAACGTCGCATCCAAGTGATCCAGATGTCGGGGAAGCCCTTTCTCTTGAGCACGCTCCAAGGGAATCTCCAATCAAGAGTATCGTACGCCTTGGAGAAGTCCACCTTCCAAAGAATGCCGCTAGTGCCGCTCCTCCGCCAATCAGCAATAATTTCAGACGCGAGGGAGACGCAGTCAGAGATCTGACGTCCCATGACGAAAGCCGCCTGAGCCGGAGAGATGAGGTCCCCGAGAATAATATTCAGCCTACGGGCGAAGACCTTCACCGTGATAAGGTAAATAGCATTGGAAACAACAATGGGCCTGAACTCCCCGATCGAAGAGGCCGCGGCCGACTTCGGGATAAGAACAAGGTGCGCGCGATTGACTCTATCAAAGCCCTCGTTACCAGAACAGAACTCCTTCACAACCTCCAGAACCTCTGGCCTAATAGTGTCCCAAAAGTCCTTATAGAAGGAGACCGGAAAACCATCAGGGCCAGGAGACGCGTCATCGTTGAGGTCCCACACAGCGTCACGCAGCTCCTCCAGGGAGGCTTCGCGAGTCAAGCTCCCGCAGGCGGCATCATCCACCGACCTGGTCCTCCGACCCCGTCACCTCCATCTTTTAGGAGTAGATGTAGAAGTCATAAGCTTGAAGTAGTTGGAAATAGCCGTGCCTATCTCGCCATTTCCCTCCACGGTTCGACCATCAATAGTAATAGAGCGGAAGTAGTTGGATCGACGCCTTCCATTAGCATAACGATGGAAGAAAGAGGTGTTCGCATCCCCTTCCCGAGCCCATCACAACCTTGACCTTTGTCTCCACTCCGCAACTTGCTTCTTTTCCTTCAGTACTAACTTGCTTTGGGCCTCGGCGCGAGCCGAAAGCTCCTCGGAAGACAGCTCTCGGTTATCCTCGATAGAGTCCAGCCGATGAATGGTCGTCTCCGCCTCCAGCTTGGCCGCCGCCCTCGCCGCCCTCGTCTCCTTCTTAAAAGCCGCAAGCCGACTCCTTAAGGAGCATAGCTTGGCATGGAATTTCTGCGTAGCAGAGCCAGATACCACCGCCTCCCACCAATGCGATGTCACCACCTCCCGAAAGTTAGGTTCCTGCAGCCAACACTTCTCATATCTGAACAGGCCCCGCTGACCAGGGCGCTCACCCGACCACCACAAAATGGGGTTGTGATCCGAGCACACCCTAGGCTTCGCCTCCACAGTTGCCAAAGGAAATTTTTCGCCGGCCTCCTCCGATGCCAGGAAGCGGTCCAGCCGCGATCAGGACCGAGCATTTCTCCAAGTATAGCCGATACCCATGGCATCCAGAACCTCGAGGCCAAGCGAGTCAATGGTGTCCGCGAAAGAGGAGGAACCCGGATCTAACCGCCCCTACTGCCAGGCCTATCCGAAGATAGGAGAGTAACATTGAAACCCCCCCCC
This sequence comes from Ottelia alismoides, assembly GCA_037367405.1. Lineage (NCBI taxonomy): Eukaryota > Viridiplantae > Streptophyta > Magnoliopsida > Alismatales > Hydrocharitaceae > Ottelia > Ottelia alismoides. The sequence goes on along the minus strand of JAZKJV010001067.1, from coordinate 1,380,044 downwards.
CCCCCACCAGCCAAGGGATCCCACGCACAGAAAAAGCCGCCGCCATCAGATCCTCCCACAAATGCGCGCGTAAGCCCACGTCACAAGGACCGTATGCGCACGAAACCGCAATCCGAAGATCGGATCTAGTGTTGTCCAAGACCACCGTTAAGATATGCCGCCCGCGAAAGAAAGAGTTGAAGGCCCACCTCAAGGAACGCCAGGCCACAATCATCCCACCTGAGGATCCCGTCCCCTCCAAGGACCTGAACTGATCTATCTCTCCAACACCGAACCCCTTCCAATCTTGCTCCGTCAGGCCGTGAAGCTTCGTTTCCTGAAGGAGCACAATGTCGCAGCCCCAATCAAGTAACCGAGCGCCCACCATCCTTCTTTTGTCCTGATCCCCCAGCCCTCTCACGTTCCAGGATAAAACCTTTATTTGGCACCTTCGTCGCTCCCCTTAAGTTGCAAGACATTGGCCGCCTCCGCCACAAGGAGCTTGAACGATGAATCTGGCTGGGTTGAGGGTCTGGCCGCCTTGGCTCTATTCCTTCTTCGGTAGCGCTTCGCGCTTCTTCCCATACTGGTCTCTCCCACGTGGACCTGGTCAGAGTGACCCTCCGGGAAGGAGGACATTTGAACAGAAGACTCGGTCGGTGAAGCCGCCATATACGAGATGGTTGGAGTCCGAGGCCTATCCTCGGACAGAGGCTGCGCGAGCTCCACAATAGTTGTCACGTGAGGCGCATCCGCCCACCCCAAAGGTAACTGGCTAGCACGGTATAAAAGGGGAGAGTGGGTCGGACCAAACGACTCACCCACCGCCGATTCGGGTAAAAGGATCTCCTTTCCGATGCCCGACTCCGTGGCGAACCAATTCCGCAATAGTGGGTAAGCAAACGGGTCAAACGGGTGGAGCCCCTCGCCCGAAGAGGAAACGACGAACGTCCCAAGAGCCAGTTTAAAGGCGGGCCCACCGAGGGACTGTCCACGTTGCCATGCAAAAGGAATGATGGAGCCTGGGGCAATCTTTTTGGGTAGTTCAGGGGGATCATTTGTAGGATGAAAGAGACCTTGCGATGATTTCTAGCCTCCTAAAGGCTAGCATTCTAATGCAACCATTTGAAAAAAATGGAGATGAGACGACTGATAGTATTATTGCTAGCTTCTTTTAGGCCAAGTCTACCCTTCATGAGTCACGAGGTTCACCCAGATTGTGAGTACTTAAGAGAAAAACCGTACTATCGCTTCCTCACCACAAAGCCTCCAATAATTGAATATGTGATCAAGGTCTCTTCCGCACCTCATAAGGTCTCATCTCTGGTTCACTCGGCTCGCACCTTTACTTGGGACCTGATGCTTCCTTCCCTTGCTTGCAATTAGCTTGGGAATTGATCCCCTACCTCATGCATAGTTGTTGATGTAGAAGTTAGTGTATACGTTGTGGGATTACATGAAAATAAGTTAGGCTTTTGACAATATAATGAAGTATAATGCAGGAAAAGCCCCTGAAAATACCAAAACAAGCACAATCTAATAGGAAAAGTTTGATTTTTGTGTCAGTGAGCTTGTTTTGGTACCACAAACTATATTATATTGCTTGCGCTAGATGGTCTAACGTCTCACTATGATCATTTTCATTCTGAGTGAGTTTCAAGTCAGATTGCATGCCGATTGACATTGTCCTAGTGGGGGTATGCTCCAACTAGGAAGTTTGCCTATGGGCAGTGTCCTCGACAGTAGGCACTATTGTTGGGGCTTCGTTTACTAAGGATATGGTGCGTATATCAGAGTCGATGACTTTGCATGTGGGGTCTCTCCATGCATGATGTTCAACAACTTTGGCAAGGTTACAAGGGGGTTGACAATCTCGAGGTGCGATGGAGGTGACCTTTGCTGAGAGATGGTTTTGGCATGATGACCTTACGTAATCCTTTCTGGGTTGAAGGGGTTCTTCCTTGTTGCCGTGTTCTCTTCCTACGTCAAGTGTTGTCTTCGATGGGCGAGGTTACGATTGTTTGGGTTGGTAAGGGCTCCTCGATGGACATTATTATGGAGATAGAGGGATTTCTTCATGCTTCACCCCTCAAACTTGAAGTTAATGTGGGGTGAGTAGCTTTTCGCTTGTGGTTGTTGAAGGTGGATCCTCCGTCTATATACAATGGTGAATCTCATCTGGATCGAGCATGGATCCTGGTGACAATGATTGTTGGGTGGAGGACGAATATTGAGTCATCATCATCACATCATCATAAACCAAAGTGGCACGATTCACTTTTTTTATGCACGATTATCGGTGGTAAACACGACGTTAAAGGCATTGGGTGCCAAGGTGCCTCCACTATTACAATCGATTTTTCTGGTTTTAATGGCCTCAGTCTCTGACTTCCCAATATTATTAATGGGTAAAGGAAAAGAAAAAAATAGTCGACAACCAGCGTAAAAAAATAGTTGAATCTTTCAATATGGATTTGAGCAAGTATCCATGTAGCCGATCCTACTTTATTGTGGGAAAAGACTTTGTTGTTGTAAAGAAAAAGAAAAAAGGACAACTTACATATTACAACAACCAAGAGTAAATCAGACGCTTGTAGTGGAAGCTAACATTCTCACTGTAGAAACGTTGCCTCAAAAAAAAGAACATCATTGCCATCGAACGACCCACAAAACTGCCACCAGGACAAGAACCTCACTCCTTTGTCTATTTCGTGCCCCAAGCCAAGATGACCAAAAAGTTTCGAAGGAGCGGGTGCACAAACAATCCAATCTCACCTCGCCCCAGATGGGCGATGAAACCGAACAACGAAAAAAAGATGGTCCAACGACTCTATTTCAATCCCACACTGGGGACAACTATCCGACGCCGTCGGGAAAATCTTAGCACAACAGTTCCTCGTCATGATGCGCTTCCTGGGAAACAACCACATGAAGAAACCAATCCTATTCGGGAGGCCAAGCGACCAAACAAAGTTGCAGTCCCGGATCATATCAGCCGAGAGAGCAGGTGGCAGACTACAAATGGTACCATAGGTTTTCCGACCGAAGAAAACCTCGTCCTTCCACACCCAGTGATCAGGGTCAGAGGAAGGCCTGCCGACCTACCCCAACGAGTCCAATAAGCAGAGAAACTCCTCCAAGCATTGGTCAGAGAAAGATGTTCTGGAAGTCAGCATCCAATTTCCATTGATCCAACAATCACCAACCCGTGCAGTAGAATTGTCAGCCAAAATAAATAAAAGAGGAAAATGACTGACAAGCGTGCCATTCCCTGTCCAGTTACACGTCCAAAAACTAAAGGATTCACCAGCCCCTACCTCAGGTATGAAGACGTTATTAAAACAAGGTGGGATCTTCAAGATCCCTTTCCTAAAAGCTGACTGATTGGCCCCCCGGCGAATAAGCCCAAACCCATCTAAAGAAACATCATAAGCGCTCCGGATTAGATTACAACAAATGCTCTCATCCTTGCCCCAAATTTTTCCCACCCATTTCAGCAAAAGGGCCTCATTGAAGCTCTCCAAGTTTTTTATCCCAAGCCCACCACTCTTTTTAGGTAGCGTAATGGTCTCCCAATCCATTAAATGCATACCCTGTCGTTCCTTCCCAGATTTGCTCCAAAGGAACTTACACATCAATCGTTCCAAGCACCTCCTGATGCCCACCGGGAGGAGGTGGGATGAAAAGAAACACCTACATGTTGGAAAGAACCGCCTTTACCAAAACCAAGCACCCACCCTTCGACAAAAAAGAAGCTTTCCAACCAGTCAATTTCCTCTCCATCTTTTCCACCATGGGAAGCTGAACCGACAATTGACCCTGCTAGTCGTGAGAGGGAACCCAAGGTAGCGAATAGGAAGGGAGCCATGGTCCGTGGCCAACACCAAATTGCAAGCAAGCGCCTCAGGCTCCGACATGCCGAATGGAACAACAATGGACTTGCTATTATTCAATTCCAGACCCGACATCTCTCCAAAGACTTCAAATGCGAGGGCTATGTCTCCAGCCTCTTCCCTCCCGCCTTCCACAAAAAGGATTGTGTCATCCATGTACTGAAGCAGGTGAATGCACACATCCCCACAACTGTACCCTGCGATCAAGCCACTGCACTGAACCCGTTCGACCATACAAGCAAGACCATCAGCCGCTAGGACAAAAAGTAGGGGAACAAATGGGCAGCCCTGCCTGACCCCTCGTCGTGGCTGGAAGAATCCACCCTCAAGATGAACTTTAATCAATACAGATCGGGATGTCGCGGTGACACAATGCTTCATCCAAGTTATCCAGACGTTTGGAAAACCCCTCCTGCAAAGAGCTGTTCACAGAAATTGCCAATCCAAAGTGTTGTAAGCCTTAGCAAAGTCAACTTTCCAGAGCAGAGCTTGTTTGCCTCTATGTTTCCAGTCAGAGATGATCTCTGAGGCCACCATCAAACTATATGCAATCTGTCCAGGGATGAATGCCGATTGGAGAGGAGAAACAATATGGTCAAGAACTTTATTTAGACAAGCATCCACCACTTTCACAATAATGAGGTAAATGCCATTAGAGAGAGTAATGGGCATATAGTCTTCAATTCTTTCTCCCGTCTCCCTCTTCGGAAGCAGAAATATCAACACCTTATTATGCCTTTTAAAGCCCGCATTGCACCGACAAAACTCCTCCACAACTTTTTAAGATCTCATTACTCATCCAATCCCAGAACTCTCTATAGAAGAGAACCGGGAAGCCGTCCGGGACCACCGCCTCATTTGCATTCGAACACCAGACCGCTGCCTTAATCTCCTTCAGGGTAATTGGCAAGTCAATCTATTCACGTGCATCTCTGAAAGCTGAGTTGCCCCAAGGCCATTCCATCTTCATGGCTTGGACACAGACCTCCTCGAGAAACCAAAAAAGTGATCCGCAATCGCGCTCCCCGACTCTCTGTCCCCCTCAACTCTGCTGCCATCAACAATCATAGACCTGATTGAGTTAATGCGGTGTCTGCCACTAGCTACCTTGTGGAAGAAAGTCGTGTTCGCATCGCCCTCCTTCAATTAGGCAAGCCGTGATCTCTGCTTCCACTCCGTCACCTGTATACGATCCTCCTCTAAGATCGTTCTTTGAGCGACAACCCACATATCCAACTCCAGAGTGTCGAGCAGTTTGTCTTTCTCAATCTAATCTAGTCTCTGGACCTCCTTCTCTGCACATAATCTCTAAGCCCTTTCTAATGTCCGTGATCTGATTCTTATACACGCATAGCCTTTGACGCAAAGACTTCAGCTTCTCCGAGAATCTCACCGCTGCCGAACCAGTCGTCACAGTAGATGCCCAATGGGATTTGTAGACGACATTTACAAGTTGCGCTTGGTGATTTGTAGACGACATTTACAAGTTGCACTTGGTGATGCAAAGACCTCATGGTGATTTATTGACGGCATTTACAAGTTGCACTTTCCTAATGTATCAAGATGCTCTCCTGGGCACGATCATTTTTATTCGGTTCTCGACTTGATGGATGCATCCCACTTCTGATTATGTTAGACTGTTTATCTTCAAGAGGGTTCATGATGGATCTATGAAGCATTTACCTCACCTTGTGATCCATGCAAGGGAAGTTTATGTGATGGGGCGAATCCCTGTGGGGTAGGTGGTTGACAGTTTGACCTTAGTGCTGCATCAAACATCATGGAACTGAAGGGAAATAGAGCACATTCTGAGGCAACTTTTTAGCCCATTTAATTTGTGATTCAGGAAGGACGATAGCAATCAGGGTGAAGAATGTAATAGGACCACAAAAGCAACTGCTTTTGATGGAGTCCAGAAGTGGGGAGAAGGGACTAAGGGTTTGGGCTTGGTGTTTTCAAGGAACAAGAGGATAACGAATGAATGTGGGGCAGATTCCAGATTCGAAGAATGGGACATGGATTGAAGAAATTCATACAGAAATCCTTGTGTGGGAGGCAATAAAGTAGTCATTGTAAGAGGAGGTTGAAGATGAGGATGACCTCTGTGAGGAGGTGACCGGATATGATGACGTTATTCGTTCTGAAGGGGAAACAATTGTTTTGTAATGAAGTTCATTTCATGCTTAGTGATTGAAGGGTGAAGGTTGTATTGTAGGAAATGAAGGATGGGATCTGGGATGGCGTGTTGTGTAAATTTGATAGTGGATTTGTTTGTCTGAGTACAGAGTGGTTGTCTCACTGAGAAGCTGTGGTACAAAATGATTGTTAGCTCGAATGGGGACTTTTCCAGTTGGAAGGTGAGGCTAATCACAGATCGAATTCTGTAGCGCGTAAAAGGATTTCTAATGGGTCACCTTGGTGGTTATTAACACATGTGGCTTGATGGAAGCTCAGACAAGAGGGGAATATTTGGAGATTTTATGACTTGCACGTTTTAAATCCTCTCTTATTCCTTGGATTCCGGGAGGTTGACTTTAATGTCACCTTGTTAGCCACCGAGTCATCAGGACATCGTGGTGGCCATGACTCTAGATTGGGAGATCTTGTCTCCTTTATCGTCGAGTTATGGTTGGACATTATGAATGCATCATATTGCATGTACTTGTAGTAGATCTCGATCTCGTATTTGATCGATTTTTATAGTTTGTGGGTATGATGCATCTGTTTCATTTGGCCTGGGTGAAGTCTTTTACCTAGGTTGAGATCCGAACACGTCGTTGAATTAGGACTCTGGTAAGGATCATCATCCATCCTCTTCTTCATGTTTGAATGTTCTTGGTTGTTGGACGTGGGGTTTGTGGACATGGTGTAGTATATCTGGGTGTATACTGTTTACATGTAAGAGGGGTTGATGACTAGAATGGTGGTGTCGAAGTTGGTGGTGCTTAAAAACTGTTCATTACCTACGTGAGGGAGATCCTTGTCCAGCGTGGGTAGAGGAGAGATCACGCACAAAGGGAGATGTCAGACTTGATAGGTTGAAGATAGTAGAGCCTTAACTAGTGTTGAGTTGGAGGATCGGTTCTGGAGGAGGACAAGAAATGTGAGATGGATTAGTGACAGCGGTTGGATTACTTTTGGCTGAGGGAGGGAGACGTCGGCACTAAAATCTTCCTTGTCTTGGCTATTGGGAGATGATGGAGGAACCTACTCCATTCTACCTCTGTTGTTGGCAAGTCATTGGGGAACATGGGGTTAGTGTCATGGTGATAGGTTATTATAGTGAGTTGGTACACATATTAGCATTAGTGATTGACAACGGTTGGATCATGGTGCAATATGCTGGCTCATGAGTTGGTAGAGCATTCAGTGAGGAGGTTTGATGATCAGGTGGTTTGGGCTCCGATTTGTTATCCGAGTGTGGATGATTGTTCTGGATTGGATCTATTTCTTTCCTTCAAATTGTTACCATATGATGTCATGGAGGATGGTGTCATGGAGCTGATTTAGAAATTTTGATTGAGAAGTTGTGCCTTTGATAGATTGGATATTGTCCTAAAAAATGGTGAAGCCTTCTCCTACTTTAAGTAGAGTTGGCTACATGGATTCTTGCTAAAATCCATGTTGAAAGATTCAACTATTTTTTATGCAGGTTGCCGGCTACCTAACACAACTTCCAGAAGAAGGGATTTGAACCCTTGTCTTTAGGGTGGTAGGCACACTGCATCACCATGAGACCATTGAATATTGTTCTCATTTTTTAAGGAAAGACCTGATGTGGCATAGATAGAAGATAAAAGAACCTGTTAAGGTGTTTTGGACATGTGAAAAGATGGCCATCTAGTGATTTAATTCGAAGGTGTTAGAAATTAGATAGAATATGCCCATGGTAAGAGTTATTGGAAAGAATAAAAAACTGTTGGAAACAGTCTATTTATAAAGATATGGCTTTTTTGAATTTAAGCAAGGATATGATCCAAATTGCATTGTTAGGAAGGAAAGCATCTTTATTGTCGACCCTGCTTTAAGTGGGAAAGTATTGATTGGTGCTGTTGGATTTGTAACTTCTAGCGACCGTCCTTTGCCTTTTTAAGAACATTTTAGTCTAACCTAAAGCTACAAGTGGGGCATGTTTAATCAGTCTTATGGAGGTGATATGCAAGTATTGATGTTTGGATGTTCCATCGAATGAAATTTAGTACATATGTCATAAAGATTATGGACTTGTTCCGCTGAGCTGATCTAATATGTTCTTCAAGAGATAAAATAAATCATCGTCCAGTTCAATCCCTCGAAGGTGCTTTGTCCATTGTATACGGTCCAATAGCTTCGTACTGCAGAGTCTTAGAGTTCACTTCTATATATAGTAGATTCTAAGGAGAGTGTTATTAATACTACTTGATTGCACATGGAGCATATTAAGAAATATGCAGAGGAATGGTGTTTTTCGATCCGCACACAAGATTATAAATTGAAGAAACTCGTTATCACTCAGTCGGAAGCATGACAGTCAGAACTATTTTTATTTGATAACTCTTCAAAGTACACAAATTGGGCCGTGTTTCCTGGATCTCTTCGCAAAAGTTTGATCTAGTGGTTGGTATATTCTTTAACTTATTTGATTAGTCGAATAAATGTACATCTCCGAGACTAGTTCTTCTTTACTTTTTAATGTTATTTTATTTATGATTTCGCAAGTGTCAGATTTTGCTTATATACCATGTTGCAGGGTCCCCCAGGAACTGGGAAAACACAAACAATTCTTGGGCTGCTGAGCTCCATTTTGCATTCAGCTCCAGCAAGAGTACAGTAAGTATTTTATTAATTGTTTGAGCATATTGTCAAGCAATGCAATCTTTCTGTTGTCTTATTTACAAATACCTGACAAAGATGATAAGAGTCGATGCATAGAAATATTAAAACTTAGTTCGTGATGGCACAATCTGTTCTTTTTATCTCTTATGCAAACCGTAGAATGGGCGTTTGCATAACCATGTACCTTTAAGTAGTCCTGGAGCTAGGCGGGTCGAAAGACTCGAAACTCAATGTGAGCTATTAAACAGAATATAGTAAGAATATACATAAAAACTCTGTAAAGATTGAGACACACACCATTGTAGGATATGATCTAAGCTAACAGTTGAAGATGAACACAAGCAGTGGGAGCAGACGATCCCTGACAATAATAAGAGATGATCCCGAGCACAGTAGGAGACAATCCTGATCCTGAATCCCGATTGATATCTCAGAAAACCAATAGCAGGTGACAGAACTCCATATACACACAAATTAAGCAGGGAAGAGAACACCTCGGGTAGATTTGCTCTTTTCTACCTTTTCTTCTGCTTGTTGTATTTATGCTGAGACATTTGAACAAGGAAATATACCAAGTCCTCTTAATACCATCCCTGATTTTTTCCATCATGCATTCACGACAAAAACACCGCCATAGTAAGGTGTGCTTTTATATTACTGCCTCAAAGTTCCGGTAAATGAGGAGTGTTTTTGCGTTAGGTAGCCGGCAATCGATGAAAATTCTTAGAACCTTTTTAACATGGATGGATTGATTTTTAGGCAAAAAAGGTGGAAACATGCAAACTCCTTGCCGTGGATAAAAATTACACAAGTTAGGAATTGAGAAGAATCCTAGCGACAGGTGTGTTGACTGTAATGAATGCCCAAAGAAAGGACTGCATTGACCGGCCCTTTCTTTAGGCATCATTACAATGAAGGAGCTTCCTAAAATGTTGGATTGCATGGATTAAGAAATGTTTGATGACAACATCATATGCTGTGTTGGTCAATGGACGGCCAGAGGGAGGATATTTTCAACCCCAACGGGGTATGCGGCAGGGGTGCCCACTAGCCCCATTGTATTTTGTGATCGCGACATATGCATCGACTGTCATAATGAATCTGGCATCGGATAATCGACCGTGCTTGGTCGATATTTGAGGTGATATCTCCATCTCGATACTTCAATACCATGATTTTTCTAGGAGACGGGACAGAGCAGATGAGACGACTTCCAGCATCATGGACATATTTGGAGACATATCTGAACCGAGACAAATCAGTTTTTGTTTCCTTCGGACTCACCCAAGAAGAAATGCAGGAGGCTTCTTTGATCCTGCGTTGTGTGAGCGGGAACTTACCGCACACTTACCTTAGACTCCCGCTTGTTGGTGGACGGCTTCAGTCTTCTGATTGGAGACCATTGCTGAACATATTAGAGGGCAAGCTGGCAGTAAAGCAAGACTGCTGTCAAAAAGTGGGAAGCTGATTCTTATGAAGCACGTTTTCTCATCCATCCCCATTTTTTTATGCTCTACCAGACTTCTCCTTGGTGGAGTGCGATTGAAGATGGAAAAATTCATGAGGAAATTCATTTGGACTGAGAGAAGATAGGAAAAATGGGATCCATCATATTGCCTGGGACATCGTTACAAAGCTGAAGAATGAGGGAGGCTTGGGAGTTCTGAGACTTGAATGTATTAACAAGGCACTTTTGACAAAATGGATCACCAGAATCCAGAGAAAGGAAGAGGACTTAGTGTATCAGTTACTGATGGGCATCTATTGCATTTGAGGCTTCCTCATGGGAAATAACATTTTTTTTTGAGGCTCAAAAAAAGGGGGAGACACTCAACGGTGTTCGCCCCAATATACTAAAAAGTTAAAGTGAAGAAGAAGAGTAGAGGAGGAAGGAACGTACAAGATAGAACAAGACTGTAAAAGCGAATATACAAAAAAAGGACCACCACCCCCACCACAAGCAAAAGCAAAGTGTGGTCTACACCACACTCCAGTCATCCACAAGACGCGAACAACGAAGAACGTTATCCCTGTAAAAGCGTTGGCCGGAGAAGAGCGCCTCATTCTTCCCCAACCAAATGGACCACAGTCTTGTAATCGGGATCAAGATGTCTCTCCTAACCCTGTTCCTGTTAAGTACCAGCGCACCACAGAAGGCCGTCAGGTCGTCTGATCTCACCCAAGCCAGATCCTCCCAAATCCCTCGGACCATGGGGCAGCCAAAGAATATGTGATCAATGGTTTCCACAGTCGAATCACAAAGCACATAGGAATTGGCTACATTAGCCATGAATCTAGCACATCGATCACACGTCAGCAATCTCTTTCTGCGTAGAAGCCAAAGGAAGAAACCAATGCGCTCAGGCAGCCTCAGGCTCCAAAAAAACCTAGTATCGCGCACCAGTAGATCAGCCCCATCCGGCGTTGGCAATAAGCTTTCTTCGTGGAGAAGGTGCCATCCTTCCAGACCCTGTGATCCTGACCATTACTAGGCCGATCAGCGTGACAGATGGCGTCCATAAGTGATATGAAATCATCAATCTGCCGGTCCGAGAAATTCGCCAGGAAATGCGGGCACTAGCAACCATCAACCCAGCAGGAGGCCACGGAGGCCTCTTTGTCGGTCGCCAGGGCAAACAAGCGAGGGAAACACTCATTCAAGGCTCTCCTACCCGTCCAATCGTCAAACCAAATTTGAAAGATTCCCCCTTCCCCAGGACCGGTCGAAAGAGGGTTACATTCCTAGCAAAAACATCTAGCACGCTCCGCCAAAACGGAGTATGAACACCGACCACGCCCCCCTGCACCAGCCCCAACCTTCCTTCCGCAAGAAACTCCTTCAAAACAGAAATGAAAAAGTGGTCACCCTGACCCCAAATTCCCACTTGAGGAGAAGAGCATCATTGACAATCTCCAGCCTCCGCATACCCAGGCCACCTTCCTGCTTGCCCCTAGTAACCTCATCCCTCGCCACAAGATGCACCCCCCTTCCCCCTCCCCCTTCCTCCCCCACAGGAAACTTCGCATACAACGCTCCAGACGCAAGCGAACCCCCTTCGGCATGTGGTGATTAGAAAGAAAGAATACCGGGATTGAAGAAAGCACCGCCTTGATAAGAATAAGCCGACCCCCTCTTGAAAGCAAAGCCGCACGCCATCCAGCAAGTCGCAATTCCACTCGCTCGACAACCAGGCGCCAGTCCCGAAGCCTGACCCTTCCGACCACCAGTGGCAAGCCGAGGTATTCAATTGGAAGGTCACCTGGAGTAGTCCCTAAGATCCGGCCGAATCCACCGCCTCCGCCTGCGACATCCCAAAGGGGATCACCTTGGACTTGCTGCCATTCATAGACAACCTCGATAATTCGCTGAACAGTTCCAGAGTCACCGCCATACCAGAGACCTCATAGGGGCTTCCCTCGATGAAGCAAATGGTATCATCCGCAAATTGGAGCAAGGGCACACGCGCCATAAGTCGATCTTCCATAGCACCCCCTTTTTACACGACTTCTTCCAATCGACAACCAACTCAGATGCCACCGCAATGCAGTCCGATATCTGCCTGCCCTTAATGAAAGCAGCCTGGGCCGGAGAAACAATTGAGTCCAGGACACGAGCAAGCCGACGTGCTATGACCTTAGCAACGATAAGATTAATGCCGATAGAGATCGAAATTGGACGGAAGTCCTCGATACGCTGAGCCGCCGTGGATTTAGGGATCAAAACAATGATGACCCTATTAATCCGATCAAAACCAGAATTCCCATTGCAGAACTCGGACACAACCTCCAGAACATCAGGGGCCACCACCTCCCAAAAGTCACGATAAAACGCCACCGAGAAACCGTCAGGTCCCGGTGACCCATCCTCGTTCAAGTCCCAAACGACCTCCTTAATTTCCGCCAACGAGAACGGCCGAGTCAAGAACTCATAGTCCGAGGCCGAAATGGACGGCGCCCCAAGGCCCAGCCAACACCACCTTCTCGGAGAGCGACTCGCCGAGAAGCACTTGAAATGATCAACGATGGCGACCCCCATCTCCCTCTCCCCATAAAAGCACACACCATTGATGTAAACCGATCGCATTGCGTTAGATCGCTTCCTACTACTAGCCACTCGATGAAAAAATGCCGTATTAGCATCCCCTTCTTTGAACCAGGTCATTCTGGACCACTGACGCCATTCAATAGCCTGCTTCTTGTCCTCCGCCGCGACCTGCTTTTGCGCAGATAAGCGCCGAGTCCGCCGACGAAGTTCCTCCGGCAGGAGATCCCTCTCATTCTCAACACGATCCAGGATCGTGATGACGCCCTTCACTGCATCCCTGGCGGCGCCTCTCGCCAATCTCGACTCCTTCTTGAATAGCGCAAGGACCTTGCGCAATGAGGGGAGCTTTTGGTCAAGCCTATAAGTCGCAAACCCCATAAAGAACGATTGATTCCAGTGCGTCATCACCACCTCCTTGAAATTAGCCTCCTGGAGCCAACACTTCTCGTAGCGAAAGAGGCCCCTCGGCCGTTGGCCCTCACCAGAATCCCAGACAATAGGCGAGTGGTCAGAAAAAGATCGGGGGCGGGAGGAAACCGAACAGAGAGGGAAGCAATCCAAAAGCTTCCCAGAAGCCAAGAACCGATCAATCCTAGAACGGGTAGAGTTGTTCCGCCAAGTGTAAGAGATATCATCAGGCACCATACCTTTCAGAGCTAGCTCATCCAGAATCTCAACAAAATCAAGGGACCCTGGGTCCTGGTCCCCCCTGCCCCGGGGGCGATCAGAAGAGTGCAGCGTAACATTGTCTTCTTCTTTGTAAGAGGGCATAATTAAAATAATACCAGAGTTGGATGGTATGTTTCGGTCGATGGTTGGAATGGTGGCACTTTTAGATTTTGACTTGACGATTGGACGTGCTCGATAGCTCTTAAGGCCTGATATCCTCATTTGTTTGCAATAGTCGGGGTTTGGGGTGGCGGGATCGTGGAATCCAACATTCACAACTATGTTCTCGGAACTGGGAGTTTCTAAAGATGGTGGTGTGCTGGTTGATGTGGAAGGCATATCACATGGATGGGACCGCTTCCATTGAGTTGATGATAAGTTTTTAGTCAAAAAGGCATATCGATTCTTTGCTCACTGTCCTGAGTTGGTACATGAGGTGTTCAACTGCGTACATGATTATTTGGAAAAGTTGGATTCCATTGAGGATCAAAATATTTCTTTGGATGGCCAAGTACAAACGTCTTTTTACTAAGGTGAGACATGATATTATTCTGGGTCTAGGTGATTGAAGATGCACGAGATGCAGTGCCGAAGATGAAGATGTGAACTATCTCTTATTTAGATGTCCATACTCAGTGGCAGTGTGGGGAGGGGCTGAAAACTCTTGGCTTAGAACAACACATCCTTTTTGGACGCCATTAGAACGGTATGCGGTAATTATCACGAGGATGTCTCTTTGTCTTTTGCTCTCCTTTGGTTTATCTGGTGCAACTAGGAATGAGCTTATCTTCCATGATCAACACTTTTATTTAGAAAATGTATTAGGTCATTACATGGCTCTCTCATTGGAGTGGGCTGTCTTCTAATTGTTTTCATGATGATTAATGTAATCAAAATTTACGGTGGATCCCCCCTTGGGATTATACCCTCTTTCTTTTAAAAAATGAAGTCCATTCTCCACATAAAAATGCTCGGTTTGAAATATCTCTCCGCTCCGAGCAAGCAAAAGTGCCCATATGACATCATCCGACCTTAATTGCATACAAATATGATTGAATCGTGCTAGATACAACGATTCCAAAATATCTCAAGATTACAAATGTCCAGCCATGGCATACCTATCTGTGTCCAAATAATTTTTGCCTTGTCACATGCATTGTTTTAAAAAGCGCGACTCGAGGTGTTCCTCCAGGCTTAAGCCTCAGCCAGAAGTTGTGAGGCGTAAGCTCAGTGAGGTGGAGGCGTAAGCCTCAAGCATGAGTTTTTTTTTCTACTTTTCAGTTATGTGCTTTGCACATGACCCTATTTTCCCCTAAGTTTTATATTATTATGTTAGTGTTTTTATTTCCATGTTAAGCCTTGCACATTTCTATAAATAAGTCTATATAAATAGGAGATTGCTTGAAACAAGCGAAGCTCGATGATCTGGTTTGCATCATGTTCTATTTATCATAGTGCATGCATCCATATATACTAGTTGTATTGTGCACAACAGTACACGATTGTATTGGAATTGTAATATAAATTTTATACTAGTTGTAAGTTTGTAACGGAATGTTGTATGATTGTTCTTAAAACAGTTATTACATACATGAAGAAACACAGTTGAAAAGAAATACATGGAGTAAAATAATCATTGCGTTTTGTTGTAATTAGCGGTAGCAATCACATACAAACATGATTAACAAAGAAAGCATGAGGGCACACATATTTATAATCAGTGTTGCAGAAGACGGTATTCGGTATTCAGTCGGAGGGGTCACTGAATAGAGAATAATCGGTATTCGGGTGACTATTCGGAATTATTCGGTTTTGTATTTTTTTAATTATTTTAATATATATAATATTCAAGGAAATAGTCTTCTATAATTACATTAATATATATTCATTCCATCCATGATTATACTTAAGTTTTTATTAAAAGAGATGTTTTAATTTCAAATTTATGAGATAAGAGTTAAATGAACTATGTAATCTAAATAAATTGTGACAACAAAGAAATTTAAGAACCAAATGTTAGCAACATCATACATGCTAGAATGTTCAAAAGCACAAAAGCACAAACATAGTATGTTTAACATAATACATCAAACATCACAAAATAACATAACATGCTAAATGTAAAAACAAGTGCTACTAATCATCATCATCATCATCCAAAGGAACATCATCATCTTCTTCTTCATCATCTTCATCGTCTATCTCTTCTTCAAAAATGAATTCTTCATCTTCCTCAAGTATCGGCATTGCACTTGAGCTTGAACCAGAAGCTCCACCTCTATTGCTTCTTCGTGGTTGTAAGATATCTTCAGCACCAGATGCATGTGCAACTGCACCCCATGTTAAACCTGAACCAGGATAAACCTCATCATCTTCAGCTTGCTCCCCACCAATCCATTCATTCATGTGAGTGCGATCTTTTGAAGAAATTGGGTCCCGTGATTGGTCTTGTCGACGTTCCTTGAGATTAGCATTAAATCGCACATAAACAAGATCATTTAGCCTCTTAGCGTCCAACCTGTTCCTTTTCTTTGTATGAATCTGTAAAATAAAGTTGCATACCAATTGAATGTATATATATAATCCTACACTTCAAATAAATAGGTCGATAGATATATTACCGACTCAAATGTACTCCAATTTCGCTCGCATCCAGAGGATGAGGAAGTCAAACTCAGAATCTTGACAGCCATAGCTTGCAAATGGGGTGTTTCAGTCCCATGAATAGACCACCAGGAAGCTGTTCAAGCATGTTACGTTTAAAAACTCAATATATGACTGATTCTATTCAAGTAGTACATTATGCTAACAAATATAATACCTGGGTCAGAATGTCCATCATTTACCATCCTTTGTCTCACTGCCAATGGCTTACCAAACAATCCTTGACCTAGTTTATATGCAGTTAACTCCTTTCTCGTGATGATGTCTTGAACATCCAAATCTGGATAAAACTTTTCCATGCAATTGATAAATCCATTCTTCACAACAACATTTGTATTGAACATGCTACAATCATTGTAGAAGAAGTACGGGTTTAAGAAATATGCAGTGAGGTGCAATGGGGTATCAAGCCTTCCTTTTGTTTTAGAGACAATTGCATCAACAAATGGTTTATAAGATGACTCCAAACCATTAAAAGATGACATTATCTCTTGCTTAGCTTGTTCAAGGCCGCCATATACAAAGCCCATGGATGGCTTGCGATCTGCATCAACAACACGTAGGAAATGAACCAATGGTGTAAACACTTTAATTGCAAGTGTAATTTGGTTCCAAAATGTCGGGCTCAAGACTATAGATGATACTTCCTGCCCTTTTCTTGTCCTTGACCATTTCAAAGCTCTCCATTCATCTGAAGAGAACATCAACCGTAATTTGTCTTTTTTTTCCAAAATGCTTTCCAAAGTTAAAAATGTTGTTGCAAATCTAGTTTGCCCCGGTCTTGCAATGTCTCTCTTCTTTGTGAACATCCGCATCAAGCTTAAAGTTTTCGTATGACCATATATAAAAACTGTGAGTGTCCTTGCCTTTGTAATTGCACTTTTGATCCTTGGTTCTTTGCTAATTTCTTCCAATGCAAGATCAATAGAATGAGCAGCACATGATGTCCACCATATATGTGGATACTTTGTTTGCAACAATCTTCCAGCTGCAACATTTGCGGAAGCATTATCAGCAACAACTTGTACAACGTAATCGACCCCAACTTCTTTGATACATTGATCAACTGATTGGAAGATATACTCCGCAGTATGTGCATCTTCTGATGCATCCATGGACTTTAAAAATGAAGTCCCAAGAGAACAGTTGACACAAAAATTCATGAGACTTCTTCCACGAATGTCTGTCCATGCATCAGTCATTATCGAACAACCTGTTGATTTCCACATCTCTCGGTGGCAATTCAACTCATCCGAGACTCTTTTCACCGCATTCTTCAAATATGGACCGCTTATTTCATGCCTCGTAGGAGGTTTAAGGCCAGGACCGTATTGCCCAACTGCCTCGAGCAACTTCCAAAATGATTTAATTGTTAGTGCATGAAATGGAATCGATGCCATATATGCCCAATCACATATGTAAGAGACGACTCTTTCTCGATGATCCTTAGCAAATGCATCTTTAATTGTCATTTGGCGCGTGGGTCCGTGGCTTCCCATGTCCTCACCAACTGATTCAGATAATCGAGGTCGTTTATCTATTGCTCCTGATCCAACATCACTCATGATGTCTACTTCTCTTCGGATTTCATCAATTTCTTTTGCTTTTTGTACCTTCTTCTTCATCAGTTCATCTAAATATGCAGACATCTGCTTCTTTGTTTCTTCATCAACTTTTGGACATGGAACGATATTCCCCCTTTTGTGTGCAAGGTTTAGCTTAAATCTGAATATTCCTCCCTTCAACACCTTCTTGCAGAGTCTACAAACAACAGTATTTGCATCTGACGATTTTTGAAGATAATCGAATTGCCAAGCGGGATCATTCGATCCCGGTGGCGTATAAAATGTTGTGTCACTATCGGACCCAATATTAGAACGTGCAGCCATTTCTACAATTCACAAATAAAAAAATCAATTCATGTATCAGTATAACATAAATAAAATAACTTCTGAAATAAAATAACATATTCATTCATATGTCTTCTATAGATTTTGATATCTGATATCTGTATCTGTCTTCGATTTGAAACTGATAAGGATATAGATATTGCATTGATACGTACAAATACATGTATCCGTATATCAGTTTTAATATATAGTGACATTTGCAAATTTATTCATTAATTTATATAACAAAAGCTGATGCTTATCTGTTTTATATATGCAACTGTTGTTAAGAATATGGTGAAATTCACGTAAACTCATCTTTCGATTTAATTAATTTCTGATTATATGTTTGAGTAGTCATGCTTTTACCTCTCAAACGATTAACTGTGTATATGCTACATCGAATCTAAGGATTGGCATAGTAAATGTATGTAATAATCTTATCTGATAAAGGTATCCAAATAATAGCACCTATAAAGAAACCTGTTTCAATTCATTAATCCAACACCCTTTAGCAGACCGAACTTGAAACACATTTCTGCACTGGATCTAATTTAATCAATGCATCTTATGATGATTTTGTTCTTTAGCTATGTTAATTTGTAACTTTTTGGAAATAAAAGTTAAAACCATGTATGCATATAAAATAACTAATGAAAAAAATGTATTAAGATGTATAAAATAACTTCTGAAATAAAAAAAAACATTTACCAACGATCAGGGGATGAACGGCGATGAACGGCAGCTCGTTGGAGGCCGATCAGGGGATGAACGGCGATGGCGTTCGAAAGGAGTTGTCGTCGGAGCTTGTTGAAGCTCCGAGCTTGGCCGCAACCCGCGAGAACACCGGCGCGGCAGGCGTGGGACTTCCGTATTTCGCTTGCAGACGGTTTGGGATTTTGGGTTAGGGCATATCAAAAGTCGAAACGGTAGGGTTTGAGTACTGGGTTTGGGTTTCATACGCGGGTCGGATCTGTAAAGTAAACGGATCTGACCGACATTCCTTTAGAAGCCCACTCGGCCGATTATGCGCCCGACTATCCCGATTAGTCGGGCCGCGTAGTCGGTTTACCGAATAATGGCCGAATATGCTCTATTCTAATCGGTGTACCCCCCGCACCGCTTATTCGGTCCGACTATTCGGTATAGTCGGCCGAATATTGCAACACTGTTTATAATGTTCATATGTAACTGGGATACAAAGAGACTTAACTCTAAGGGAGTTTATATAGTACTCCCATATGGATGGATCCCTAGTATAAATGGATCCATATATCCGACCAAAAAATAGACTCGCTTATAAAACTTTTCGTTGGGAGTGCTGCCCCACACCCCCGTAGGGAGGGAGGAGGCACACCTGCTCTCCCCCTACACCCCCTGCTCGTTGGCCCCCATCTTGTGGGGGTACGATACGATAGGAGGGAATGCATTCACAGTTCTCCAACTGGGTCCAACAAGACAAATGGTTAGGATTCAAGGCACATCAACACGTTTTAACTTTGAACACCGGGAATTATGATTTTTATTGTAGTTTTAATTTAAGTGTGGACTTTGGTTCAATACTCTTGTAGAATCGTGGAAGTTGGAGTTGGAATTTGATATTCCGCAAATTAGTGGCCTCATATTAGTTTTTCTGAACTTCAATGGCTTATGTTTTGTATCTTTTACTAGTGTGGAATTGTTTTTAAATATGTTTTTGGCAAAACTTATTATTATATATATATTTTAATGTATTTTGCTTAGCTTTATTTTTCTTTTCAAAAAATTGAGGCTTACGTTTCGATCGCGTTAAGGCTTACGCCTTGCCCCACATTTCAAGAAAATGCTTCTGATCGCATTGTGCTTTTTAAACCTTGGTCACATTCTAAGAAAGGTGCTCGACCATCTCGATCTCGCCCTCTCGTGGGGAGCTGCTATCGTCTTTTCATGAGCATATATTCGTCCACCATTCATTGGTCATTAATCTTCTATGATGTAGTACATAATGAAAGACCTTGACCTCTTGTGGAATGTGTGTGTTCCTGATGAGGATGTAATCATGAACCGACTCTCCTAGCATGAGGGATGAGGGTCTGTCCAGCGTCCAATACACACATCTCATTGTAAACTCCCATTCCACTTTTTCCAATGATCCCGACCTTCTAAAGGGCCTCTAGAGTGCTAAGAGTTCCATCAGATCTAGAAACTTGTGGAAATGTTATGAGAAGTCAGAGCATAAGGTTGGGAGCTATGCCACATCTACCCATACTTCTTATACTAGCATGTCAAGGCATGGTGTTAAACCTAATAAATGGAACAATCGTACCTCCAAAATGCAAAGAACGATTGTCACCCACAATTGGACGGAGGTGCATGTAGAGTTGTGGCAACTGGCAATACATAGCAATTCTCCTTTCAAAAAGGCAGAAAAAAGGTGATGTGGCTAGAGAGCATTGTGCGTGTATGCCTTAAATCTCACTGATCAACCTGCAACGTGAGTCTTCAATGTCTTCCTTGATTCTCGCTACCCTATCTACAAAGAGTTCTCTATTCATCATTTCTGTTCGAAGGATGTCAAGCACATGGTTTGAAAAAGTAGCCTCAAGGCGGCCGAGCCAAGGCAGTCCTATTTAGCCTTGAGGCATGCGCCTTGGTCCAGCCCAGTGAGGCGTATGCCTCAGGTGGCTGAGGCGTGGCCTTAAGGTGTTTCGCCTTGAGGCAGTTGAGGTGTTTCGCAAGCCATTTTTTCTTTTTTGAAGCATTTTTTAATGATTTTAACGGTTTATTTGGTAGTTTGAGAAGCTTATAAATATCTGTTTGTTTAAGATAATGATTATACATGATAAATGCCTAAATCTGATGTTTCTTTCATTCTCGTAACCAAGGTTGCAGAAAGCGGTAGTCGGTACTCGGTCGGCGGGGTCACATACTAAGGATTAGTCGGCAGTCAAGCGACTAGTCGGAATTAGTCGATCATTAGTCGGTTTGAATTTTTTAATTGTTTAAATATATAAATCAGTTTTTATACATATATTCGTATGTATATACATATATTTGTACATTTTATATGACATCATGATGAAACAAAAGAAGTAATTGACTTTAAATATAACATTAAGCAGAATATGTATTTAATGTACTAAGCCTTCTCCCACTACAAGTAGGGTCGGCTACATAGATTCTTGCTCAAATCCATGTTGAAAGATTCGACTATTTTTTACGCTGGCCGTCGTAAAAAATAAAAATAAAAATAAAAATCCACTACAAGCAGAATATGTATGCTTTAAAAAAAGTGAAAAACAAAAAAAAATAAAAAAGGTTGTTGTAAAAGTCGACCGATTAGTCGGCCGACTAGTTGGCCCGACTAGTCGGGTGGACCGACTAAGGGCCGACCAGGCCTAGTCGAGTCGGCTACCCTCCGACTCGACTTGTCGGGCCGATTAGTCGGCTGACTTTTGCAAGCTTGCTCGTAACTTCATATTTACTATTAATTGTGTCCCACTATTTCGACAAACTCTTACTATCACACTCTTAATGAATGAATTCATAAACATCAAATCCAACAATACTCATAAACTTAACGAGCTTTATAATATATCACTCAAAATGAAATGGATAACGTTCACGATTTCTTATGCTACCATATATTATATATACATATAACATAAATTTCTTCGACATATATTTAATCGTACTTTTAATTACAACAATATTTCAAAGATTTGTTAGGATCCACGTTTTCTTATGCGACAATATATTATATGTTAAACACGTAACATACATTTTTTCGACATTTATTTAATCGTCCATTTAATTACAACAATATTTAAAGAAATATGTATTGTTTAATTCTTTCACAATATTTATTGACAATGAATTCCTCTTTGATTGGATGAACATGTGTAGACTAGAAAGGGATATGATGTTGTTCTATCTTCTATTTCGGGGTTCTTATCTCTATTATTTCATCACATCTTAATCTTACAGTGTTAAGTATTATATGTTGGACATATGTGACGCCTGCTCCCGCGGATTCGGGATACCCGTTTACACATCAATCATAGTATCATGTTCACTAGATATCGCATTAGAGTACTGAAAATGAGGGAAAATTTTCTGCGTTTAGTTTTTCGAATGACATTCACATTTAACTAACAAGCCACAGAACTACAACATGTCACCAATTATAATGCATAAATTTTCATAGCTTTTAACATGTAACAAAAGAAACTACATAATGTATATGCATCCCAAATTGTAGTAGAAGAGAAAGAAAAACATTTATAATATCCTAAACAAAAACTATAACATGCGTACCTGATAATAGTAATTGCGGAAGTTGAGGTCATGGAAGGAAATATCGCGATATCTCGGCGATATATCGCCGATATATCGACATCGAGATGAGACCGATATGGCTACTGATATAGCAGTGTTTCCTCCTTTTCAGGTGTTTCCTTCACAAAAGAGCGTCGATATAGCCGAAATATCGTCGAAATATCGTATTGACAGATTCGACACGATATCGAAACGATATCGAAATTGATATGGCCTTCCATGCCTGAGGTTCAACACTCCCAATACCACGATGCATGTGTTTTGCCTGCAATCCATGCAATAGGGAGAAAAGAACATCAACGAAATGTTGAGCACGTCTAATTAATAAAAATGACAGGAAATTTTGTGGCTTCAAAAGAAAGTAAGTAAATAGGGATTGACAATTAAATTTAGAGATACATGTATTGAAGCATGTTTTCAAGTTGTTTGATGTATGAATCTCCAGACTTACTCATCCTACCCCAATTACCCAACTTTAACATTTTTATATATATTATTTGATCTATATTTAAGCTATCATTTTTTTTATTATAATTCATGTTTGATGGATCTTAATAATATGGATGACGAGTTTCTTATCTAATCATTGTCTTTATTAAATGTTTATAATGATCGAGGTGATCTAGATCTCTTTCCGATGTTTACGAATCATGTGGATGGATCACAATAAGTGCATATGATGGCTCTGGTGTTTTGATAGTTTTCTTGTTGAATTTCTCATGCTTAGTCGATAGTCTGTGGTCTTGGTCTGGGTAAGACTTCACACTATAAATCTATGACAGTAAGGAATCCTTAAGGTTGGGGTGCCTCCGTAGGCATGCAGTGTAATAAAATACATCCTAACTAAGTTCCCAACACATCCACTAGCTATGTCTAACAATTACGGTAGTAGCTCGTAATCTGATAAGGATGATTTTCATAATATTATCTTTTCTCTTCGTCAGGAACTACTGGCGGAGAATAACTAGCTCGATTGGAATCAAGCTCAACTGTAACCAAGCTCAACTGCACTCAAATCATCTGGAATCAAGTCTCGCTGTAACCAACTCAACTGTAATCGATATCAATCTCAACTGTAACTTATCTCAACTCTAGCCAACTTATTTATGACTCATTCCAAGCTCAATTGTAATTCCTTAAAATTCACTGTAACCGATTTAGATGTAGCCATAGAGGATTCAGATGTAGTCATCGCCAAGCCTATTGGTGGAATGGTAACCGAAACTCAAGCGACGAGGTAGTCTCCTAAGAGACCCTTCTGTTTCGCACTCTAAGTGGAAGTGCGGTCCAGTAGAGGGGTAGGTCTACTCCAAAACTACGCCACTGAGACGGGTTAGAGAGACTCTCCGAAAAAGTCACTCTAAAAAAATCGGCCCGACCGGTACGAGCTAGTGAGTTCGAAAAAAATGAAAACAAAGGACCTTCCAGCCTAGGTATCCTAAAGAATAAGGGTCAACAGAACTAGTCTTTAAAAGAAAACCTGTGGATCCCAGAGAGGCGTAAAAATTGCAAGCGCTCGTGAAAAACCGATAAAACTGGGATCTGAGACCCGCACGCTAAGCGGCTGCTGCCTTAACACCCTCGTGCAGTCAGGTGTAAGAAGGGTAACCGTGGTTGGCACTCAATATTTATCACTCATCACTGAATCTCCAACGCTGACTTGATTTAACATCCTTTCTTAGTTCTTTCAGTTGTAGTTAACTTTACAGGTCTAAGCATCTTACCGATAATCTTATCTAATAGTGATCCATAGTTATTTATTCATACTTAAATGATCGATCATGAAGATTTTCAGTCCTTAATTATAGATTATTTTATATTTTGGCGTTATGCTTATTAATCTAGGTTTTCTAAGTCACTGGTATGAAAATATCCTGATAAATCCCATTTTCCAATCATGAGAATAGATGTTTAATAGATCTTGATTCAATTTAGATCATGTTAGATTCCTCATTTTCTTATTTAAATGAATGAATTAAGAGTCCCTCATTAGATTTTGGATCACGACAAAGCATTATATGAGCCTCACACAGTTTCGAGTGTGTTGAAAGTCATTGATTTAACACTAACCCCCAAAAGTCATTACTGAATCATAATTTAGATTCCAACATGCGTCATGTAAATTAGTCCTAAATCAGACCATAAACCCAAATAAGGCAAAAATATGACACCCTGGGTTTCACGCATAGTCCTTAGGATTTTCCGTGGAAAAGTAGTTTAATTGTGAGTCTACCAATTTCATGTCTTAGAGTATTCAAATCAAGGTGAATTCTTAGATTAAATTATGACCTTATGAGGATCAACGATGCGACTGTAATGATCAACTAAAATTATTGAAATTGTTGACACGACAAAGGTGTATAATTAGATCATTCAACTACCTACTACCGTGTACTCTTCTATTCCAACATTTCTTCATCTCTTACATTTGTAGCCCCCAATTTGCAGATCATTTCTTCAATCCACTAACGTATATTAAACAAAGTCCGTGTGAGGCTGGGAGAATACAATTCTAATACGTTCCTCAAATTATGGAGTATGCCCATCATAAGATATAACATCAAGCAAAGAAATGAGGAAGGCATGTGGTATTGGGAGATTGACATATGCGGACATGGTAAGATCAAGGGAGTACCTAATATTTCCAGTATATATATATATATAGGGTAAAATGTGTATGCCCCCTAGGGGGAGCTAACTTAGCTCCCCCCGCCCTTTTTTCACAATTTTTTTTA
Organism: Ottelia alismoides; assembly: GCA_037367405.1. Classification (NCBI taxonomy): domain Eukaryota; kingdom Viridiplantae; phylum Streptophyta; class Magnoliopsida; order Alismatales; family Hydrocharitaceae; genus Ottelia; species Ottelia alismoides. Next base: position 1,355,038 of record JAZKJV010001067.1, on the reverse strand, counting down.
TTTTTTTTTGAAATCTAAAACCGTGTAAATTCATTATTAAATCCCTATATTATGTCATTGAAATTTCATGCGAAACAGAGACTCGTACGACCTCCATCCAAACGGGGTCGATTTAAAAAATCCTATTACCGTTAAAAAATGACTGTCTGGATGGAGGCCGTAGGAGTCTCTGTTTCACACGAAATTTTTGTGACATAATGTAGGGATATAGTGATGAATATTCACGGAAAAAAATTTCAAAAAAAATAAAAATTTTTGAAGAAAATAGGGAGGGGGGAGCTAAGTTAGCTCCCCCTAGGGGGCAGCCCCATTTTCCTCATATATATATATATTCGGGGAAGGACATCTATTTGACAGAGTTATGTATGTTAGTTTGGTCCTTAATCTTCTCCTCCTTTCCCTTGTTTGCAGTCTGACAAGGAAAACGTCCTTCAACTTCAACTCAAGATCCCGCTTCTTCTTTATCTTCCAGGTATTTTTCTCGTATCACTAAAGAAATCCGGGTGACTAGGTTTCCATGATCATCATTACATCCTAACTTCAAGATCAACAATTAGGAAAGTTCGAAAGAGAAGTTTACATCTTTATTGGTGCCTTAATAAACTTGAAATGCAAAAACCTTGTAAAGACAAGCGTTCCGACAATTGTATGATTTGTTAAGGACAATCTGCCTAACTAATCTTCACCATTACTTAAATAAAAAAACTGATGAAAACCACCATATGCTTACTGGTGTTATACTATTAAAAGCGTACCTTACTTTACAATGATAAGGCTTCCACCTATTAAGACCTCAATGCCAAGGTATGTATACTATTGGTATAGAGCATTTTAATGACAGTCATGGCAACTACTATAATGGGTAGTCTTAGCTATACTACTTTCAGATTGGAATCGATAATAGCATCCTTATAATGATTACTACGTACTTGTCCAGAATGATATAATAGATGTTTCCTCATACTGTATCTGAAATATTTTAGATGGATAATTATTTGGTCTTCAAGTATTCTTGTTTATTTGATTAGAATAAATCAAATTTATGGTATTGTGTCTGTTATGAATTCCTGCTAATGTTGTATCTTAAAATTTGTCATTCCACCTGGTATTTCAGAAGTGTAGAATTTGTATATGATAGAGATCCTTTTTGTCAAGCAAGACTAAGATATGCTATAAGCAAGTCATTTTTTTAGCATGAATTTCCCAATCATTCAGTACCATAAGGGCCTGTTTGGTTGCTGGGGACTGGGTTGGGTTGGGGTACACCGGTGTACCCCTCCTTCAAAACCTCTCAATCCTACTCACAGTTTACTATTCACAGGGGTACAATTTACTATTCACAGGGGTATCCCAACCCAACCCAACCCAGTCCAACCCAGCAACCGGTAGAAAATTCAAAAGCTCACTTGTGAAGAGAAAAAAAAATCCATAGAGAGCAACAAGAGAGGAGTTTCTAGATTGTGAAAAGACATGGATTGCAGCAAGAGGAAGGGTAGATTGTACTTTTGATCCTCTAAGTTTGAGGGTATTTGTGGCTTCATTTAACATGCAATAGCGACTAAAATATCTGTTGGACAACAACATAAAAAGGGAAAAAACTGAATTAGAGACTCCAACATTGACTTTAATGAGAGTAAAGAGAAGAGGGATTTATACCTTTGAATATCTCCACTTTGGAGATCCAAACATGCATGCAACAACCTCTTCTTCGTCCTCGAGACTTGGGTCAAGGTCACTATATGTTTTATATGGGTTTAATCTTGCCATAAAAATCTCAAAAAGGGTTTTAAACTCATAAAAACCTCAAAGGGGAAAACTAGCCATATACTTTCCACGTATATAATTAAATTGACTTGTTCTGATGACTATCGGGAAAGAGCTGCGGGTATTGTTCCTGCATATCTGCTTCAGTCTTCCATGTTGCCTCTTTGACATCATGTCGGTGTCATAGCACCTTCACTAAGGGAATTTCCTTGTTGTGGAGCTTCTTCACAACACTATTGAATATCTGTACTAGCCTCTCCTTGTATATCAAGTCTAGCTCCACGTCAAAGTTCTTTTAGCTGATGACGTGGCGAATATCGTTCGCGTATTTCTTTATTTTGGATATATGAAAGACATCGTGTATGGTTGATAGGTATGAAATGGGCTGACTTGGTCAATCTATTAACAATGACCCAAAGGCATCGTGGCCACCTGGCGTCTTCCGCAATCCGGTGACGAAATCCATAGAGATACTTTTCCACTTTCATTTGGGAATGGGAGAAACGTAACAACCATGGTGTTCTCCTATGCTAAGCCCTGACCATCTGATAAGTTATGTATCTGTTAACATGATGTGTCGCATCACGCTTCATCCCGACCCGTCAAAATGTTGGCGTAGGTTACGATACATCTTCGTACTGCCAGGATGAATGGAGAGTTGTGAATTGTGTGCCTCATCAAGAATCTCTACGCAATTGCTCATCGTTGGACACAACGACCCAGCCTGCCTTCCACAAAGTGAACTTAGTCACAGGTAAATCATCACCTTTGTCCTTGATGGCACACATGTATCTGTTTCAAATTCAAGGATCTGTCCTCTTTCCTTTACTATGCAATCCTAAAGACCGCTGAATTGCGGAGGCACGGCAATAGATATGGATGCACTCTTATGAGGATGTCAATTAGTTAAAGTTACGAGCATATCTCATGTATAGCTAGTTTGCCGAATGTGCACGAGCTTTCCTGCTAAGCGTATCTGCCACCATGTTTCCTTTACCGGAATGGTAAGAGATCGTGTAATCTAAATCCTTCAGTAGTTCAAACTACTAGTGTTGTGTCATGTTCAACTCTTTCTGATCATAGATGTACTTCAAACTCTTGCTATCTGTGAAAATCTCAAAATTCACTTGATAGAGGTAGTGATGCCAGATCTTCAAAGCGAAGACAGTTGTTACCAACTCCCAGTTACGGATGAAGTGATTCCACTCACGCGGCCTCAACTGACGTGATGGATAAACAATCACATGACCCGATTGCATCAGAACCGCTGCTTAACTATCTCTTGAAGCATCTGTATATACGGTATAACTTGGGTGCTTGAAGGAAGTGCAAAGATATGCACAATCATCAATCTTTCCTTCAACGTCTCTAGGGTCTGTTCGCATGAATCATTCCAAATGAAAGGAACTCTCTTATGTATCAATCGTCTTGAGAAAAGAATGACTCGGGAAATACTAGTGACGAAGCGTTTGTAATAACTCGTTAGTCCAGGGAAGCTTCGAATCTGAGTGACTATCTTGGGTTGTTCCCAAGACATGAATACCTCGATCTTTGCAGGATCACTGCAATACCTACTCCAGAAATGACATGTCCAAGAAATAAGACCTGGGGTAAGAAGAACTTATACTTACTCAGCTTGACATATAACTTATGCTCTTGAAGTATGTTATGGACTATCTTTAAATCATTTGCATGATTCCATTTATTTCAAGAATATATCAGAACATCATTGATGAACAGAATTGCAAACTTGTCCAAGTATGGACGGAAAATCATGTTCATCTTGTCCATGAATGCTACATGTGTACTCATGAGCCCAAACGACATCACAACAAACTCATAATATCCATATCGAGTCCTGAATGATGTTTTCGGAATATTCAACTCTTGAGTCCTCATCATATGGTAGCCAGATCGGAGATTGATCTTTGAAAACACCGAAAATCCTTGTAGATGATCAAACAAATCATTGATGCGTGGCAGATGATAGTGGTTCTTCACCATTTGCTTTGTTCAGCTGATTGTAATCTATCCTTCTTCTTGACTAAAAGAACTGGAGGACCTCAATGTATAGTGTTCGACCTTACGAAATCTATGTTAAGTAGTTCCTACAACTGCTCCTTCAGCTCTATCAACTCGACCGGTGCTATGCGATAAGGAACCATCGAGATCGGCTGCGTTTTTAACAGTAATGTGATCTCGAACTCAATCTCTCTCTCTCAAGCGGTAAACCTGGCAAATTATTAGAAAACACATTAGGATAATATGACACTACCCTGATGTCCTGAGCTATCGGCTCTCCTTCAGATGTCCCTATGGGACAATTACTAGAATGTGTAACATCCCTGGTCTACCAATCTTTGAGCTCTAAACCTTATAATGTACTCTAGTTTAGAGTCATGTAACATATCCTCAACGGTAAACTCGGGTAAATCCGTAATCCTGAAGATAAACGTCTTCTTGAAGCAATTAACCATGGCATGATGAGCTGATATTCAATCCATACCCAAAGTTAGGTTGAACTTGTGGAGTTGTAGTAGCATACAGTCTGTTATCGCCTCATGTACACCAATCAACATTGGTAACGCTCTGACCATCAGTCTTATGATGAACAACTAACCACCGGGTTCATGAATGTGACAAAACCTCTGCAACTCTACCCAATGAAACAAGAATCTTGAAGCTCATTTGTTGCTCCAGAATCAATTAAAACATACAAAGGTCGATTCTAGAAGCCTTGGTTCTGTGTAAGAACTGATATCATTAGTTACAACAGTTGATGCTCGCGGATATTTCTAACTGTGCTTTTTCTCTGCTTGGGATACAATATGGAAATTAGTTGCAATTGGGGACGCATGTGGTCAATGATTTTTGAATGTCATTTTTCCCTTTCGGACTCGCGACAAGTCAGAGGACTGTCGGTATCCGAGAATTAATTTGATCAAACGTATAATATTACGAATGTATGTAGCGGGGTACCACTGCTATGATACCAAACTGTGATGCCCGCTTTCGCAGATCCGAGATACCCATTTACACATCACTCATAGTATCATCTTCGCTAAAGATCGCATTTGAGTACTGAAAATGAGGGAAAATTTTCGCGTTTAGTTTTTCGAATGACATTCACATTTAACTAACTAGCCACAAAACTACAATATGTCGTCAATTATAATGCATAAATTGCCATAGCATTTAACATGTAGCAAAAGAAACTATATAATGTATATGCATCCCAAATTGTAACATAAGGGAAAAAACATTTACAATATCCTGAACAAAAACTATGAGATGCGAACCTGACAATAGTAATTGCGGAAGCTGAGGTTCAACTCTCCCAATACCACGATGCAGGTGTTTCGCATGCAATCCATGCAATAGGAAGAAAAGCATATCAACGAAATGTTGAGCACATCTAATTATTTAAAAATGAAAGGAAATTTAGTGGCTCCAAAAGAAAGCAAGTAAATAGAGCTTGACAATTAAATTTAGAGCTACTTGCATTGAAATATGTTTTCAAGTTTGATATATGAATCTCCAGACTTACTCATTTTACCCCAATTACCAGACTTTAACACTTTTATATATAGATTATTTGTTCCATATTTAAGCTATCATTTTTTTATTAGAATTCATGTTTGATGGATCTTAATAATATGGGCGATGAGTCTCTTATCTAATCGTTGTCATTATTAAATGCTTATAATGATTGAGGTGATCCAGATCTCTTTCTGATTTTGCCGAATCATGTGGATGGATCATAGTAAGTGTATATGACGGGTCTGGTGTTTTGATTCTTTTCTTGTTGAATTTCTCAAGCTTAGTGGATAGTCTGTGGTCTTCGTCTGGTTAAGACCTCACACTATTACTTTAAGACAATAAGGAAACCTTAGGGTTCGGGTGCTTCCGTAGGTACGCGGTGAAATAAAATGCATCCTAAGTTCCCAACGCGTCCACTAGCTATGTCTAACAACTGTGGTAGTAGCTCGTAGTCTGATAAGGATGATTTTCATAATATTATCTTTTCTCTTCATCAGGGACTACTGGCGGACAATAACTAGCTCGACTGGAATCGAACTCAACTCTAACCAAGCTCAATTGTACTCAAATCATCCAGAATCAAGTTTTACTGTAACCAACTCAATTGTAACCGATCTCAATCTCAAATGTAACTTATCTCAACTCTAGCCCAACTTATTTATGACTCATTCCAAGCTCAATTGTAACTCCTCCAAATCCACTGTAACTGATTTAGATGTAGCTATAGAGGATTCGGATGTTGCCATCGCCAAGCTTATTTGCGGAATGGTAACCGAAACTCAGTGGCGAGGTAGTCTCCTAAGTGACCCTTCCGTCTCGCCCTCCAATTGGAAGTGCGGTCCAGTAGAGGGATATGTCTACTCCAAAACTACGCCACTGAGACGGATGAGAGAGACTCTCTGAAAAAGTCACTCTAGAAAAATCGATCCGTCCGGTATGGGCTAACAAGCTTGAAAGAAAACAAAACCAAGGGCCCTCCAGCCTAGGTGCCCTAAAGAACAAGGGTCAATGGAACTAGTCTTTAAAAGAAAACCTGTGGATCCTAGAGAGGCGTAAAAACTGCGATCGCTCGCGAAAAACCGAGAAAAGACTGGGATTGAGACCCGCGCACTAAGCGCCCGCTGCCGTAATTGATCTCCCTATCTTCCGTCCAGCTGAGGGTCACCGCACCCGCGCACAGTCAGGTGTAAGGGTCACCGTGACTGGCACTCAATATCTATCAGTCATCACTGAATCTCCAACACTGACTTGATTCAACATCCTTTCTTAATCCTTTTGTTGTAGTTAACTTTACATGTCTAGGCATCTTATCGATAATCTTATTTAATAGTGATCCATAATTATTTATTCATACTTAAATGATCGATCATGCAGGTTTTCGGTCTTTAATAATAAATTATTTCATAATTTGGTGGTATGCTTATTGATCTAGATTTTCTAAGTCACTGGTATTAAAATACCCCGATAAATCCCATTTTTTCAATCATGAGATTAGATGTTCAATAGATCTTGTTCTAATTTAGATCATGTTTGATTCCTAATTTTTCTTATTTAAACAAAGGGATTAAGAGCTCCTCATTAGATTTTGGATTACGATAAAGCATGACATGAGCCTCACACAAGTTTGAGTGTGTTGAAAGTCTGTGATTTATCATTAACCCCCAAAAGTCATTACTGAATCATTATTTAGATTCCTACATGCATCATGTAAATTAGTCCTAAATCAGACCATAAACCCATATCACGCATAATCCTTAAGCTTTCCCGTGGAAAATTAATTTAATTGAGAGTTTACCAATTTCATGTCTTAGAATATTCAAATCAAGGTGAATTCTTAGATGAAATTATGACCTTATGAGGATCAACAATGCGACTGTAATGATCAACTAAAATTATTGAATTTGTTGACACGACAAAGGTGTATAATTAGATCATTCAACCTCCTACTCTCATGTACTCTTCTATTCCAACACTTCTCCATCTCTTACATTTCTAGCCCCCAATTTGCATATCATTTCTTCAATCCACTAAGGTATATTAAAACAAAGTCCGTGTGAGGTTGGGAGAATACAATTCTAATACGTTCCTCAATATATGGAGTATGGCCATCATAAGATATAACATCAAGCAATGAAATGAGGAAGGCATGGGGTATTGGGAGATTGAGATATGCGAATATGGTAAGATCAGGGGAGTACCCAATATATCCAAGTTATATATACATATATTTGGGGAAGGACCTCTATTTGACAGAGTTATGCATGTTAGTTTTGTCCTTAATTTTCTCCTACTTTACCTTGTTTGCGGTCTGACAAGGAAAACATCCTTCAACTTCAACTCAAGATCCTGCTTCTTCTCTATTTCCCACGTATTTTTCTCGTATCACTAAAGAAATCCAGGTGACTAGGTTGCCATGATTATCATTACATCTTAACTTCAAAATCAACAATTAAGAAAGTTCGAAAGTGAAGCTTACATTTTTGTTGGTGCCTTAATCAACTTGAAATACAAAAACCTTGTAAAGACAAGGGTTCTGACAATTGTATGATTTGTTAAGGACAATCTGCGTAACTAATTTTCACCAGTACTTAAATAAAAACGGATGAAAACCACTATATGCATACCAATATTATACTATTAAAAGTATACTTCACTTTACAATGATAGTGCTTCCACTTATTAGGACCTCAATGCCAATGTATCTATACTATTGGTATAGAGCATTTTAATCACAATTATAACAATTACTATAAAGGCTGGTGTTAGCTGTACTACTTTCAGTTTGGAATCGATAATAACATCCTTATAATGATTACTACGTACTTGTCTAGAGCGATATAATAGATGTTTCCTCATACTGTATCTGGAATACTGCTAATGGATATTTATTTGATATTCAAGTAATCTTGTTTATTTGATTAGAATAAATCAAATTTATGGTATTGTGTCTGTTATGGATGCCTGCTAATATTGTAATCTTAAAATTTTTCATTCCACATGGTATTTTAGAAGTGCAGAATTTGTATATGACAGGGATCCTTTTTGTCAAACAAGATTAAGATATGCTATATGCAAGTCATTTTTTTAACATGAATTTCCCAATCATTTAGTGCACCATAAGGGTAGAAAATTCAAAAGCTTACTTGTGAAGAGAAAAAAATCCATAGAGAGCAACAAGAGAGGAGTTTCTAGATTGTGCAAAGACATGGATTGCAGCAAGAGGAAGGGAAGATTGTACCTTTGATCCTTTAAGTTTGGAGGGTATTTTTGGCTTCATTTAACATGCAACAGCAGCTAAAATATCTGCTGGACAGCAATATTAAAAGGGAAAAAACTGAATTAGAGACCCAACATTGACTTTAATGAGAGTAATGAGAAGAGGCATTTGTACCTTTGAATATCTTACTTTGGAGATCCAAACTTGCACGTAGCAGCCTCTTCTTGACAAGAACTTCAATTCATTCATATCCGGATGTTATTGCATAGAACATATAATTATGTTGACATATATATATAGAGATTAATGGGGCTGCCCCTTGCGGGCAGCCAAGATGGCTGCCCCCGCGCCGTTTCGGCGCGTTTTTTATTTTTTTTGAAAAATATCGCCATGTATATTCATCCCTATATCCCTCCTATATGTCATTCGAATTTCGTCAGAAACAGAGGCTCCTACGGCCTCCATCGAGACAGACATTTTTTAACGGTAACAGGATTTTTTAAATCGACACCATCTCGATGGAGGCCGTAGGAGTCTCTGTTTCTGACGAAATTCGAATGACATATAGGAGGGATATAGGGATGAATTTACACGGCGAGATTTTTCAAAAAAAAAAAAAATAAAAAAACACGCCGAAACGGCGCGGGGGCAGCCATTCTTGGCTGCCCGCAAGGGGCAACCCCATTATTCTCATATATATAATTATAATTTTATGCATATTTTCTCTATAAACTGATGCTTGCGCCTCGACTTCCTCGAGGCTACGCCTCGACTGCCTCGAAGCTACGTCTCGTCTCAATTACGAGAAAATCGCCTCGTTCCATCTTTCGTTTTTTAAACCTTGGTCAAGCTCTCCATCCTCATTCGGGAGTGTAACAATGTCCTAGACCGCTAAGTTCATCCCTTGAGCTTTATTACTCTATGATCCCCCAAGAAATCTCTTCATGATTATCTCCAAACGGTGTTGAATCTCAACCAATAGAGCTTAGAGGACATGGAGAACACATGAATTGCTGCAAGAACCATTTTAATGAACACGAGACGACCACCACATGATAAACACGACGCCTCCACCCAGACAACTCCCATTCCTACTTCTCAGTAACCATCAACCAATATGCCATTTGTAGTCGACCATATAGCATATAGGTAACAAGCCAACAACAATGCCAAATGCCAAACCACAATAAATCACTTCGGCCTTCGAAGGACAAATATAGACTTGTCTTGGTTAATCCTCGGGCATGAAAGTTTCCCAAAAATATCCAACAACACAATCATGACTTTTGCTTCCTCCTTCCTTCTATAGAAAATAGTATGTACTTACTGAAGGATGAGAACACAGATATCACCATGTACATATTTCACATACAAATCTGATTAACCCCTTGATCCACCATATAAGGACATATGTGGCCACTACAAACAACAATGTGGCCATAGATAACCTTGGTGAGTATCACGTTGGTGCTAGAAAAATCCTCCATTTAAACGTCATTCACCGACATTGAAGATGATGTCATTGTGATACTCGTCTTCATTCATGGCATCCACGTGTTTGGGAAACCACATCTTGCCAGTGCAGATTACTTGAAATGGTAGACTACACTATCATATGTTGAAAAAATCAACTTTTCCAAGTAGACCTTGATCATCCATTTCCATTTTGCTAATATGTTACATGGCTATCATCAGACTGTCTACAATTTGTCTCCCTGGTTAAAAGAAGATTGCATCGGTGAAATATTGACGTTGAATACATCCCCGAGTTTGTTATCCATAACATTGGCCACCCGTAGGTAAATAACATTAAATAATGGTTTTTTTGGGAAAAGGGCGGGTGTGATCCAAGATGGGACCCACCACGACTTATATTAAATTAGAAAGTAAAAGAAAAAGATATTACGACATGTCTCTTATTCCATGGAACACAAAACACCCTACAATGTTCAAGTACATTGTTCGAGTGGAACGTTTTCCCACCGAAGATGGCCTCATTTCTGTCACGACCCGTCCCGCTAACCGGAACGTGCTGCGACAGAGATCTTTCCTCTTCTTTTTCCTCAAGTAAACATGTGGCAATCTCATAAAACATAAAACCTTTGTATTTCAAGTTCACAACACCAAGAAGTGTATTACACAAGTTCTATCTATTACAACTTCTTACAAAATAACACAGACAGTACAAAAACAACGAAAAGCAAAAGACACCTCCTCCAAGTGTATCCGTGGTCCTTTCACTTGCTATTCGTGATTCTGCTGATCTGTATATAATATAATATAACGGGATGAGTCTAAACCCATTTATGAGCTTAGACCCAGTGAAAGGATCTCAAGCTTTTTACATATAACTAGAAGTTGAAATATGAGCAGTATGCCAAAATTTATGCTGATAACTTTGAAATATCTTGAAAAAGAGACTTTATGACAGTAAACATATAACAACATGCTAGATTTGCAAATAAATGCTGAAATAACTTCAAAGGCAGATAAACTGAAACATAATCATCACTATCAAGCTGTTTGTACTAATCACCACTGTGGCTAATTCATTGACTCATGAACGCTGAAACAAAGCTAAGTCATACGCGCAGACGGTCCCAAAGACTAAAAACACCCTGCATACGACCCAAAGCCTATATGTATACAGAATGCGGACCCAAAGTCCTCTTGATACCATATCTAATGGTTTGCCATATCTAATGGCGGTTTCAGGGTCATATCTAATGACATCATCATATCTAATGGCTAGTTCATGATTTGTATAAAAGAGCTACTGTGGTGCTTATCTTCTGATTCTGATCCTTTTCTTGTCACTAATAAACCGTAAACTTGCTATTTCAAGCTCATAACAGCTAATTCATGAACATAAAACACTTTTGACATAACATACATATTCTGACAAGTAGAACTTATTTAAGAACTCGAAAATCGATCCATCATGCATAGTAACCGTGCAAAACATAATTCTTCATATAAAACTCATACCTAAGCAGTGAAACTTATGTCTCGTGTTCCATCAAGAACCAAATGCTTAAAAACGTGTTATCAAGATAAAACTCGTGAAACGACGTCTGAAATACAATCTGAAGCCCAGATTTCATCTCAACCGTATGGTACTTGTAATTCATGCATAAAAGCTTTAGAAACCACGATTTCATACTTGCTATTCAAAATCATGCATAAAAGCTAAAGACTAGTGCTTAAAATAGCGCTTGAGAATCCCTCACCTGATTGTTGTCTAACTTGGGTCGAAAACGTTTCTTTAGTGAAAACCTCCTCTATAGCCGTCTTAGATTGAATACTACGGCTTGGTACGGACAGAACTTCGTTACGGCTTCAAAAATGCTCTTGATCACTGACAGGGCTTCGCCGCGGTTCCTCTCGTGCTCCTCCCGCAACCTCGGCGGTCTTGCGGCTTTGAGGTGGAGAGATGGGCGTGGGATGAATGAAATGGAATGGGGAGGCCTTGGGTATTTATAGGCCTCCACCCCCTTTACATGTGTGACATGTGTCAACATGTAAGGGAGCCTCTAAGACACATGGTATGCCACATGTCTTATTTATGAGAAAACTTGTTGCCCAAGTAATAGGTTTGGTTTATCCATGAGATAACTTGTTGCCCAAGCAAGGTTTGGCTTATCTACACGAGATACCTTGTTGCCCAAGCAAGCGGCTTCACCATGACACGTGTTAGACTTAGGATGCTGACACATGGCGCTATTGAGTTTTTGACACTTGTCCTGACTATATAACGACACGCGTCCCACGATTTCCTCTCTATGTGTCCTACTTTTGCTAATGACGCTTAATTATCACTAACGACGGGTAATTAACACTAATCATGCTTAATTAGTCTTAGTGATGTGATTATGGCTAATGAGTATAAATCTATTACATTATGGACACTATGCTAGTAGTGGTTTCTACTACTTATAAGGTACTACTAAAAATCCAGATTACTAGATGTGGTACTATGTTTTGATGTGCTACACAATTCATAGAACCTTTTTGAAGTCCATTTTATACAAGACGGTCTCTGATATAAACACAACAAGTTTAAATGAAATCATTGCAGAAAGGCGAATCTATTGACTATGGTATCCGTAAAGTGTGAACACTATCAATCCAATATTTCCTTGAAATAACACTTGATATTATTCAAAAGCATAGTGTACAAAACGCGTATTACAATTTCTGCCGCACCGGATTGCCCACACTATTGCAAAAGGATATGAGCTATCCTCATGTCCATTGCCACATACTGATCTAATGTATCTCCAGAAGGTGGAACAATCTTCCTTTGCCGGCCACAGGATGTTGGCCCTGCTCCATACCCGTGCCGAGTAAGTCACGAAAAAAATGGTCCACATCTTCCACCGCCATCCTACACAAGTACCATCCTCAATTTGTAGCAATTGTCCTCGACGATTCTTGGTTATGCAATATTTCCCAAATTGACGGAATGAATTAGATTGAATCCATCTCGAATTTGGGATTATTTAAAATTATGTGTTTTTGTCAGAAATTATTTGGTTAATTTTATTTAAGTTAAATAAATCGAGATTGATTGTAATTTCAATATTTCTGGTAGCTTAAATTAGTTAGTGAGTCAATTAGAGTTCAATTAGGATTTTGGTTTGGAGAGAGCCTCCACCACACCCCTTTCCCCCCAATTTGTAGGGTTTTTCCACTCACCCGTTCCTCTCTCATTCACGTGAAGCGTGTCACGATTCTAATTTCTCTTCTCATCCCTTCCGATTTTCTGTCTGCATCATGTGATATAAGAGCATGGAAATCGAATTGTTCTTACGATTTGATAATCCTATCACATATTGGCGCTTGAAGTTCGATCTAAGTCGCCTCTTTGTGATTCGCATTCATGTCAACAAATATTCACGAATCATCTCCTAGTAAGTTTCAAAGTTCAAGGATGACTGGAAACGATGATTGAGGAAGAACCAATCGTCAACAACAAAAATCAGATCGTTGCACCTGTTGTGCAATCCGATTTCGATCAAGAGAATGAAGGTATTTTCGGTCCAAAAGAAATTTTATTATTACAACTGCTGTACAACATCCAATATTCGATGAAGGTGAGGATGAAGAATTTGAAATTATCAATTTTTTAGCGGTTGAAGTTGCTTTCACAAAGAGGAAGAAAAGGAACCCATATATGATGAATACCAGCTGGATAACAAGCAAGATATCATAGATCTGGATGCCATCGCAGTTGCTGTACACGAGGGCTTTGACCCACCACAACCTTCTTGTGAATCCATCTATCTGGAGGCATTCGAAGTACCGGAAGTCTCCGTCAAATATCTCCATGTTGCTATCCAGGAAGTCTTCAAATCATCACCACCGCTTGTTCAAGCCACTGTACCTGTCCAATCTCCCCCACAATCCCTTGGGCTCACGCGATGCATCCACAATTTCCTCAAGTGTCGCTCGCGCTCCTGGTGGAGACCCCTGACCTCCACCATACACACTTTAAGCGCGGCTCTCGTTGCCATCGTAAGGTCCATGTTCACTCCCAAGGTGATCGTTGCTTGGGAGACCATGGTAAGGTCCAATATGGGTCCCATACCTGTGGTAATCGTGACCGCCACCTCCTATGGAGCCCCCTCTCGCAGCGCAACCTCTGCCTCCTCCCACCTTGCCGTCGCCGTCATCGTTGGTGGGAGAAAGGAAAACCCTAGCAATTTTTTGTGAAGAATTTCTCCATTGGAAGATACATATCACGTCAATTTAGGGATTAGAGGCTTAATAGGGACATTTTCAAGGAAGTCCCTCATTCAAAAACCTTTTATCTTAAGGTTAAACTTGGGAAGCTTATGCATAGAAGAGTTATTTTAAGTGAAGGGGTAAACATAAAACATTTGCATTCATACCTCTGGGTGGAAAGAAATTATTTAACTTAACATTGAAAAGAAGCAATTTGGGAGATTGGAGTTATGATTTTAGATTGAATTCTTCAACGACGTACTGAAGATCAAGTAGTTCGTCAGGAGCTGTATTTTTTCAAGCGATGGATAATTGATGCAATATTTCCCAAACTGACGGGTCAAATTAGATTGAATCCATCACGAATTTGGGGATTATTTAAAATTCAGATTTTTCATTTGAAATTAGTTGGTTGGTTAATTTTATTTTCGTTAAATAAATTGAGATTGATTGTAATCTCAATATTTATGGTACATTAAATTAGTTAGTGAGTCAATTAAAGTCCAATTAGGATTTTTTAATTGTTATTTTATTCGATTCTCAATTTTGTAGTTAGATTCCCTCTATATGATGGGGGCACTAGTCCATTGTAAGTCAGATTATGGTATGGATTAAACTATTGAGTTTTGATTTGGAGTGAGCCTTCACCATATCCCCTTTCCCCCAATTTCTAGGGTTTCTCCTCTCACCTGTTTCTCTCTCAATCACGCGAAGCATGTCACTATTCTAATTTCTCTTCTCATCCCTTCCCGATTTTTTTTCTGCATTATTTGGTAAGAATCCTACCAAGTCTGAACAACCAAAGAAAAATCTTGATTCTGTTTAGCACTCTGCTCCTCCATATCATCCTCGTGTCAGTTCTCACATCTTCCTGCAACTCAACTCCATCCTCAACAAAGAAATGGTAGGCTTTCTTCACTGTGAACTTCTCATCTCCCCATGCAAAATGGTCTCTACCAAAAGACGGTCCCTCAATCTGCGCTAACTCTGTCTGCAATGCAATAAGTTTGAAGCGAGATGCATTAACAATTTTGTACAAAAAAGCTTGACTCGAAGGAGGGTTAGAAGAATATATTCAAATTGGCCAAAGCAAGAGAAAGAAAGACCAAAGGTCTTTCTCAAGTGAGATGCATCAAGGATGAGAAAGAACATGTTCTTGTTATTCTAAAGGTTATAGAGATTAGATGGAAGCAATATTTCCATTAGCTTTTCATTGAGGAATGGATTAAATAGATTATTTTGGGGGATCTTGTAGGCAGTGAGTGTTACCTGAATTGTGCAAGTTATAGATGGATACAAAGGATGGAGTAGAGGATGTTTTCAAGGTTATGAAACCTGGGAAAGGGTTAGGACCTGATGACACACATATATAAGTTTGGAGTGTTCTAGGTGAACGAGGTTTGACTTGGCCTATAAATTTATTTAATGTTATTTGTCGAAGCAAGAAAGTGCCCGAAGAATAGATGAGAAACATTGTGGTGCATCTTTATAAGAATAAAGTAGACATTCAGAATTGTCCGAATTATAGATGTATCAAACTATTGAGTCATACTATGAAAATTTGGGAACGCGTAATTGAAAGAAAGGCACGATTCAAAAGTAATGAAAACTTATTCGGATTCATGCCAGGTCGCTCAACTATTGAAGCTATACACTTATTTGGGAGAACATTGGAGATTTATAAAGATAAAATAACCTCCATATGATTTTTATTGATTTGGAGAACGCCTATGATTCATTCTTAAGGGAGATATTGTGGAGAGTTTTGGAGAAGAGACAAGTATCTGTCCTATACATTAACCTTATAAAGGATATGCGTGATGGAGCTTCATCTCGTGTAAGGATCTAGTCTGGTAAGACTGACTATTAAAATCAACATCGGTCTTCATCAAGGTTCAGCTATGAGTCCATTCCTTTTACTTTGATTATGGATGAGTTGACTAATCACTTTCAGGATGAGACACCTTGGTGTATGTTGTTTGCCGATGATATTGTGTTTATTAATGAGATAAGAGATGGAGTAAATGAGAAGTTGGAGGTTTAGAGACGTGCCTTAGAGACCAAAGGATTCCATATAAGTCGAGCTAAGATTGAATATATGGAGTGTACATTTGATGGAAACAATGGTGAATGACTCGAGGCGAAGATTGGAGACGATAACATTTAGAAGATAGATTCTTTTAGATACTTGGTATCTATTTTGCAACAGGGTGGGGAAATTGTTGGAGATGTTATCATAGAATAAATGGTTGGTATCTACTGTTCTTTGTGATAAGAAAAATCATTTGAAAGTGAAAGGAAAGTATTACAAAGCTGCCGTAAGACCTGCTTTGCTCTATGAATCAGAATGTTGTACTGTGAACCATATACATGTGCAGAGAATGACAATAGTAGAAATGAAATGCTAAGGTGGATGTCTGGTTATACATGAAGAGATCGGATTCGGAATGATGCGATCAGAAAGAAAATTAGTGTGACTCTGATAGAGGATAAGATGTTGCTCTGTATATTGGGATGATAAGTTGAGATCAATATACACAATCCATGAACAGAGGGCAACTTAAAGACGTTCAATTCAACACAACATCGCTTTGTACTTGATTTTATCCTTTCCTACATGTAGTATGAAACATTTAAGTTGATATCATTATAAAACACCTACATCATATATGAAATATTCAATTAAATGGAAACTAAAATTTATTGTAGTGACAAGAGATAAGATGGTGAATACTTAAGCCTCTTCCTTTTTAAAATTGCATTACTAAATGATGTTTGTTTTGACAAAAAGTATATGCCAATAAAGTACGACAATATTGTATTATTGTTAACTACATTAGAGTTGGAGACTTGGAATGTTGATTGAATCGTGCCATGATGAGGAACTGGACATACACTTCATCCACGAAGGATCGAGGGTGTAACAACATAACTTGTGTGGTGAGTCCGTTGTGGAATGGTCGACAACACGTCCGGGATTTAACTATAAATAATGATGGCTCCAACAAGGGAAGGACGAGAAATCTGTTAAGCTTGCGATAGATCTGACTTTAAGAGGATCATAAACCTCTTTATGATGTACCCAATAGTTGCTATCTT
Organism: Ottelia alismoides; assembly: GCA_037367405.1. NCBI lineage: Eukaryota > Viridiplantae > Streptophyta > Magnoliopsida > Alismatales > Hydrocharitaceae > Ottelia > Ottelia alismoides. The sequence continues at coordinate 1,337,691 of JAZKJV010001067.1, read as the reverse complement.
GCTTCTACCGACAGGAGAAGTGCATCGAAGTATATATTATAATTTTACGATTATGTAATTGTTTCTATAACTATTACACAATTAAATTAAGCTACAAACACACACATATATAATATTTATAATATACTTTCTATAACCTATCCCCTATCGTCTCTTTACATGACGCTACAATATTGCTCAATGCTAATATTATTTTGCTTAAATCTATGAACACGTTATAAGGCATCTAATATTCAGTGGAAAATCTGTACCCATTAGGTGATTTTTCACATCCCTTCAACAAATATCTCAATCTATATCTATATTTAAGGTTATAATACACAATTTTCATATCCGTATAATATTTACATTATGATATATGTATTAACTTTGAAAATTCATATCGTAAGATACATATCCACGTCACATGCTGCCTATTGGGGAACCTTACCTGGATCGAGAGATAGACGAGGCTTCGAGGGAGCTCGGGTGCCGAGTCGTGCTCCTAGTTCTTGTAGTGGCACGTTCGAGTCTGGAGAGAGGCAGGGTCGTGAGGGCACCGAAGGTTCCCTGTGTCGAGACATGCTCCTAGTCCTTACCGCGGCACATTCGGGACTCGAGGAGGGATGTAGAGTTCCGAGACATGGTATCAACATGTAGGAGGGGACTTAGGAAAATGCAACAATCGAGAAGGAATTAGTGGAGTCGAGGCTGGGCTGGGGAGGGATGATGAGGCATGAGTATGGATGGTGGATAAGGTTCCAATTCAAGGATGGAGGCACAAAGGCCGTATGCGGGTTCTTCAATCAAAGGACATTTTAGAATTTTCGGATGATGGGGGGGGGCAGGGGTGGGGGTGGAGTGCACAAATGCTATTCATGGGTGGGGGGCAAAGAGTGCGTGGGAGGGCACTGTCGCACTTCCTATTCTCAGATGATAGGGGGCACAACTGTACATTCCTACAATTTTTTTATTTTTAATGATATAAATAAGGAAGGTGAGAAATTGAGGGAGCATGTGTCCTCCATAACCACAACGTGCATCCGCCCATGACTCCGGCCCTTCCGTTTCTCCTCACCAGCACAACATGAGAAGCAACATCTTCAACATGCAACCAACTGAGTTTGCGTTTAGTTGTTATTGTTCGTAGTGTCTTGTATTCTTTGAAGTAGTGCTTTCTTTCTATTTATCCAAGCTGAGCATTGCATGCTCCGGCTTAAGGGGGAATACTAGAGTATGCGTCCATAGGTGGGTATGCATCTATGTTAGTCTTACATTGTCTATTAGTGGGACTTGGTCATTATAGTGGGGTTATATAAGAAGTCCCCCGCCTTCTGTATTCAGTGAGAGAGTCGAATAGAAACATCATCCTTTTGAGGCAGTTCCCGTGATTTCATCCCGCTCCTTATAAAGGAGAATTCGAATAAAATCTGTGTTCTTTTTTATTCTTATCACCATTATCTCTGATTACACTTCTGCATTATCGTTTCCTACAGCATACAGCCATTCGATACATGAAAACAAAGAAACATAGTAATTCTCTTATCGTGGTTATGATTTTTTTCAAGATTTTTTGCAATGAGGTTGATGGCTATACCGCTGATGGTAGTTTATCTGCTGAACCTTTATGAATGTTTGATCTAACTTCAGACTCTTAGAGGTTAACTAGATGAATGACTTGGGTGCTTCCATTGTTCCCTTGACACCTCACCTTGTTGAGAAGCAAGATTGAGCATCTGTTTTCACTACGTAAAGTTGATGGTGACATTTACTATGTTACAATCAGTTTTTAATGTAGACATAAACCCAATGAAATTGTTTGCAGTGAAAGGATATGCAAGTTCTATGTCAACTATTTGATGTGCATTCTGAACGACACGTATGATGTATGTGTCCACCGTCGATAGAAGGCAAACACACGCTTCACGATATCATTATTCAAGATCTGATAATTCGATGTGCATTTTGCGCAGCACAAATGATAGATACAATTATCATCAAATCAATAGAAGCCAAGGATGTACATAGCAGTCTCCAGTTTGTCATTTAAATATTTTAATTTCTATATACCCTATCCGGAGAATACCAAAATTAGTTTTCGACTGGGTTAAGATGGCTGCACCACTATCCATTCATTGTAACTTGCAAATTTTATTACTCAGGCCTTGGTGTTTTATTTTTGAGAGGAATTTGTACATCTCGACTATGACGATTATGAATTTTCTCCAAGCTAGTAATAGCTGCATAGTTTCTTTTAATATGTTCCAGTAGTTAAAATATGCTTAACTTATATTTCTTGGAGAAATAATAGTTCATTTAGTTTTTTTCAAAGACTATTGTGATGCATCACCAGAAAATAAGGTCAATGTCGCTGTTCCTGTCCTTTTATTTATTAATATTTATCTCATCTGCTTGGCTGCAGGAAGGGGCTAGCTACTGTAAAACATCGAGCCGAATTGCCGCTCGAAGAGAAGTATGTCTGAAGTACTTGATGTTCTATCTGTTAATTTTTATATGCAGGCTTGTTCTTCATTGTCATTCCTATATGCTGACACCACTTTTTTGGGGGGTTTATATTTTTGTTGCCTCTTGGTCACCATGATTCATAGGATGAACTAAAGAATCTATATATTGCGGTAATGCTAGGAAATATTTTTAGCGACGCTTGATGAGTAAGTGCTTGTTGAGATGAGAGTAAGAACTGGTTATTTTATGCCATCCATCCATCCATCCGTTACTAGGAGACATATTTATATTTTTATTTTTGACGTTGAATTATAGTGGAAAAAGTTAGGAGCTTTTGGCTAAGCAGCAATCAGAATTTTTTGGTACTGTAGTTCGTTATTGGCTTGTAAGTCAACGGCAGTAAAATTTCTGAATTACAATGTAGCTAAGAGTATTATAGATTTGATTATTTTTCATAACAATTTTTGTGGTTGAATATTTTGGGCAATTGATGGCTTCTGCTCAACATGACTGAGTGGGGGTCTGATCAAGCCCTAGGTTCTATCAGATGTTCGTCTGGTAGTCTTATGCTTCAATGTGAGGCGCTTGCCTCAGTTGCCTGAGCACTTATGCAAGCTTCCAGGGCACTTTTGACGACACTGATGGTGGTGTGGCAGGATCGAGATCCTTGAAAATCATTTGGGTGGCTTTGATACCATGTTACTTGAATTGCAACTAAAACTGAACCCTAACCCTTTATTTATCAGAAGAGTCCAGAATTACTGAAAGCACCCAAAATTAACTAAAAACAAAACTACTCCTTAAGGGTTATGTATCTCATACCCTTGAACACTGTTTTAGCACACAACTTCCCTTTCTGTTTTCTTTGCATTTCTTTTCTTCACAATAGAACAATTACGAGTTGCACAATTAATTTAACATGTCCTTTGGTTAAAAATCACCGCTTAAGTCACGTTTTCTGATCGACCTAATTGACTAATCAATCACTATACGTAAGTTATATAACATAGATAACTCAATCGATTCCAAGTGCTTTGGAATCACACACTAAAGTCTTTTCACAACTTGGATCATACACCAAATTTTTTATACAACAGTACAAACACTTTGGTTCAAATATTAAATTCTTCACAATAAAGAAATATTACAAAGGATCTTTTCTTTAATCAAGACAATAGATTATATATGCTACGCCCCAAGATTATCAGAATACGAAAACAGAAAAGCAATATAAAGTTGGAATGCCCAAACCCACGATTATCGATATCTGGATCTATACGTTTGATCATAGGTTGTGTTAATCGCGAAGTGGTGTTTCGTTAACAAGTTTTATAGAATCAAAGAGCAAGTAGTAGATCGATTACGGTTGGGAGATCAGAAGAATAACTGGTGGAAGAACTTTCGTGTCCCTCAAGTTGTATGGTATAGAAGATATTTTGTTTGATGTACATATTTCATTGTGTATGGGCCTATGGGGTATGAAGAGAAGTAGTCCATATATAGGAAGATTATGGACATTAGGGTTAATAGAGTCGTTTGAATTCAATTTTGTAGCAAAAACATTTAAATATTTTTTTGAAAATTACAAGAAATTAATCGATTTACACATAGTTATTTATGAGATTTCTAAAATGGTCAATCTGTTGAGCACAACATTTGTTAATCAATTAAGTGATCACTATATGCTTTGAATTTAGCATTCAAAAGGGGATGGGGAATTAATAAAAAATATGAACCGTGAGCGAGAGCGGGGTTGGGGCGTGAGAGGCGTCGGAGGCAGGATTCACGTTTGAAGATCTCAATGGGGATCCGTTCTTGGAGGCGTGTGGCTGATGCGGTTCCGCGAAAGGATGAAGATGGGTGGACCTCCCTTTTAAACCGCAAAAGGGGTCGTAAATGCTTCCAATGTGGCGAGGAGGGATACCTCGCATCGTTTTTTTCCCAGCAGCTGCGATGCTTTTGATGTGGGTTGACCGATCATCGCAGGGCGACATGCCCTTCTGCGACTTCAGCGCCAAAGTTGTTTTCGAGTCAGCAACGATGGGGGTTTGGCGGCAGTCAAGCCTCACTACGTAGTGGAGGTGCGACAGGCTCTGGCGCATTGTATGCGGAGGTTGTGTTTGAAGCAAGGCCCTAAATGTCGGTTTCGATCACCATTTCGATATCGACCAAAACAGAATTTTGGTGGAATTTTGACCGAAATTTCGATCATTTCGGTCGTTTTTTGTACTAGGACCCCTATATTTCGGTCATTTCGGTCGAATTTCGATTTCGACCGGATATCGATATTCGACAGAAATTCGACTGAATTTCGCTGAAATTTGAGGCCATGGGTTGGAGAGGGAGGCGTGTTCCCGAGATCGGGATTGTTGATTGGATCGTGGAGGAAGAAATCATTATCTATCTCCTCGATTTGGGCTGGGATTTTGCTGCTATTTGGAAGGGAGTTTGTGGGAGATGTGGTGTCGTTGGGGAGGAACTAGTACTGTGTGCGGGGTCTGTCACAGGTTGAGGCGACATTCCTTCTGAACCCGATGGGCGAGAATGATGTAAGTTGGAAGTCCCCGCGTTCTGCGGATGGAGAGGTCTCCTTTGTCAGGAAGTTTGCGTTGTTCAGGGGTGTCCCCTTTCTCTCCTGATCTGTGAAGGGCCTTAACCCCTCTCTCTGGGAGATTGGCACTGTGCTGAAGGTTTTTGCAGATGGCTGCTCGCCGGGGTCTGACCCTGGCATTACCATTATCCTCCTGGAGTGCCGTGTTGATGTATTGGTACCTTCTCCGGTGGTGATGCTGAGTGTGGGTCGTGCTTCATTCCAGATTTCTGTTTACTTTTTGCCGCCGTCGCCTCCACCGCAGTTCACGAAGGAAGGGTCTCCAACGACCAGCGGTGCCGCTTTGGTGACGTGTCCGGTTGAGGAGAATTTGGAAAGGGCGGAAGTCGAGGTGACATCTTGGAGAGAGGCGCACGTCATTCCTTTTCTTGCACCGCAAGTCTTGGGGGATGAAACGATCGATGCAGTTTCTTGAAGAGGCGCTTTGAGTGGCCTTATTTTTATAGTAGCCCCACTGGTGTTTCCCATCAATCAAGTTGGGTCGCCCGGGCGAGTCCAGTAGTCCATATTCACTTTTTTTTGTTGGTTCCCCGGTAATCGGTTTCAGGTCCAGCTTCATGGCCTCCTTCACGAGTTTGATATGGGCATGATGTTATGCGGATCTGGGAGCAGTTCTTTTCTGGACCCGTGAAGGTCTGGAATCGTGTAAGGCAGATCTTGTATTTCTTCTGGAGCAGCTAAATTTGTCTGCAGGTCTCGGGACTTGCCTCCTTTCTCGAGCGACGCTTGTGTCCGCCCTTCTGGGCAGTGGTGCGGGGAGCTCATCTCCCTTGGGCGAGTTGCCCTCTTCAGATTCTCCTCCTATCGACGGTCCATCCTCGTCATTGGGCACGTTTATCACAGATCTCGGGGTTGAGGACCATGCTTTGGTTGGTACTGCTAGGGTCTCAGCATCGGATGATTCGCAGCTGGTTGAAAATGGTTTTTCGAGCTCTGGAATTAGGAGGGGAGTGTCGAAGAGATATAGAAGAAGGTGGAGGCCAAAAGCCTCGCGTGGGGAGGTACCGCTCATGTCAGAATGAAAGGCTCATGTGGCTTCTCTCGCTGGTGCAGTGAGCACGTTGGGTGCACAAACCGTTCTTAAATGAATATTTTTTCTTGGAATGTTAGAGGTCTAGGTGACCTGGTAAAAAGAAGGGAGTTGGGCACAAGGTTCGTGGAGTTGGGTTGTGATGTCATTTTTCTTCAAGAAACGAAGATTGATTCATGCAATTTGGGCATGCGGAAGTCTTTTGGTGCAAACGTCTTGAATAACTTTAGAACAATTGATGCCTTTGGGAGTTCGGGAGTGCTGATTTTGGCTTGGAAGGATTCTTTGTTACTGTTCAGGGCGGAGGTGAAGGGTTCTCATGTCCTTACGGTGCTTCTGGAGGGTTCTGTCTCCTCGACTCTTGTTGCGCTCTCTTGTGTCTATGGCCCCTGTTCTTCGGCTCTGCGGCAAGAACTGTGGGAGGATGTGCATGCAACGAGAATTGCTTTTCTGGGCTGTGCGTGGCTTGTCGATGGGGATTTCAACGTCACACTCCTTTCCTCAGATCGCCCTCGTTCGCGAGGAGGCCAGGATCCAGGGTCTCTTGAATTTGCTGATGTTACTAATGACCTGGAGCTTTAGGTCTTAGATTTACAGACACAAAATATACTTGGAGGAGCTCGGGATCCCGCTCTCGTATTGACTGCTTCCTCGCTTTGGAGCTTCTGGAAGCATTCCCTCTTTCTTTCACTTCTTTTAGGCTCCATTCTCGGTCGGACCATTCACCCCATATCTGGGATTCGACGATTCTTCCGTGGGGAAGAGCTTTTTCAAATTTGAATGTGCTTGGCTCTTAGAGGAGTCTTTCAGAGAACTGGTGTGCTCCCATTGGTCTTCTCTGGAGGTGTTTGGTCCGACAACGTTGAGATTCTTAGAAAAGTTGAAGTCTTTGTGTCAAAGATTGTGCGTCTATAAGAAGGATATTAAAGAGTCTAGAAGAGCTCGGAGGGTGTTAGCGGAGCTAGGGGTTCATTAACTAGATAAGCTTGAGGATGGCTGGCTGCTAAATGCCGTGGAACTGGGGCAAAGGGCTTCCGCCCAAAGAATGATACTGGAAGAAGATCAAAAGCAGGAGACAAAATCGAAGCAGAGATCTCGGCTTGCCAGGCTAAAGGAGGGTGATGCGAATATGTCTTTTTTCCACAGATTGGCTAGTGGCATATATCAGATCAACTCCTTCTGATATATAGTTGTTGATGGTAACATAATTGATGGGGATAAAGAGATGGGGCCTGCGATTGCTGACCATTTTCATGACTTCTCGAGGAGGGCAGGGTCCATACCGTGGAGGTGGAATGGTCTTGGGGCATCTCACCTCTCGAAGATGCACACAAGTAGCTTGGTTGTGCCAGTTACTTTGGAGGGGATTAAGACGACGATTTGGACTTTGAATGCAAATGGGGCATCAGGCCCATATGGCTTCCCGGTTTTCTTTTATAAATAGTTCTGGGACCTGGTGGGTGGTGAGGTTCTGGAGGTCGTGGAGGAGTCTATTGGTGTAATGCTGGATTTGAAAGACTTAATAGGGCTTTGATTTTTCTTCTTCCAAAGCTGGAGGCTACGGAGAGGATCGAAGACTACATACTCATTGCTTTGTCGAATAGCATCTACCTCATAGTAGCAAAGGTGTTCGCGATTCGTCTTAGCATAGTTCTTGGCTATATTATGTGCCCTACCCAATCGGCTTTCATCCCTTGGCGGCAAATTGCAAACAGCTTGGTGGTGACCTTGGAGGTCATCGCTGACTGGAAACGTAGCGAAAAGCAGGCTTTTCTTTGGAAAGTTGACTTTGCTAAAGCTTATGACACATTGGATTGGCGATTTCTGTAGGCGGCTCTATATAAGAGGGGTTTTCCAGACGTCTAGATCTCTTGGATGAAGCGATGCATCACCACGACGTCGATGTCGGTGTTGGTTAATGGGCGTCCTGAGGGAGGTTTCTTTAAGCCGCAGAGAGGGGTCAGGCATGGATGCCCTCTTGCTCCTTTGCTTTTTGTTCTTGCAACTGATGTTCTTGCTTGCATGGTTGATTGGGTTCAGAATAATGGAGTTGTCAATGGTTACATATGTGGGGATGTGAGTATCCCCATGCTCCAGTATGCGGATGATACAAACCTGTTTATGGAGCGCAGTAGGACGGAGGATGGAGGCTTGGCTCTCGTGTTGGAGATCTTTCGGGAGATGTCTGGTCTGGAGCTGAATCATAGCAAGTCCACTGTTGTTCCGTTCAGCATGGTGGAGGATGAGGCTTGTATCTGCAGTTTGGCGATGGCCACGGGATGCGGCTCCCTTCCTATTCGCTACTTGGGTTTCCTTTCACGGCTGACAGAGTCAAGATGTCGGACTGGCTACCAGTGGTGGAAAAGATGGAGAGGAAATTGAATGGTTGGAAGGTTGCTCTTTTGTCGCATGGAGGATGCCTGGTGTTGGTTAATGCGGTTCTCTCTGTGATTCTGGTGTTTTTCTTTTCTTCCCGCCTACTCCCGATGGGCATTAGGAGACGTATGGAGCGATTGATGCGGAGATTCCTTTAGAGCAGATCTGGTCATGAGGGACATGGTATGTATTTGGTGGATTGGGAGACCATCACGTTGCCTAAGAAAAGTGGTGAGCTTGGGATCAATATCCCGGGGTCTCTCAACGAAGCCCTCTTTTTTAAGTGGGTGGGAAGAATTTGGGGTAAGGATGAGAGTGTCTACATTGTGTTAATTCGATGCCTTTATGATGTTTCTTTAGCAGGGTCTGGGCTGCTGCGGTAGGAGCCCAATCAATCTGCTTTCTGGAAGGGATTTTAAAGATTCCGCCTCGCTTTCATGAGATTTTAAGTCTAGTGGTGGGAAATGGCGTCTCCTTTGGTTTCTGGACGGATGATTGGATGGGGGATGACCCCCTTTATAGCTGTTTTCCTTGTCTGTTTGCCTTGGCCGCCAATTCTGATGCGCGAGTTGTTGACTGCTGGATCAGCGGGAACTAGATGCCATCTTTCAGAACTTCGTTCTCTGACCAACGCTTAGAGGAGTTCCTCCTTTTGTTGGATTTGAGTGGGCAGGCTGGCAGACCTTCCTCTAGCCCTGATCTCTGGATTTGGAAGGACACACCGTTCTCTGTTCGGAAGGCATACCATGTCATTTGTAGACAACCCCTATACTTTCAGATGATTTGATCTAGGATTGCAATTTTGTTTGGTCGCTTGGTCTTCCGGAGAGGATCGGTTTCTTCATGTGGCTTTTTAGAAGGAAACACATCATGGGTCGAGACCGTTGTGCTAAGATTTTAATATCGGTGTCAGATTCTTGTCCCATGTGTAGGAATGCCTTTAAGATGTTGGAGCACCTATTTTTCTGTTGTTCGGTTTCCTCGCCTATCTGGGGTGAGGTGGGATCGGATTGGTTGTGCTCTCGCTCATTCGACTCCTTTTGGACTTCTCTTTTTGGGATGCTCAATTGATAAAGAAAAGAAGTTCTAGTCCCGATGGCAGTTCTGTGGGCTATTTGGTTGGCTCATAATGACGTTCTTTTTTCTGGCCGTCGTTTCTACTGTGAGAACGTTGTTATCCTTTACAAGTGCATGCTTGAGTCTTGGCTTATGTAATCTACTGCTTTCTCTTATTTTTTCTTATAATAATATTGGGATGGGCACCTAAGCGTGATTCCCCCTATTTTGGTCTAAAATACATTCAAAAGGTGATCGTTCAAAAGGTGATCGTTCAAAAGGTGATCGTGATCGATCGGTTCAAATTAAGTGAGCAATCAAAATTTAGACAATATTAAAAATTGATTGTTGAAATTATTGTGGGTGCTTGATTAATGCATATTAACGGAAAATTGATCAATTAATTCTCATAAGGTGAACATTCATTGAATAACTAGGGACTAGATAGTGATCTCTCAATCCTAATCATGGATAAAAAGTGATTAATTATTGACCACAAAAGTGACTGATTAGTTTAGTGTATGCATGTACACTTATAATTTGAGTGAGTAATTTTCATTCTTGTAAACATGTATACAAGCCTATATGTCTGTGTGCTTTTACTAACAATATTATAAGTAAACGAAAGACAGATCTTCGTGATATCTCGATCAAAATTTGTCTTCATCTTTGAGACTAGAATTGAATATCTTGATCAACCGTGCATGCTACAGTCAATTAATGCGAGTGCCTATCAGTAATTATGTGTCCCTCAAAATAATGAATTGATCGTGCATTCTGTTAACAAGAACATGCCATGTTTTCTTGTGATTAAGTTAAAATGCATGAAAACAACATGGTAATGGGAAGATGAACCACGTAGTGACACGTTTTTTCCTAGATTAATGAGTAATTATGACGTAAAGATCGGATTCGGATTGATGCCATCAGAATGAAAGTGGGTGTAGCTCCGATCGAAGATAAAATGCGAGAAAATCGCTTAAGGTGGTTTGGCCATGTGCAAAGGAGGTCAGCTGATGCACCGGTGAGGAGATGTGAGTTTTGGAATGTTGAGCCGACTGAAAGAGGGTGTGGAAGGCCTAAGAAGTGTTGGAATGAGACTATTTGAATGGATCTTAGTTTTTTTGGATCTAAGCTCGAGAATAACTAAGATAGATCTGAATGGAGGTAAAAAATCCATGTAACCGACCCTACTTAAAGTAGGAAAAGGATTTGTTGTTGTTGTTGTAATTAGTAATTATGACCATTAACAAGTTACCGATTGATTGGCAGAAATGGCAGTCGACCGATGAACTAGATGATGGCAGGCGTAGGTTCTCAATGTATAACTTGAATGTTTTCTTCTTCTTCTTCTAAAACATTATTTAAGCCTTTTTTTAGCATTGAAAAAATACATGTTAGCAAGTCCATCGTGTAAATGGGTTGAAGATACTTTATTTCAGCGTATGTACTTGAAGACCATCCATGAGGTTTTTCTAGATAAAGAGTTTCTTGCTTGATTATTCAGTTTGGATGGGACTAGGATCGCACATTAGACAATCCAAGTTCCTCGTTATAATACCGGATGAAGCATGATCATATTTTTGTTTTTATCATTGATCTGCTTAAATGTACGCATTAAGCCTTGTTTTTTCATCTAACCTTGTTTCTTTCAACATATGAACTCTATTAGACTCTATATCATATATTTGATTTGTAACCTATTTAGGTGGTTGATGATAAGGCAACCTCCACGATTGTCTTCCAGAAGCAACAATACACCTTACAACATGGTAGTGTATGATAATAAACTAATGAGAGATCTTCTTCCGCTGTGCGACAAAGCACCACGAATGAAATAAGGAATCCCATGTTTAGATGAATAACATGAATAAAATAAGGACACCAGTGTTTAGATGTATTGCGCCTTATTTATCTTTCAATTGTAGCTGAAAGGTTATAATCAACATTCAATATAAATCACCCCATGCTGTATCATATAAGTGATTATTTGATTGGCTTTGAACTTTTTTTGGCTTCCGTGCACGGATGTGGCTTATCTCATTAATTCGATCGCCTCATTGCACCCATACTGATTGACTAAGATTTTGAGAGTGAATTGGTTTTGTTGCATTAGGGGGGCATCGATATATTAATATTTCAGTTTGTAACATGTGATGCGAGACAAACTCCCGACGCCTTTATTTTTAGAAATAAATGTATATCTTATTTATTGCTTAAAAACATTTTATTGATTAATGAACATTTGAAATGTTAAATTTTGGGAATTTTTTATACATAAACTCATAAATTCCGGAATTGTCAACTAAATATCGACAACATTCCCCTAAAAATATCTTTTCAAGGTTGACAAAACAATACTGAAGTTGATACTTGAGGCCGTGTCTTAAGTTCTCTCAAGTGTTGCATCATGATGATATCTAACACAATAAAAAAGACGTAGATGCATTGTGACATCATTGTATGAATCCAATAGTTCATAGCCCGTGCAAGCTCCAATGTTACAATGATTTGCTTAACACAACAATAAATATGTTAAAAGCATATTGAAAAAGCGGTGCCCACGGTATAAATAATTTTACCACCTATTATGCTCATTTTTTTAAACTTTACATTTAAAAAACATATTCAATTGTTCATGTACTATGTTCCCTACATATCAATTATTATGAAAAGAATGAATGTAAAACGGCCTTGGAAAATCATGGCCTTAGAAGTCTACCCGTGCAAAGGTTAATTTTATGTGACCAAGTGGTTAAAATGTTATGCGAATACGTGCTATGGTTTTAGCTTTGTCTATATGAAGAGAACTACACCTTCCTTGTTGAATAAGAAATTCTATCCCAATTTTTCACGACACTACCAAAAAATAGATAATAACTATTCATAGTGTCAATGGGAAGTGAATCTTTACTTTAGAACGTTAACTATTCTACATCTTTAATTCCTATACACACTTCAACAATAAGATTAAAAGAGCTACACACACAATCAGTATTATAAGTCCAAGTTTATAGTTGGCTATATTATTTCATATTTTGTAATTTATTGTTAGACATTTACATTTACATATATGAAAATGTGAGTGGGCTCTATGGAGCAGCGTGCCCCCTTGATTTTGCATATATGCGTGATGTTAGTGATATATTGGCACTTCCTTGAATTATTATCGCTCATTAACAAACTTTTGATATACATCATCAATGTTGCGTGCTGCCATTATACTTGGAGAAGCCCTTCATTGTCAGATTTTTGGTGTTCATCGAGGTGTTGCAGCTGTTTCTTATGGTTGGGGCAAGGACGCTTCCACGAGCACATTCTAACCACACTCTGGTTCTTTGGGAATTGGATGAAGGGAGTATAACGAGGTTACTCTTCATATTTGATCAGTCTTGGCTCTTAGAGGTGGGCTTCTGTGATATGTTGGAGGTTTTTTGGAGGGGTTGTCATCCGGTCGGGATTACCACTTCGCTGATGGCGACACAATTCGGGGAACTTAGAAGGCATTTGGTGTAGTAGTAAGAATCTAGGGGTTCTATGTAATTGCAGGAGAAATGCCACACACGAGGAGGTTATAATGTTATACCAATTGGAGGTTGACCACGAGCTCTCAACAAAAGATATTCAAGAAAGACGGAACATGATGCATGCCATTATATTGGATGATAAGAAGATTGAGGTGGAGTGGAGATAGAGGTCATGGCAGTGGTGGATCATGGAGAGGGATACAAATACTTGTTTCTTCTACTTCGTGGCTAGCGGAAGGCATTGTAGAAATTTTATTCAGTGGTTGACGAGTTGCTTGTGCAGGGAAAGGAGGTTGGTAAGGCGTTAAATATGCACTTTCAACCTCTGAGCAGAAGAGCCATACGAGAGGGCTTGCGCGGTAGAGCGATGGCACATGTTGCACAATCATGCATATTCTCTGGTGGCTTAGTCTAGCAAGCAAGAGGTTAAAAATGCGGTATTTCAATTAGATGCAGAGGGGCCCCCTAGCCCAAATGGCTTTCCTGTAGTGTTCTGTAGGGACTTGTAGGAAGTTGTGAAGGATGACGTTCTTGCAATACCGCATGAATTCAGATGGGGTTGGTTTGCACGCCTCAATAGAGCCCTCTTGTTTTTATTGCTAAAGAGGGAGGTGACGATGAGAGTGGAAGACTTTCGACCAATTGCTTTGTCTAATGCAGTGTATCTTATTGTGGCTAAGATCTTCTAATCAGCTCAGGTTGTCTTGCATAAACATATTTCCTTGGAGCATACGACGTTTATTCCTGATAGGCAGATGGTTGATGAACTTTTCCTCGCCTTTGTGATAATAGTGGATTGAAAACGAAATCACATGAGGGTATTGTAGAAAGTTGACTTCTCCAAGGCGTATGACTGTGTTGAATGGCGCTCTCTTTGGGCCTCTTTTCAACAGATAGCTTTCTAGAGGTCTGGATTGCATGGGTGAAGGGATGTATCACGACTACGTTATATGTAGTTCTGATGAATGGAAGGCTTAAGTGTATTTTCTTTCAGCCACAAAGAGGAGTGTGACAAGGATGCCCTTGATGCTGTTGCTATTTGTGATGCGGCAAATGTACTAGTAGTAGTGTTTACTAAATCAGCCGCACAGGCCGCATATGCGGCCACATATGCCCGTGCGGCGTGCAGACCGCACCGATTACTTGAATCAGTGCATCATGCGCCCTCCCCGCATATGCGGCCCGCATATGCCCCGCATACTGCTCCAGCATCTCCAACTTTTCAATCTTCTCATTCACGTCTTTAATTATGTAACTCTGCCTCTTCATTCAATTGTTAGAATATGACATGCATTTCTATACAATTGCAATGCATTATACCATTATGTATATGCAATGTTTTATGTTTTTCTCATGTATTGTTTTCACGAGTATATGCAATGTATTGTCGAATATTTTTTATATATGCCGATTGGGGTTTTGCTCATGTTGTGCATGTATGTGTATTGAAGTTTTGTTGTTACGGATCATATAATGTAAAGTTTTTATGGTAAATATTTTTTTTGATTAAATATGAGGCAATTAAAAGTATATATGCACACCCATCTAACGTGAACCGTTTTTCTTAGATCTTTATTAACTCCACTTAGATACATAAATTCAGTGGTAATGTTTTTCATAGATATTTTTTTATTTTTAAATTAAAAATTAGAAAACCGCTTAGAACCGCATATACCCCGCATACGGCCCCACCTATCGCTTAATCAATATTCGGTGACCAGTCCGAACGCATACACATATTGCTTTCTTGATTCTTGGCTAGTAGTGATGATGAGGTTGTCCTTCGACGTTGGATTTTGCACTGGTCCAAAAGCGAAGATGACTCGATCTCGCTCATTCATCATGTTGATGATACGATTGTCTTCATTGGGATGTGGGGAGCAGGCAAAAGGGGCATCAAGCATCATGGACATTTTTGGTGATGTGTCCGACCTTTGAGTTAACATGGAGAAGTTGGTGTTCATCTTGTTCGAGATGTTCTGCATAGAGGTGCCATAGATCGAGTCAACACTTTGTTGCCCATGTTTGTCGCTCTCGATTACATACATGGGGCTCCTGTTTGTAGGTGGCTGGCTTCGTTTAGTGGATTCGCACCCTTTGCTAGGCAGACTGGAGAGGATGTTGGTTGTTTACGATTAAGCCTATGTCATTCGATAGAGAAAGAGCGACCGTAACCATGTCTAGAGAAGAAAATGCTAACCTTTTTAAATAAAGACATGCCTACCGCTAATTCTAGAGAGCTGATCTACTTGAATTAATCGGAAGGAAGAATGGCCGGGAAAGATAGCTCTTTATGATATGTCTTGCTTTTCTGGGTACTCAGATTCTCACATTCTTTGTACTTCCCCTAACGTTCTGGTAAAGGAGAAAATGGGATTCTTTTCTTATCAAAGTTGATATTATAACTCGAGGGGTCCGATTAGATGCTAGATATATTGGAAGGTCATTGTGCTTTCCAGGGGCGGGCGTGTTATCATGCTGACATGTCCTTACGACTATCTCTTTTTTGTTTTTTTGTTCTACTAGACTGCTCCTGGTGGGTGTGCAAAGAAAGGTTGAAGCTTTGATGAAGCGCTTCCTATGATTATATACGATAGGAGAGATGGGGAATGCATCTCTTGAATTGGGACACAGTTATGAGACCAAAAAAGGACGGGGGCCTTAGGGTGATGAAGATTGAATACATGAATAGGGTATTGTTGGCCAAATGTGTAATTAGGTTGTGTGGCGCAAAGGATGATTGTGTGTTGTTTGATGCGTGTCATTTTTTTGGTTTGGAGGTTTCTTTGTCTGCTCCTTCGGTTCAGTTTCCCTCCGCCTTATGGTAGTGTAAATCTCGCCTCCTTCCCGAAATGTTGAATTTGGTCAGGCTGGTGGTTGGTAAGGATGATCATTTTCGCCTCTGGTCGAACGATTAGACTGAGACTAGTCTCCTTAGTGACCACATTCCGAGGTTATTTGCTCTCTCTACAGACCAATAAATTACAATTACACATTTATGGTCGTTTGGGACTTGAGCACCCACATTTGTGACTGACTTATCTGTTAGAAAATATAATGCAAAAGCAAATATTAGAGAAAAGAATAATAAACATTGAAGAACACGAGATTTTAACCTAGAACCCTACGCCCTAAGGAGCGGGATGAAACCACGGGAGAATGCCTTAAAGGGTTGATGTGTCTATGAACTTTCTCATCAGATATAGGGGATCTTGAGCTTTTTATATTGCCTCCATATACCCTCCAAGTTCCACCATTTGTAGATGTGGGAGTAAACCCCAGATGTGGTAAATGGATCTTGGAAGGGTCCATTTACCCATCTTATATAAGTAACACATATTCCAACACAAACCTCAAGCTGGAGCATGCAATATTCAACTTGGACAAACATAGGACACTACGGACAATATCAACTCAATGTGCACAACTGTCGGTTGCTGTCGAGGACGTTGCTTCTCATGTCGTGCAGGTGAGGAGGAACAAACGGGATGGAATGCGAGTCAAACTCAATCTCCTCGTCGGAGAGCATGCGTTATGTATTGCACCTGTCAGAGTTACTGCACATGGAAATGAGTCTCCTCGTCATAGTTCTCTGGCCCGCCACAACATGTGGTCAACTGCTCCATCTCTCTGAAGGGCCGAATTGAAATGCTGTGGAGACATCCTCGTTAGAGTCCATGGCAATGCCCTAAATGTCGGTTTCGGTCACCATTTCGGTGACTGATCGAAACAGATTTCGGTTGAAATTCGACTGAAATTTCGGTCATTGTGATCATCTTTTGTACCAGGGCCCCCATATTTTTTTTGACTCCAAAAAAAGGGGGAGACACTCAGCGGTGTTCACCCCATGCTATTAAAAAGAAACGAAAAGAAAAGACTACAAAAACAAGACGGGAAACAACACCCAGGCTCCCACGCACGGCTTACACCCCAGATATTCGCCAGGCCCTGATGGGTTCCCCGTTGCTTTCTACCGTGATTTTTGGGATGTGGTGGCCGATGACGTCTTGGAGGTCGCTCATGAATTCTGTGGCGGGAACAGTGGTTTAGATAAACCAAGGCCCCCATATTTTGGTCATTTCATTCATTTTAATCGAATTTCGATTTCGATGTATATCGATATTCGACAGAAATTCGACCGAATTTCGCTAAAATTTGAGTCCATGGTCCACGATCGCTGGAGAATGGAGTCTGAAAAAGTCTCATCGTCGGAGAACTAGGTCTCTCCCATACTGGCTCAGAGAATGAGATCTCTACTCTGGAGTCTCTATGATACCACATGAAAACCCTAGTCCACATGGCATGGGGAATGAGCTCTCTACTCTAGAGTCCCTATGAATCATAACAAAGCTCTGACCAAAATAAAAGATGGGGACCACATAAAAGATGGCAAACATGTGCACATATGAAAAGGAATCTCTCTGGAGAACTCGAAGAAAATATGTCATTCAAAGATAGAGTGCCTCGAACTTGGACTCTGAACCAATCCGTATAGTCTGAAACTGAACTGTAGAGTCAGAAAATCTGGCTGGTCTGAAATCTGACATTTGAATCTGGAACAAACCCATGACTCTACACAATACTCCCCCTTTCTCCCATACTTGTCGGAAAACAATGACATTGTCTGAGCAGAGATTGTGGGAATTTGCAGATGCTAAGGGAGCTGCAGGATCAAGAGGGCCCTTCCGATGGATGGGATTATCGGGAGTGGGAAAATGGATCTTTCTCTGTCATGAAGGTGTATATGACCTTCTCGAGTTCACATGTGTTGGTGCATGGGGACCTGGGACAGGATTGTAGGCTGATTTGAAAAAGAAAACCCTGTAAAGCGTTAAGATGTTTCTTTGGATCATGAAACCTGGATGCTTGGTTATGGAGGCGAGGAGAGACAAGCTCTTTAGAACCTCAGACCTGATCTGTCTAAGATGCGGTGTCGGTACGAAGGATATGCATCATCTCTTCTTCGGGTGTGTGTACTTGTCAAATATCTGGACTGGTGCTGGTATTTCTTGGATCTGGATGGACTGCACCTTATTCTGGACTTCCATTCGTTCCAGGGTAGTTCTCCTTTTGCATTTCTTTGGGCTTTATGACTCATCTGGAATGAGTTCATCTTTCGCGGTCAGTGCTTCTATTCTGATAATATGCTAGAACATTGCAACACTCTTTATTCGGCCTGAACATCCGTACATAATATTTTCTTAATGAATCTTTGGTGGTTAGTTCCACCTTGGGGCTTCACCCTCCTTTCTCTCAAAAAAATGTTAGTGACATACAGGTGGTATGCCAAGGACACCATAGAAACATGATTTTCAAATATCTCAATATAAGATATGATGTGGGCACACTATTGAATTGCTGCAGGCATATGCCGCACTATCTGAACATAATATGCCTGCACTGCTACTTACCCCTTAACCGCTGTCTTCCCTTGTAAAAAGTAAGCCTTGCTACGTTCCTTCCCATGATACTCACTGGTCCCTGGCTGTAATATCCTCCACATGTATGGTTTATTTATAACACGGAGAAGTCTTGCTCGTAGCACTAGAGCCTTTCCATTATATTTTGATTTGGCATTGAAGTGTGCTAGGTAAGGGAGTAGTTAGCTGTTGATTCACGGATTACCTGTTCTAGAGTCATTTAGATGGTGTGATCACAACTATTTGGCTAGCTTGATTTGGCTACTGCTTATGAGGAGGCTGATCAGTTGTAAGCCAGGATTGGGTCACCTTGATTTATTTATGTCTTGGAGGTGAGGACAGTAGATTCTTGAATCAGGCCCCTATCCAAGCAACCTCTACACCGCCCACCTACTCGACGTCAATATATACTCTTCACAGATCCTTAGAGGTATAGATTGCCATTCAAGCTGAGCCTGATTGATATCTAAGCCATTTGAATAATGGGTGGTTTTGTTGTTTGTGATGTTTTGAGACACATTGTTGGCATGAATGATTTTTTTTATAGTTTTCCTCAAATATATGTCTGCGAAAATAATCATTTGATGCAACTTTCTGAAAATTGTAAATGTCTGGAAGGAGCTCTATGTTGAACATTGACTCTCTGCAGATACTGTCATTGGTCAAAGGCATCACCTTGGCTGAGTGGTACTAATCCAAGGGACCTAATTATGCCCATTGATGGAGATGATGGCTTCTTTCCAGAGTCAGGGAACGAATTGGTATTCTGAGATTTAGTGGTTTCTCCCCCTTTTAGTATAAATTCATGGTTTTGCTAGTCCTGATTATCCATGCGAACTTGCTTCTATCAGACAAGTAATTATTCTACGTTTATTGATTACTTTTTATCCAGAAACCCGAAGTTCTCAACACAAACAGGAAATATCGCATTCATGTGTTGGTCTGTGCTCCGTCAAATTCTGCACTTGATGAAATTGTATTGCGTGTTTTACGATCAGGTCTAATGCTTACTTCTAGTATTATTGTTTTGGATAAACACAGAAACACACCATAATCATACATTTAGTCACACTTTTGATCTAGTCCTTAGAAGTTATAGATGTTGGCATTGCACTGTAGAACTTGAAGTGTTATTTATTTTACCCTTCCTAGTTGTAGAATTGTGCTGGTTGATGGGATTTGATTGCAGTTTATTTTTGTAATTTTTCTGAAAAGATTTATGCGCAATATTACAATTTTTCCCTTTTTCTTTCTTTCTCAAGCTCTATTGGCCCCAAACACTAGTCTCATCCTTGAGAATATATAATGGTTTACAAACACGAGTCTTTCCTTTTTAATTTTGTTCATGTCTATGGGTGGTTTACAAATAGACCATGGTTCTACATGTGTTCATCTCATCTGTGAGAACATATAATGATGTTCCTGTCCCTCTCCAGTGGTCTTGTGGTAGTGCAATGTGTCTACCTCCAAAAGACCCGGGTTCAGATCTCCCCTTATGGGGGTTGCGTTTGGCAGCCGACAACCAATGTAAAAAATAGACGGATCTTTTAACATGTTTGAACAAGAATCCATGTAGTCGACTCTACTTAATGTGGGAGAAGGCTTCACCATTTAACTCAGTCATAACCAGTCCCAAGCACGGGTAAATTGAGGAGGGTTGCACATTAGGTACCAACAACCAGAGAAAGGGAGACAAATTCTTAAATAGTGTTCTTTTAAGAACACTATTTAGTAATTTTGTCTCACAACAGTTTGGATCTTTTCAACATGGATTTAAGCAAACATTTAGATTTTGTCGGGACAATCCCTACTAGCGATGCGTTGCATCATCCGAATGCAATGAGAAGTTGGCAAGGGCCTCTACAACGCTGTCCGGATGTAATTCAAAATTTATAAGGGTTCTCACATGAGGAAACACATGAGAGTGAATAAGCTAGTTCTGTCGCATCGACTCCCCAATGCAGTCCAAAATATGCAATGGTTCTCACATGATGGACACATGTGAGTTAAGAAATTAGTCCAAAAGGGGTTGGAAAGGAAGTTGCAGATAGGTAGTTGGAATGTTGGCATTTTAGTTGACAAATCGATGGAGATAGTAGACACGATGGAAAGAAGGAAGATTCAAATACTATGCCTCCAAGAGACAGAGAGAAAGCAAGGGGGATCAAGAGGACATGCTTTAAACTTTCATATTCAGGTAAAGATAAATGTAGAAATGATGGTGGAGTGGTTGTTCATAAGGATTTGAGGGATTGTTTGGTTGATCTGCAAAGATTCTAGATTGGATTATTTTGCTAAAGTTGGTGCTCGAAGAAGAAGTTCTGAATATCATCTCAGTTTATACACTGTAAATTGGTTTAGTTTGGAAGGAATAAATAAGCTTTTTGGGAGGATTTGGATAAGATTATGCAAGGAATCCCACAAAGAGATGATTTGCCTAAGTGAAAATCTTAATGGATGCGGGTAATGATGCTTCGGAGTATGCTAGTTTTCATGGAGGCCTTGGCTTCAGTGGATAGAAATGAAGAGGAAACGTCATTATGGATTTTGTAACGTCTTATAATATTTTCATAGCAAACACTCTATTCAAGAAGAGGGAAAATCATTTAATTACTTCTAATAGTGGCTCGATTAGAACACAAATGTATTATTTTGCGTTGAGGAGAAGAGATTGGTTGTGTTGCAAAGACTGCAAAGTAATCCTGGGAGAGAGTTTGCCAACCCAACATCGCTTGTTAGTTATGTATATGCAAATAGTTGGTTGGTAAAGGAAAGGAAGGTTTTCAATATCACCTGAACTAGATGGTGGAATTTTTAATTGAGGTAATCAAGCTTCAGGGAGAAGGTTTTAGAAGATTGATCCTGGGAATTATAATGGAAGTGCAATGAGATGTGGGAGGTGGTTGCATCTTGCATCCGAAGGATAGCCAAAGAGATGCTAAGCAAATCAAAGGGAGGAGCTCCAGGCCAAAAGAAGGCTTGGTGGTGGAGTGGAGGTGTGCGAGAGAAGCTCAAAATTAAAAGAACATGCTTTAAAGCTATGTACAAGGATAGAACAAATGAAACTGTCACAAACTACAAAATAACGAAGAGAAGTAAAGAAGGCTGTAAGTGAAGCGAAGTCAAAGGATTATGAACTTTTGTACACTAATCTCGATTCTAAGGAGGGCCAGGAGGATATATTCAGGTTGGCCAAAGCAAGAGATTGGAAAATCAAAGACCTTTGTCAAGTGAGATGCATTAAGGATGAGGAAGGTCGCGTGCTTGTTACTTAAAAGGGTATTGAGACTAGATGGAAACAGTATTTTCATAAGGTTTTTATTGGAGATTGAAATAGAGAGATCACTTTGGGAGATCTAGCTTGTAGTGAAAGTTACTTGAATCATGCAAGCTATAGATGAATACAAAGGAAGTAGATGAGACTTTGAAGGTTATGAGACCTGATGACATTCCTATCGAACTTTAGAGCATTTTAGGAGAGCATGGTTTGACTTGGATTACAAATTTATTCAATGTTATTTGGCAAAGCAAGAAAATGCCTGAAGATTGGAGGATCAACATTGTTGTGCCTCTTTATAAGAACAATGGAGACATCCAATTTTTTTCAAATTACAGAGGTATCAAGCTGATTCACACTATGAAAATTTGGGAACATGTTTTTGAAAGAAAGTTGAGGCAAGTTTTCGAAGTTAAAGAAAGCCAATTTGATTTTATGCCAGGTCGCTCAACTATTGAAGCCATCCACTTGTCGAGAACAATGGATATTTATAGTGCTTAAAGGAAAAATCTCTATATGATTTTTATTGATTTGGAGAAGGCTTATGATTCTGTCTTACGTGAGATATTGTGGAGAGTTTTGGAGAAGAGACAAGTACCTGTCCTATACATTAACCTCATAAGGATATGTATTTTAGAGCTTTATCTTGTGTAAGGATACTATCTGGGAAGATTGACAATTTTGACATTAACATGAGTCTGCATCAAGGTTCAGCTTTGAGTCCATTCCTTTTTGTTTTGATTATGGACAAGATGACAAGACACATTCAAGAGGAGATACCTTTGTATATGTTATTTGTTGATGATATTATATTGATTGATGAGACTGGAGATGGAGTAAATGAGAAGCTTGAGATATGGAGAGATGCATCGGAGACTAAAGATTTTCGTATAAGTAAGGCTAAGACTGAACAAATGGAGCGCACTTTTGATGGAAGCAATGGCGAAGGAATCGAGGTGAAGATTGGTGATGATCACATTCATAAGAGATATTCCTTTAGATAGTTGGGATCTATTTTGCAACATGATGGGGAAATTGATGGAGATGTTATAGAATAAATGCAGGTTGGCTAAAGTAGAGATGAGCTTCTATTGTTCTTCGTGGTAAGAAATTTCCTTTGAAAATCAAAGGAGAGTTTTACAAAGCTGCTATGAGACCTGCTATGCTCTATGAATCTGAATGTTGGCCTGTGAACTGTAGACATTTGTAAAAATTGGCAGTTGCAGAAATGAATATGTTAAGGTGGATGTGTGAACAAACACGTAAAGATCAGATCCGGAATGATGCAATTAGAAGGAAAGTTGGTGTAGCTCCCATCGAGGATAAGATGCGAGAAAATTGCTTAAGGTGGTTTGGCCATTTGCAAATGAGGTTATTTTATGCACCCGTTAGGAGATGTGAGTTTTGGGATGTTGAGCCAGCTAAGAGAGGTTGAGGAAGACCCAAGAAGTGTTGGAATGGGACTATACGAATGGATCTTAGTTTTTTGGATCTAAGCCTGAGAATGACCCAAGATAGATCTGAATGGAGGCAAAGAATCCATGTACCCGACCCTACTTAATGTGGGAAAATGGTTTGTTGTTGTTGCTATTGGTGGTTTACATGGTCATTTATCTCACGATATTTCTTACTAGTAAACTCGGATGTAGTGTCATGGACACCCTTCAATTATTTAGCTTGCAATTTGATTAATTGACATTATACTTGACTTGTTTTCATGTTGAAATCGAATCGATTCATTCATCACGAACAATAACATCACTGTTTACAACGTTTCAATACGATCAGGATGATCGGCCTACTTTACATGCAAATGTGGATCCATCTTCTCTTCACTTAAGATATCGTCTGGAGGAAGTTGGTAGGTTGACCAGAGCTTTTGACAATATAAACTGAACAATAACATAGTAATTGGATCTCTAAGAGATGTAATTAGCCATCTAACTTAATTTATAACTCTAAAATCCTCCTCAAGCTGAAGCTTAATAGTCAGAGCCTTTTACAAATGTAACTATGCAATGAACATGGTGCTTCTTGTCAAGGAGGTTTCTTGAATTTTTGAAGTGGTTCTATCCTTTTTTGCCTTTTTTTTTGCAAAGATTTATTGTGTTTGTGTAGGCCTCTCTTTGTTGTCTAGGAGGGTGGGTTCCCCTTTGAACTTTAGGGAGTGAGGGGGTATGTGCTCTATTTTTCCGGAGATCTCTTTTTTTGATTGCTTTGGGGGATGGTGATGCCTTACAATTTTGGTTGGATAATTGGACTAGTCAAGGGCCCTGTGAGATTAATTCCTCCATTTTTGTGCACTTGCTGTGGGCATTGAGGCTACATGGTCTAGTTCTCCCATCTTCTTCCTAGCATTTGAACTAGCATCTTGTGGAGTTCCTAGCACTGGCCGACTCCTTCTATCGGTTGGAGGGTCCCTTAACTTGGCTTGGCTGTTAGATGTCGGTGGATGTCCCTTTCTCGTTGAAGAAAGATTATATGGTGATGTCTGCAATGACTGTTATATCCCAAGGATTGCTTCGTTTGCTTCGTTAGAGCACAAGTAGATCTGGAGCTAGCATATCTTTTGGGGAACCGATGAGTCCTCACAAGTCAATGTTTTTCTTTAGCTGTTGGGTTGGGACCGCGTGATGATGGATGTACGAAGGGTAAGGCTCTTTTAGGGGGCTGATGATTGCTACTAGCCCTTACTGTCGGGATGGAGGACGATGGCCATCTTTTCCTTTCTTGCATCTCACGTAGAGACATTTAGTGGAAGGTCGATCTCACTAGGGTAGCTGTTGTGAGTCATCCAGCGAGCTGATTAGGCTGTCTTGTGCTATCTTGGTTCTAGAAAAAATTTGGATGGCAAGCGGTTTTTTAGGCGATCTGACTTGCGAAGAATGATGTGATTTTACAGAGAGTTAGATGTTTTATGTGGATAATGTTCAGTATCATGCGAGTATCCTTCGTGATTTGTGGTATTTGTAATTTGACATTTAAGGTTGTGAATATAAAGTTTTTGTGTTCTCATAAAGATGTCATTAAGAAAATAAACCATGTTTTCTTCACTTGACATTGATTTTAAAGAAGTTGAAAAGCTGATTGAAATGTTGACTTTCATTCAAACAAGTAGATAAGCGTCATGTGCATGAGTTTATTTGAATCAATTATAGGATATACTTCGTAGCATGGAAGGCCGTATCGATATCGATATCGTTTCGTTCTGCCCGAAAATGGATATATCGGGATATATCGACGATATTAGTGGAAATGTCGACAATGGCTTAAAAAAGCTAATTTTTTGGCATTTTTTTTCCAGAAATTAAGGTCATCCAAGACATTAAAACAACAAATAACATACAAATACACTTATATTACACATATCAATCCATTTATAAACCATATATCGCACATATCGGTATTGCACATATCGATCATCTCGATGTTAATGTTGATTCTTGACTTATAAACATTGTAAATGGATTCTTACACATTCAAGTTCTTATAAGATTAAATAACTTACAAATATACACTTAGATGACACATATAGATCATTTGTGATATATAGAGGTATCGGCGAAATATCGACGATAACGATCGATATTCGGGATTTTTTCTGCTGAATCAAGTCATTTTTGATTGATATGAGCCGATATGGCGATATATCGTCGATATATCGACATTATATCACCGATATCCCTGTAAAAGGAGATACTGGGTAATATCGAAATCCCTAACCTGTCGAAACCGATATATCGGCGATATATCGCCGATACAACCTTCCATGCTTCGTAGTATGAATAGTAGGAGCCGTCCCCAATCAATGATAGTATAGTGGTTCTCTCTATAGGAAGTTCTCAATAATAATTTTCTTCTATATGAATACCCTTGGAAATTGGTGTATCCTATATGGAAGCCTCATGGACAACTTTATCTTAAATGGGGATTTATTAATAATGAGTTACTCTTACATGGAGGTCTTTGAGAAGGATTTTCTCACCTAGGAACCTCAAAGAATTAGATCTCATACCAATGACCATTATCAAAGGAGGATGGGACAGACAAGTCCTTTTTGCTTAAGATAAAATCAATAGTTGTCCCTTTCTCTCGAACTTAGTGGTGATATGGATCGAATAAAATCCATAACCTATTTGATACTATTGGATTGATTTGGTTGTTATTTTAGTGGGTTGGATTGAATTAGTATTTTTTTCACATTATTAAATTATGGATTCCTTCGGCCATTGTCAAAATCTATTATGATCCAATCTGTTAATATGTGTGTCATATATATAATATGCACCATTTTCTTCATAATATGTTATTTTTTGTTATAGAACATCATATACTAGTAAAGAATGAGAATATGATAACGAATTAAACTTGACAACTCTCTTATTCACGATTTTGCATATAGCCTCCTTGGTAATCTACCATTTTAATTGTTATTAACATGCGACATTACACTGGCGAAGCCTTCTCCCACTTTAAATATGGTCGGCTACAAGGATTCTTGCTCAAATCCATGCTGAAAGATTCAACTATTTTTATGCTGGTTGTCATCATCCTAACACAACCCCCACAAGGAGGGATAATGATGGATTTGGACAAGTATGGTACGTAACATGCAACATTAGAATACGAATACAAATAATGATGGACTTAAAGTTAAAACGTTAGAAACTTTATCATCAAATCCTGCAACTGCGCCTTCTCAATCAATTCCTGCAGGCTTTACATGGAGGACATTCACTCCTTATGGTGATGTAATGATGTGGAAAGGTGTGAAAATGAAAAGTTGTATTCCATCATAGCCTTAGAGCTCTCTTATATAGGTTAAAAGCTCAAAGGAAAAATTACATAAAGTAGACAGAAGAAATACAAAATTACAAATAAAGATAATGAGATATAACTATCAACACGTCACCTCAAACTGGAGCATATACATCTATCATGCTCAACTTGGAACAACAACAATGAAAAGGATCTCTCGCAAGAGCTTTGGTAAACATTTCTACAAGCTAATCGTCTGAAGCAACATGGGAAGTGAAAATAAGTCCCTTTTTTATTAGATCACGAGTGCAATGACAATCTACTTCGATGCACTTTGTTCTATCATGTAAGACTGGTATTATCTATGAATAAAGCGACTTGGTTATCACATTTGAGGTGCATTGGAAGAGGCACCTCAATAGTTAGGTTAGACATAACAGACTTGATCCACATCATTTTCGTGTTCTCTTGGGCCATGGCCCTATACTCTGATTCAACGCTAGATCTAGCCACAATTGCTTGTTTTTTACTCTTCCATGAAACAAGCGAGCTACCTGCAAAGGCAATGAATCCTGAAGTGGACTTTCTATCCTTGGGGCAACCAACATAATCTACATCCGTACATCCAACAATTGTGAGAGACACATTTCTTCTGAACAAAAGTCATGCACATGGAGAAGACTTCAGATACCTCAAGATCATGTTAACTGCATCTATATGAACCTTCCTGGGTTGCTCCAAAATCTGGCTGACTCTGCTAACAGCAAATAATATATCAAGCGTGGTGATAGTGACATACAACAACTTCCCTACTAGCTTTCTGTACCATCTCTTATCCACCTCCTTAAAGTCATCATCGTAAAGCCTAGCATTAGGATCCATTGGAGTAGTAGCATGTCTCCATCCTATCATGCCTGTCTCAGATAGGAGCTCAGTGACGTACTTCCTTTGCCTCATTACCATACCATGCTGATTTCTTGCAAACTCTAGGCCAAGAAAGTAACACAGCTTGCCAAGGTCATTGGTCACAAACTGCTGTTCAAGAAAATCCTTAGCTGCCCGAATGCCATGTTCATCACTGCCTGGAACAATAATGTCATCAACAAACCAGAATAACAACGATACCTATTTGGGTTCTCCTAACAAAAAGAGAATGATCAGCAATAGATCTGACTCCGAGAGCTTCTAAAAACAGACCTCTGTTGTTCAATCAACTCCGAGAGCTTCTAAAACCAAGCCCTCGAGCTGTGCTTAAGGCCATATATGGCCTTGTGAAATCTGCAAACCATACTGGACTCCCCCTCAAAACGATCCCTGGCAGCTGCTCCATGTAAACTTCCTCCTGTAGGTCCTCATACAAAACTGCATTCTTGACATATAATTGGAAAAGCAGTCAGTCACTAGACACAACAGTAGTAACAAGAATCCACAATGTATAATGACGTGAAACCGAGAAGAGGTATCCTGATAGTCCACCCCATTGGTTTGGGTGAACCCACGAGCAACCAGTTTGGCCTTATACCTGTCCACAGTACCATTCGCGCGGTGTTTCACTGTAAACTCGCATTTGCTGCCAACAACATATGCACTAGGAGGAGCATGTACAACACTCCACGTACCATGAGACTGTAACGCTGCCATCTCCTCCTCCATAGTCAGATGCCGTGAGTACTCTGCAATGCCTCTGAATAGGACTGTGGTATCTCCACAGTCGACAAACCCACAACAAACATCTGAAAATCCATTGAAAGTCATGCTAGAGAAACATGGTAGGCAAGAGGATACATAACGCATGCACGCCTCTTCTTCCGTAGGGCAATTGGCACATCAAGATCCTCAACTTCCTTAGTAGCTGAGAGTGGATCATCTAAGACATCCTGCATCTCAAGCTGCACATGCAAATTACCAATGCCATTCGTTTAATTCAAATGCTCAGAACATACCTGGGACATGCTGGAGATAGAGGAGGCACACGAACACGAGGTCGGCATTGGTAAACTTGCGGAAAGAAGGTATGTGTGGCAGGCGGTGGAGGAGGTGGTGGTGGATGGAGTGGTGTAGCAGAGCCTGGAGTAGGAGAAATCAGAGGTAGAGGCATGTATACCTCTTCTCCATTCTCCGACGAAATGAGCTTGTCACCTGTAGGAGAGAGATACATAATAGACTCAAAGAAGGTGACATCAACACTAGCATAATATTTTTGTCGAATAGAATCAAAGCAACTGTATCCCTTTTGGGTCCTGCAATACCCAACAAACACACAATTGATAGCTCTAGGAGAGACTTTGTCAAGACCTGGAGTCGTCTGATGAACAAAAGCAACTGACCTAAAAACACATGCATAAGAGCGAAAAGATCTGTCTCTGGAAACATAATCGAGAATGGGTCTTCTCCCCAGGACTGATGAGGACATGCGATTCACCATATAGCAAGCAGTTAGAACCGCATCTCCCCAGTACGAATGATGAGAACAACTATGGATCGAGAGAGTCATGGTAACATCCAAAAGGTGGTGCTGTTTTTGTTCAACCACCCCATTCTGTTGAGATGTATAAGCACAAGATGTCTAATGCATAATATCATAGGTTCTAAGAAACTGAGAGAGTTGAGTACTGCAAAATTCGAGTGCATAATCTGAACGAATATACTTGACATTTATAGAGAAAACATTCCTTATTTCATTAATAAAAGATTGAATAACAGGATCATCACCAGAATTGTTCTTAAGAATAAAGACCCATGACAATCTTGAAAACTCATCGACAACAAGATAAAACCTATGCCCCTGGTGGTCTGGGACATGACTTGGACCCCATATATCAAAATGAATTAACTCAGAAAAACTAAGTTCATGTTTTGAATATATCTCATCTTAAAGAACACCAACTTATCTCTTAAACTATTTCAGCTAATTAGACTAATGGGATAATTCTGGTAGAAATTTATTATTTGGCTGTACGGAAATATGAAATTATAAGGAACAATTTAGATTCAGGATATTTATTTAAAGGACATATAAATCAAACAATATCTGAACTAGATAATCTGATTTCAATAAAATAAAAGATTTAGAATATAGCGAAAACAAAGTAGGATATTCAACCATATGATTCAAATAATTGTCCCCCTATCATTTCTGCTCTCCAAAGGAATAAACAGATAATACGTCCCTTGCCCCCTCCGGTGATCTAGATCCCCTCAAAAGCCAATAGCTCATCCCTCCTGTGTGGTGCTTAGAATGATGGAAAAACAAACATCACCAGATTTAAAAGTAAGCTGGGAGATGTTAGAGTGAAGGAAACATATACATGTAGTGCAAAAATAGCATTTTTGGTTAATTCTCACAAGCATTACAATATAAGAAGTTTTTTCTTCGAGATGTAGAACAGACTTGGATTACATACCAACTTTCATAAAAACAAGAAAAAGTGGCAAAAGAAGAAAGTGACGAAATTGTACAAAAGGAAGCTTTGAAATGGATTATCTACCGCGGAAAGACGATGGTAGGCTGTTACAAATGCATTCACCTAATAAGTGCAGATTTATCGTGTTATGACTGTAACTACAACAATTTAATATTAAGCAATTATCAATTTAACATATGAAATTATGATATTGAGGAGGAGATTAAGTTTTTAGTGCACAATCTGAATATTGCTAAAAAGGCAATAGACAATGGACGTTATAAAAGCATCTGTAGTAAATAGTGTAATGCTTTTTCTGACTTTTTAGATTATCAATGGCTTATCATAATGCTAAATGTTCATGCTAAAGAGAAACTGTCACTCGTCAGAAATCATGGCCGATAACAAAAAGATAGACTAGGATTTTATTGCATGAGAAAATGAAGAGAAAGTACGCAAGATGGTAGTATGAAGGCTGGAGATGGTGCATGCAGGGCAGTAAGGAGGAGGGGAGGAAATTGTACCTCTTGAAATCTCCAAAAAATGGAGATTTTCCTAACATGCAACAGAAGGGGGCTCCAGCAATTAGCTTCAGATTTTGGCTCCAGAATTTTGATTCCAGAAATTTAGGATCCAAAATTTTGGAATCCAGTAGCTATCTTCGGTGGAATCTTGATGGATAGGGTTTTGATTTGGGAAGTAAATATTGGGAAATTGGGAAAACAAAATGGGGAAGAAAAGGGGGACATGATCTCCCACGTTGGGATACAAATGACCAAATGTCATTTGATGACATCAGCAAGCAGATGTTGATGTCAAAAATATTATTTGAACCAGTGCTCTTTCTTTTTATTTTGATAACCAAAATCCTCCTTATTCGCGCATTGAGTCTTGGATTTAGACACACAATAGCTCAATTTGATCGTCTCTGAACGACTAATATGAGTATAATATCCATAATACTTTGGATCGGGTATAAACTCTTGAAATTTTTGAGATACGATTTTGGTTTGAGTTTAAATTTTGTAATTTTAAAATATCAATCAATCTCCGATTAACTAACGGTTAATTCCGTTGGTTTTATTTTGTCGAATCAGATTTGTGGGCGGTCTCAATTTGTTTTGCGATTTCCAATTTGCGTCGCGGCTTGTCCGTGGCACACATTACGATGTGATTGATTGCAACCGAACGACTTTTGATATGCGATCAATTGATTGATTTAGGGTTTATTCAGTATTAATTGAACATTAATTGGCCATTCAGACCATTAATTGGTTGGGTTTGGTTTACATGGACCCGGATATTACACTGCTCATGGGTAATGGCATTCAACTTCTCTCCATGGCCTCAAATTTCAGCGAAATTCAGTTGAATTTCTGTCTAATATCGATATCCCGTCGAAATCGAAATTCGACCGAAATGGCCGAAATGACCGAAATATGAGTAGTACAAAAAATGACCGAAATTTCGATCGAATTTTGACCGAAATTCCACCAAAATTCCGTTTCGGTCAGTTATCGAAATGGTGACCCAAATCGACATTTAAGGCCTTGCTTCTCTCGTTGTGTTGGTGAAGAACTAGATCCTGCAGTGCTATATTCCGATTGTCGTTTTGGGCGATGAGATCTCCTATCTCTATGAAAGAAACCAAATCCTTGAGACTGGAAAGAAGTGTCGAGTCTCGCACTCTACTGAGGTGCACCCAAACTTCTGGCTAGTAATGTGCACTGGGCTCTTAAGTAATGGGGCTATTGACAGTGAAAATAAGCAGTTTGTGATAATGATCCTCCTGATACAATGGTGCCTCCCTATTGTCTTTGAATCTCTTGGTGTACCAGGGGACGAGCAAATGTGGTACTACGATAAGCTATGTCCTGCCCTAAGGTATGATGCCGTGTGGAACTACTAGCCGTTGTTATCGCCATAAATGTGGGGAAGCGATGATCTCGACGAGGATGGAAAGAACCTCGGAGTGCTGGCCTACTAAATGCTGTGACTACAACCGAGTATGTCCTGCATGCTGTCAGCTCTAAGTAACCTCCCATCTCGTCACTTTTGCCATCGCCTCCTTAATGGAGGTGAGGTCCATGGTAGACAAGATATCATGTACCTCCTGTCTCTGCCACGGATGAACTTCTACAAGTTCTCCTTGGGGTATGCTGTAGTGCCAGGGAGTGGCGTGCAAGCTCTATATAGCGGATCATGTACTCCTGAGCTGTCATCAAGTCCCACGTTAGCTTTGCAAATTCTTTCCTATGCTCCTCTACCCAGTGCTCGGGGTAGAACTACTCGTGAAACTCATCCACAAAGTCGTCCCAAATGATGGGCCCAGTGAGGTGCTCCCTGATGGTGTCTAGTCTCTCTGCGTATCCATAAAGTGAAAGCTCTGCAAAGGTAAGCCAACTGTTTGCTAGAGCGTATATGATCTGTGGCACCTTGGGCACATAGTTTATCCACAACTCTACATCAACTGGTGTAGTAGTGCCAAAGAAATGTGGCTCGTGAGACCTCTGGTAAGCAGTATATGTAGTATGATGCCTCTGTAAAGCTCCAACATCGTCCTCCCCATCCGGATCCATAGAGAGCAAAGGGTGTACACTGTCCTCGTCAACCTGGGTTGGATGGTAAGTAGAGTCCTTCTGATGCTAAAGTCTTTGCTCCATATCCTCCTGACAGGTCTGCATACCTTATATGGTATCAACCAATCATGCTAACTGTTGGGCCGCATCTGAATCCACTCGAGGCGGCATGGTTCTGCAAACAAGGCATGACATTAGTAGTGGTCTTTGTACTTAGATGGATATGATTATATCCTTTTACTAATGTTATTTTTCATGGACTCGTGTCAAGGTCAGAAGACCATAACTACTATCTCGTGTTCTGAATACTAACGAGAATCTGGTGTTTTTGAGAAGGATGGAGTATCGATGCTCTGATACCAAACTATCTCATCCCACGAATCGTGTTACTCAGCAATCGTCTCGTAAATACCACATTCGCATTCATCACACACAATCATATGGATCTATTGCAGGAAATAAGAAAGTAAATGCATGTGTATGATTCATTTCATTCACCACATGATATGTATATCAAACTGTTCTCATAAGCAACATGTTCGAAACAATGTCTCTCATGTATAAAGTATGTGACAAAAATTACCATAAAAGAACCATTGAATACACACCTTGGAAGTACAATTGAAACTGAAATACTCCAAAACACCTGAACCACACCCTATTGCTGCGGTGGGTCCTACGAACTTGTTGGATCACACGGAAAAGGGTATGTTATGAGCAAAGGTTTCCAATACAGATAATGCTTAAATGACCGGTAAAACAACATGCAACTAGGTAAAAGTAGCAAGTAGTATACCTACTGAACTGAAACAAGTGCATGTGAAAGTTGCCAAAAAAATAAAAGAATTAAATGTAAAGAAAAATAAAAAAGAAATAACAAAATGTGTCAAATCAAAAACTCAAAAACTGGCCAACATGAAAGTTGCTCGTCTTGACAAGATCTACAACTTTCGTGAAGGATCGAAAATCAAAATAAGCCATATGTACAAAGTGTATTTTTGGGTAGTATCTTATATGTATAAAATACCGTGTTTTTGACTTTTATAATTTTTTGTCGTTTTTAAATAATTTAAAAATCAAATAAAATCATGAAAAATATGTAACATATATTTACAAATTATTCTATTTTTTGGATTTTTAATAATCAATAAAATGAAGAAATAAAATACAAGGGCAAAATGTCAATATATAGTATACAATAGGGGCCCAAAACCCAACTTCCACATACGAACTCCAATTTTTATGAAATTAATCTTGTTTTGAAGGTCTTTGAATGTAGATTACTTTAAAAGTGAGTAAACCTAAATTGGACACTATATGAGGAAGATATGCACATTTTAAGGTTCTTAGTTTCAAACTATGTTCTGGGTTTTATTTATTAATTTTACAAGTTAGTATTTTTTTGATTTTTTTCTTTATCAGTGTTAGTAATATATACACTATAGAGTTGATTTTATTGGATTTTGAGTTAGTATAAAATAGATACAAATAAGTTATTTTAGCTAATATATAGGTGAATATTTACAAGGGAATTTGGCTCCTTATTTAATGCAAATATGAATGCTAAAATGCAGATATTATTTACACATGCATGAATGCTGATTATGCAATATAAGTGATGAAATGAATCTAATTACGCGGGAATAAAGCTCTAGTTTCAACTTTTAGTGTGATGAATCACATATTCATCGAGCATCACTCTCAGAAGTAAATGCTATAAGTAGAATCTTACTGATTATGATTAGATTTTAAGTTGATCTTTTCTTTTAAGACTTTCCAATACAATTGTTAGTAAAGGAAATAGTCTCTGGTACTATTGTAAAAGTCGACCGACTAGTCCGATTAGTCGAGTAGGTGGGGTAGCCGACTCGACTAGGCCTAGTCGGCCAACCCGACTAATCGAACTGACTAGTCGACCTAGTCGGCCGACTACAAGGCCGGCTTTTACATAGAGTTTTTTTAATTTTTTAGGTTTTCAACTTTTTTAAAAGCAAACTAATTCTAATACGCGTAGTGTTATATTTAAAGACAATTACTTCTTTTATTACATTATCATAATATAGAAAATGTACAAATCCATGTAAAAATATTAGAATATGTGTATAAAAATTGATTTATATATTTAAAATACTTTAAAAAAAATTCAAAATGGACTAATGGCCGACAAAATCCGATTAGTCGCTCGACTGCTGATTAATCCTTAATCAGTAACCCTGCCGATCGAGTACCGGCTGGCGCTTTCTGCAACCTTGGTCTCTAGTCTTGACCACGAGAGTCTCACACTATGACTCCAAGATACATAGTATCTTAGGGTTGAAGGGCTTCCGTAGGCATGCGTGAAGTAAATGCACCCTAACTAAGTTCTCAATACTTTCCTTTACTAATCTTCCCACTTTCCTTCTAGATTATCACACTCTTGTCTTCCAAAATTAATCATATTTCAACTAGATTGATCTAATGTCTAACATGATTCACTTTCAAGTAATCTAACACTAGTACAATGCGACTGATCGAAACAACTCATTTGGCAACCACTATGCGTCGGCAAGAGTCCTCGACGGTTGGCATAATTCAAGCGAGTTATGGGATTACAAGATATAAATTCAACTCAAACTGTAGTCGGAACTATGATCACATTCCATTTTTCTCTAGATGCGGGGCAAATCGATAAGAACACCTCCTTCGTTAAACACATCCTGGAACTCCTCTCATATAGCCAAGGCGATTAACCAACTCGAGTGATCGACCCTCATTAATCATTCGTGTTAATCCTATGATGTAAAGCAAAGACTTGACTAGCAAGCGCACATCCTAGAAGGCGATGTCTCGCGACAACCCATTAAGAACCTCAAGGCAACATCGAGAACTATGCGTCCCCCAGTCAATGCAAGTGGGGTCGCGACCATCTAGTCTTTTACCTGGGGCCCCAAAGGTGCTAGCTCATTCCTTGGCGGCGTCTACTTCTCTACTCAGGACGACACATGAAAGTACACTGTACACATCACAGTCCTCAACATGGGAGAGTACCTCGACCATGGAGACCACTAAAGCACAAGGTACGAGGGGAAGGGTTTCATGCGGGTCACAACCAGATGTCATACATATTCAAAGTATTTAGATTGGAATAGATTTACCATGATCAAGGCTTTCAATTAGTTACCTAATTTCATTCCTTATCCAATTAGCATTCATGACCAACATTTTTTAAGACAATGACTCATTACATTAATTGGACCACTTGTATGGTCGATCATAGTCGTATACCCTGAGTTAGTGTTCTGATTTGGTGTCCAACTTATCGTTTCAGATTTGAAAATAAATTGGATGCATTGATAGTGCATGGAACAAGGATAAATCCGACCTATGTTTTATATTTTTCGGATCACCCGATCTCTTGAAAAGCACAGTTCAATGCGGTTGGTGGTCCGATTTCGTATTCGATTTTTCTTCTCTGATTTCAAAACAAATTACATGCTTTTATAGAGCAAGGAATAAGGATATATCTGACCTATGTTTCATATTTTTCAAATCACTGGATCTCTCAAAAATCGCGACAGAAGTCTACGATACGATATGAAATCCAACTTCATGAGCGCAATCCTGAGTGATCATGACACATCATCACTGTGAAAACTACGAATATACGGTGTACGAAAGACGTGCGACCAAAGAAAAATGGGGAAAACTAAAATCCGTATCTTCGAAGGTCGTTCCCTGTATATCTCCTTTGCCTTGAAATTTGCGATTTTGAGGAGCTTAGTGTGAAATGCATGCTAGCACGACGTGGACCTCGTCGTCCTCTTCGAAACGATGCCTTTGGATCACTGATCAGAGGTCAGAGAAGTCGCCAGTGGTGGAGCGCCGACGATGCTCTGGGGCGGAGCGCCGGTGTTGGATTTTGATATACTGGTTACTTGTTGCTCGTTTTGGATATTGTCGGAAATTGAGTTTTATTGTTTTTAGTATTTCGGGGTTTGACAGTAATTCTGTCACATGTAGGAAAAAAGTACATGACAGACTTAAAGAAAGTGACATTAGCATTAATATAGTACCCTTGTCTGACATGTTCAAAGCTCCAGTACCCTTTTTGGGTCTGAGGGTAACCCACAAAAAAATACACTGGATAGTTATAGGTAAGAGCTTGTTATTACTAGGAGTTAGGTAATGAACAAAAGCCACAAAGCCATAAACTCGAAGTTTTAGAGAGAAAAGGTCTTTATTTAGAAATGCAATAAAAAAACGAACCTTTCTCCTAACATGAAGGATGGCATATAGTTGACTAAGTAGCATGCAATGTAGATAACATCACCCTAGAAAGAGTGTTAGAACAACTTTGGATAATTGGCAATGTAGACAACATCAAGAAGATGCAATGTTTGCACTCAGTAATGACGTTCTGTTGAGAAGTGTAAGCACATGAGGTTTGATACATGATGCAAAGGAACCTGAAGAATTGAGAGAGTTGGATGGTACAAAACCTTAAGGTATTATTAGAGTGGATATACTTAACAATATCAGAAAAATGTTCTTTATTTTGTTAGTAAAAGTCCAACAACCTCAGACTTGTTTTTCAAAAGAAAAATCCAAGAAAGTCGAGTAATCATCAACAACAATAAGATAGAATATGTGCCACTGGTGGTCAGGAACATGACTTGGACCCCATATGTCAAAATGAACTAAGTCAAATAAAGAACTGCTACTACGACTCCGATGACTAGGAAAACGTGATTGGTAATATTTCACAAGCTAGCAAGCCTCACACTGAAAAGTAGAATGAGATGGGATTTGTAGGATTACTCTACATAGCTTCTGTAGAGGTAGGTTCTCGAATCATATATGCCATATATATGGAGAGAATGTTCTTACGGGAGTGGAAGATGCATCTGTATAAGGACACTAGACCAGTTTGTATAGACCCCTTGCTTATAACCGCATCTAATCACCATGTCCATGATTATATCCTGAAACACAAGCGATGTGGTGTCAAATATGGTATGATAATGCAAATGCTTGGTAAATATGACTAATAGATGATAAGCTCACAGGAAGGTGCCTGAAGCACATTCTGCAGATGTGGTCTAAATATTAGTTGTGGGGGATATTGTGTTCCCACTCAGTCTGCTATAAGGGTTCTCCGTGAGAGGTATAGAAGCATCTGTAAGAAGTTGTGTGCCTGTGGCATCGTACTTTGAGTCAAGTGTCGCCATAATTACTCTGACTGTAGTGGTGTTCCTGTAGGCATCTAATGCTTTGTGTAAACGTTTAGAGGCATGAAGGTGTGAAGTTTCTCAACCACGCCCTTGAGCCATGAATAGAAAGCATGAAGCATACAATCGTCCTGCTTGGCAGTGAAAATGTCATACGAAGCTGCATGATCTTTGTTTCATTCCTCTCCCTGGAATATGTGGTTGCGAGGATGTCCCACATTGCCTTGGTAATGGGCTGGTGAAAAATGTCATTGACTATGCACATATGCATCATCTTGCTTACATGAAGCATTCACCCATGTAGGATAGCTCTAGCTATTTTAGAATATGTTCCTTGTTGTTACATTGCATAATGCTCATGAACTGCATGGACCATAACTCACAATTGGTCCCATCCATCTTAACGATGGGTACCTGGCCTTTGAAGGCTTCGAAGGAGGAGGGATCAACCTTATTCTCTGACATGATGATAAAGGAGTTGGGAAAAAACGCGACTGGGATGTAGAATGATCTGAGTATGTCGACACAATCAAATGGGAATCGATTGTGTGTGCAGAATCAATGCACAACCCTTCCCATCAACTTCGGCAATGCTTTGAGGCGCACAACCGACTTTACATGGGTGAACTCACCTTGAATGGTCCAAAATAGGACCGCTCAGTAACCTCTGGTGATGCGACACCGAGTATTGGGCTCTCTCGGAGACTTAGGTGGTCGCTGCAGGGCTAACAACAACATGAGGACACGCGAAGGCCCTAGGGCGGCTACCCTAGTGGTGTTGTGACCCTATAAGATAGTTGCCAATGGTTTATCTACAGTGTTGCCCATCAGGAATGTGCCTAACGGTGACAGAGAGCCACCTTGAACTCGGTAGCAACACAACGTGCGAGGGGTGTGAGAGATTCGCGAGGTGGTAGTAACGAGCGATGACCTGGGCGGTGGAGCGGTATGGGTGGGCCTCAGGGATTCGGTCTCAGACCGTCACTCTAATACCATGTGGAAAGAAAATAATGACTTGATTATTCTGATTGCCATAGGGCTTTCTTATATAGAGATGGGAAATCCTCGAGGGAAAATTACATAATAGAGATAAAATAAATAAGCAATTACAAAATATCTACGAACACACATGATACTATATAAAGTATTTAATAGTTGGTATTTAGTGGTTATTAGTAAAATAAGGATACAACATGTTGGATCTGATGCCTTTTGTAACATCTCTGATTTAGGTCCCCGGTCCGTTATCAAGGAAAAATAGCCCTAACAACTTGTTGTGGTCGAGCCCAATTGGACCTGATGGCAACCACCCGAAATGCTTAAGCTTAAGTTGTCAAGTAGTTATCCTCCACTCTTATAACCCACTCTGAAACTTTGTGAGTTTTCGATGTGACACGATGTTTTGGAGTTGGCGTGTTACAACCTCCCCCATTTATATGTGCAACATATTCGTTGCGACATAGCCCATCACTTCTTCCCAGTGATAATGGTGGCTGCACGTTCGCGACTTAGGTCCCTTCGGGTATCCCATTCCACTATCAGAGAGAACCTACTCTGATACCATTTGTAACATCTCAAGTTTAGGTCCATGGCCTGATAATGGAGAAAACTGGTCTTGACAACTTATTGGGTTCGAGCCCAATTGATCTGTTGGGAAAACAAAAGAGTTGTTTATTCCATGAACCCTAGGCTCTCTTAACAAGAGAGTAACTTATGGGTAAATTACATACGATAATCATAAGTACAGGAAATTAAGAAACAATACGAAACACGGAAATAAATAACGTAAATAGTTATATCTCTACACTCCCCCTCAAGATGGAGCATAGATGTTGATCATGCTCAGCTTGGACAAGCACTTCTGAAAAGGTCCTCTCAGTAAGGACTTGGTGAAGATATTGACCGTTTGATTTCCCGAGCTAACATGAGATGTGAAAATAAAACCCTTCTGAATCATATCCCGCATATAGTGACAATCAACCTCGATATGCTTGGTGCGCTCATGAAATGCTGGATTATTTGCAATAAATATAGCATAGTCTGTAAGAACGGCTCGAACCCACATCATTTCCGTACTAACCTGGGTCATGGACCTATATTCAGACTCAGCGCTAGATCTAGCTATAACCGTATGCTTCTTGCTCCTCCACGAGACATGGGATTCTCCAACATACACAACAAATCTAGTCGTGGATTTCATATCCTTTGTGCACCCTGCATAATCTGCTTCTGCACATGCTGAGACGGTGACCTCCTTGCCCTTCTTAAACAGTAGACCTGCGCCTGGAGATGATTTAAGATATCTGTATATCATATGTATAACATCCATATGGATCTGACGTGGTTGCTTCATGAACTGGCTCACCCGACTAACAACAAAGGAAATATCGGGTCTGGTAATGGTTAAACAAAAAAGTTTTCGTACCAGCTCTCTGTATTTCCTCCTATCAACCTCATCCGTATCATCATCATCATATAGTTTCATGCTTGGATACATTGGTGTGGTGGTAGGTCGACACCCAAGCATACTCGTGTCACTTAACAAGTTAGTGACATATTTTCTTTGGGTCATCAGAAGTCCTTGTTGATTTCTGGCAAGCTCCAGTCCCAGAATATACCTAAGTGTGATGAGATCATACGTGATAAATTCTCGACCCAAAAGTTCTTTGGCCTTCTCAATTCCTCGCATGTCATCTCCTGTAATGAGAATATCATCCACTTATACCATGATAGCAATCATACATGTGGATGTTTTCAGTATTAAAAGGGAATGATCTGCATTCGAACGTTTGTACCCATGTTTCTCGAATAAGTTTGAGAGCTTCTGAAACCAAGCTTTAGGGC
This sequence comes from Ottelia alismoides, assembly GCA_037367405.1. NCBI lineage: Eukaryota > Viridiplantae > Streptophyta > Magnoliopsida > Alismatales > Hydrocharitaceae > Ottelia > Ottelia alismoides. Next base: position 1,297,157 of record JAZKJV010001067.1, on the reverse strand, counting down.
TCTGTTTAAGGCCATAAATTTCCTTATGAAGTCCACACACCTGTGAACACTCCCCCTCAACAACAAATCCAGGTGGCTGTTGCATGTGGACTTCCTCTTGAAGGTCATCATATAAAAATGCATTATTGACATCTAGATGAACTAACGATCAGTCTCGAATGGCAACAATAGAAAGAAGAAGCCGTAAGTTGGAATGACGAGCAACTGGAGAAAAAGTGTCAAGATAATCCACCCTGTATGTCTGAGTAAATCCGCATGCTACCAGGCGTGCTTTATATCTGTCGATGCTACCATTTGCGTTCTGCTTAACCGTAAACACCTATTTACAGCTTACAGTAGACTCCCCATGAGGAGTAGGAACAAGGCTCCAAGTGCCTCTTGACTGAAGAGCTTCCATCTCTCCTTTATAGCCAACCACCATCGACTATCCTTCAGAGCGTCTTGATAATTCTTTGGAATTGCCACTGCTGATAGTGGCACTGCAAAATTTTGGAAATCGTCAGTCAAGCGATCAAAGGAGACCACAGAAGCAATAGGATATAGCGCACAGCTACGCTTTTGCTTCTGTAGTACAATAGGTAGGTCCAAATCTGCAACATCTACATCTGTTTCCTGTGAAGAATCCTGCTCAGGTAGACCATTCGACCCATCATTAGAAACTATTTTATCAGAACATACCTCATGCGTGCCAGATGACGAGTGGTGACCATGAACAGACGGGGGCCGACTGGTATAGTGGTGTGGTAATGGTAGAACTGGCACAGGTACAGGGGGTGATGGTGGTGGTGTGGGAGGTGATGGTGGTGGTGTGGGAGGTAATGGCAGTGGTGACGTATATATGTTATCATCATTATCTGAGGATATCAATCGGTCTTATGTAAGAGTAAAATACATCACGACCTCAAAAAAGGTAACGTCGGCACTAATGTAATACTTCGTGCGCATTGGATCATAAGACCAGTACCCTTTCTGTGTCCTGGAGTATCCAACATAGACACATTTGACAGCTCAAGGAGAGAGCTTGTCAACACCTGGAGAGAGCTGGTGGACGAATGCGATAGACCCAAACACACAAGGAGTGAAAGAGAACAACTCTTTTTCTGGAAAGATCAAGTGAGAAAGGAATTTTTTCACCTAAGTCTGAAGAGGGCATGCGATTAATAAGATAGCATGCCGTTAGAACAACATCGTCCCTAAAAGAATGAGGAGCACGACTCTGAATGAGAAGTGTCCTAGTAACATCAAGCAAATGACGATGCTTTCTTTCTGCAATCCCATTTTGTTGTGAAGTATAGTCACATGTTGTTTGATGAATAATTCCCTTGGTTGAAAAATATATAGAGAGATTATTAGTACAGAATTCCAAGGCATTATCAGTGCGCATGATCTTTACAGAAGCAGAGAAGTCTGGTCTTCAGTCAAAAATTTATTAATAACATCTCCAGCTTCAGATTTATTCTTTAATAAGAAGACCCAAGACAAACGCGAGAATTCATCTACTGCAACTAGATAAAACCTGTGCCCCTGATGATCAAGAACACGACTTGGACCCCAAATGTCTATATGAAATAACTCAAATATGGAGCTATTGCGCCGACACTGACGATTGGGAAAGGTAGAGCGATGGTGCTTTCTCAACTGACATGCCTCATACTGAAAGGACTTGTGAGGCGAAATTTGAGGCAGAACACGACGTAATTTCTGTAGCGGGAGATGACCAAAGCGCATGTGCCAAGTAAATGGTGAGACAGATCCGACGGATATAGAAGAGTGTCCGCCTTAGGGAGTATGGATGAGACGATAGAGACCGCCCTGCTCACGGCCACATCCAATCACCTGTAAGGATGTCGTGAAAAACAAGAGAAGATGGGTCAAAAATGGCTCAACAATATAAATCCTTCGTAATCTGACTAATAGACAACAAATTCATAGAGAAATCTGGTGCATGCAGTACATTCTGTAGATGCATAGATGGTGTCAAGCTAATCTCCCCCTGTCCAGTAATCGGGGAGTGCGTTCCATATGCAATAATCACAGTCCCTTATGGAGGAACCTGTCTGTAGGTCGTGAGTTGTCCCCTATCGCCACACAAGTGATGTGCGGCACCGGAGTCCATAATCCATTCCATAGTATCATGTCTACTATTACTAGTGAATGCATAAGTGCTACATGAGGTACTGGGGGAGGCTGAGGAAGCTACATCTGAATGACTCTTAGGAGCTGACGAAGATGTCACAGGGCCAGAAGGAAGTGTAATACCTCTCAAACGTGCCACAAGATCCTCAAAACGCTGATCTAGAGAGGAAGCGGCTAGGGGGTCAATCTGTTCAACTACTCGAGCAAAGGCAGGGAATCCATGCTTGGAGGAACATGTATCCTCTGTATGTCCCGGGCAATGGCAGAAGGTACATGGCTAACGAATTCGACCTCCTCTCCCCTGGGTCCACGACCACGAAACTGAGAAGGGCCTCCTCGACCTTGAGAGGCAACCATCGTTGAAGAGGTCTGACTGGCAATGGACGATGGAATTGTGATCTAAATGAGCCTACGAAAGGCTTCCTCCTTTGGAGGAATGGTAGGATCTGCTAGAATCTGAGAACGAGGCGCCTCCTACTCAGGATCAAGGGCTGCCAGAAACACACTAGCCATGGTGGCATTCCGATAGGTCTTCTGTTGCTCATGGGTGGAGTTCAGAGGCATGGAGTTATATAGCTTCTCAAACATCCCACACAAGGATGTATATAGCGAGTGAAGAGGACGCCCATTCTGCTTGATTGTAAATATATCATGCTGGAGTTGTTGAATCTTCGTCTCATTCTTTGGTTGTTAATAAGTAGCAGCGAGAATATCCTACATCGCCTTGGCTATGGGCTGATGAAGTATATCATTGGCGTTTTCCAATGCCAATGTTCCTAAGAGCCATACCTTGGCATAAGCATCATCTGCCTCCCATGAGGCGTTAGTTCCATTCTTCTCGACCGATTCTTCCTCAGTAAGAATGTGTTTCTTACCAGTAGACTTCATCATACTCATGACCTGCATAGCCCACAGTTCATAGTTCGACCCATTCATCTTTACTATAGGCGCATGACCTCTGAATGCGCCTGTGGAGGGAACCTCATCCTTGCTTTCTTACATGATGGCTCAAGAAGATTAGGAATGACTAGACATGGTCTTGTCTACACAGACATAGAGAGATATGGTTGCATGTGTAGACTCATGCAACCAATCTCATCAAATGCGGAGGACCTCGACGACGACGATCAACCTGTGCTAGGGTTCCGGCGAGCAGCTACAAGGTGCCTAGGCGTGACTGAGGAGGCATGAGTCACGTGAGATGCGCCTGCAAGGTGCCTAGGCGGTGAGATGAAGCCCTAACAAAACCTGAGGGGCCTGCTGTGCATCTGTTAGGGACTCGACGCGGCTGGCAAGGTGCCTGGGCGAGAGCGGCGGAGCCCTAGCGGGGCTTTGCAAGTCTAGAGAAGGGCCAACAACGCCCTAGAGGGGCCTGGGAGGGACCTGCGACGCCTTGGTAAGGGCTGCTAGAGCCTTAGCTGGATTGGCGAGGTCCCATGCTAAGGTTGGCGGGGTTGTGGCGCTAGATGGAGGGCTGGTGGGGCGGGCTGGGCCCTGGCGACGCTATGGACTAGCGGCGCGGGGGCTTGACGGGGCTGGCTGGGCCTTGGCGGCGTTGATGGGGGACTGTTGCTAACCCTGGCGGAGGTGCGACTGAAAGGTGGATGGTGGGGAGATTATGGTTAGGGTTTCAGAGCTTCGGTCCAGGACCACCGCTCTGATACCTTGTTGGGAAAAATAAAAGAGTTGTTTATTCCATGAACCCCAGACTCTTTTATATAGGAGAGTAGCCTATGGATAAATTACATAAGATAATCATAAGTACAAGAAATTAAGAAACAATACGAAACACAGAAATAATAAACAGTTATATCTCTACAGAATCCGTTGACAACCACCTAAAATTCTTAAGCCCAAGTTACCAAGTAGCAATCTTCGCCAATTATACCTCACACCCACACTTCGTGAGTTTTAGATGTGAGACTATGTTTGGGGTGTTACACAGATGCACGAGGCACTCCAATCAATATTGATTTCTTTAGTTCAGTTAGAAAGTTGTGTTTGTAATATATTTTAATTCGTCTGCATTCGAAATTATGATCATTATGAATGATGTCTTTCAAAATTACGTATCATTCTCATTTGTTCGCTTGTTTAATTCCTTATATAACTGAGCATTTTTTTATACATACTATGTGATGTTATATTAAGCTAATGTGCTATGTACACCTTCCTTATATCTCTAAGTTGTTATTGCCTGAATTTCATCAGTTGCGCTTTCGAATACCTCGTAGCAGTTAGCAGTCAAATGTCGTCAGTCAGCATTGACAACGACACGTGGATACAATGTGTATTGATGTTCTAAATACACCTCATTCTTGCTTATAAATATGTATTTGTATGCTATTTATTGTTTTAAGTATTAGGATGATCTTAGTTTGCGAACACTTTTTGTGCCATTTTCGAGATTCCCACTGATATCATCGATATGTCCCAATATACCTCTTTTCGGGTTGAACAATACACTATCGTTATCTCAAAACTTGGACTCGAGTTGTACCAATCTTCCTCCTTTGGAAAGCCATGATGATTTCCAACTAGCCAACCTTGTTTCTGATCTTCTCCACCAAAGGTAGCAGTCAGATTGCTAGAGTCTACCATAGGCTAAGGGCAAACCAAGATAAGGCAAGATAAAATAGCCTCGAGGAGTCCCGACCAGGATGCCAAAATTGAGATCTCCTCAAGAGTTAGACGAAAGGGTATAAAAGCATATTTACTCTACTTGAGTCTCAAACCTGACCTGTCTCTAAACAATTCATGAACAACCAAAAATCCTCTACAGCTTGAAGGTTCACCTTTTGCATAAAGGATCATGTCATGTGCATACTGTAGTATAGGTAACGATACTCCCCCCCTAATTGTATCAAACACAATAACTCTTTTTGCTTCTCCTAATTGTATCAAACACAATAACCACATTTTTGCTTCTCAATCTATAATAACTGATAGAGCATCAACAACTAGAACAAAAAATGTGGACCATTGACTAAAAACTATGCAAGTAACCATGATGATATTGTTTAATCTAGGAAGTCAAAATATTTTAAAAGCCATAACGATATAAAGAATCCCAGTTGAAACTATAATCACCTCGATTACAAGCTTTGGAGAAATCCAACTTCCGAAGCAACCCCTTGACCTTAAAAATCTTCCAATAAGAGATGATCTTTGAAGTTAAAACCCCATTTTTCATCAGCCATCTTACTAGAAAAAAGCAAACTACGTTGGACAATAACAACTCAAAGCACTCAACAATTTAGTCATATTTAAGTATGCAACATTTAACAACGTAATAGGGCCAACATCCGCCACCTGGCAGGCGATGTCTTTCTTTTGCACGAAAAAGTTGAACGAGCGATATAGCTGCTCAAAACAAAGATACTCGACTGAATTTCAGGACCATAGGAAAAAACATCCATCGCTATCATGTCCCAAAACAGTATGAATAAGAAAACAGAAAAGCCACCTAGTCCATCGAAGAGCAAACTCATCATTGCAAACCTCATACAAGTCAAAAGCACATATTAACTCTTTCACGTTCTCTTAGGGAGATTCATGCCACATCATGACTAAGCCACCGAGTCCTCATGGAATAAAGGCTTATTTGTGAAGTGCTCCATCACAACTTCTACCACAATATTCTCCCAGTGAGACACGTCATTACCAATTGGAATATAATAGATGAGGTTTTCGATGCCTCTCGTGAATTGTACTATTAAAGAAACTAGTGTTTGCATCACATTCTTTCAATCATTTTTATCTCAACTATGTTTCTGTTCCGCCTCCCTCTTTTGATCTTCTTACTCAATGATCTTCTACAAAGCATCGTTACTGATGATCTTGTTAACTTCTATATCATGATCATTTTCTAGCTCATTGAGTCTGACACTTTCCTCATGCATAAAGACTATCTATGTTCTTGTGGTAGACATGATTCTCATTTGAAAATAACTACCATCTTGCGAAGCTCGAGAAGATTTAGAGCTAAACACTTCATGTGACGATCCTCCACAACCAAACATGCTAGAACTCAAGAACCTTCCCATGGAAACCAACCTCAAGAAACCAAGGTCATTTGAATTGGAAATAGGAGGACCTAAGGAAATGTGATCCATGAATTGGAAATCTAGGCATGAGCTAGACTTTGTCAATCAAAATAACTTCAAAGCCTCAACCAAAAAGAAGGTAACTGTCAATATGAGTTTTGATTGAGGAATTCCTCTAGGCATGCTTATTGTTCAATGTGTATTAATACTCCAATGTCAACTCCTTAACCACTTCGGAGAAAAACATGAACTTGGATCCAAGCCCCATCTCGCTCTTGACCTATTATCATAAGACATTAAAGTTGCCCACCATGGACCAAGCCATATATAGGAATTTGGCACGAATCTGACACAATTCAGTCAAAGCTTAATGTTTGATGAACATCGTGATTGACCATTCACAAATGTTAAGACCGATTTGAGACCACTGCAATCGATATAGTGGAAATTAGTTCATCAACACATCTAAAGAGGCCTCCATTCCACCGATCACGATACCACCTAAGCTCACTACCGCTTCAACGACCCTGAAACTTTGGAAGACACAAGCCTGAAACAGATCTCCGCATTGTGTTATCTCAAAAATATGGTTTCATGTATGCATATGATATCCACTTGCTATGATGCAATCAAATCACCCATCGTTGCCCTTTACCAAGCTCGATGTATCGCTCTTACATTCCTTTAAACAACTTCATTAGGAAATTGAAAGGACCGACCCCACCATAAGAATTCCTATTCAGCACGCTACATTATTCAAGAAACAAAATCCACTCAGCTCGACTCCCTTTTGACAAGATCATTCTATCTCCATTGCAACCGCCTCCAATAAACCACATCCAAGTTTCGCTAAAACCAAGGTTTTAAACTCTGCGACACCTGTGGAAAGTCATGAAATGAAAAGTTGTATTCCTCGTAGTATAGGAGAAAAATTGCAAGGGAAATTACATAAAGTAGATTCAAGAAATAGAAAAATATAAATAAAGACAAAGAAATAAAAGTATCTCAACACTCTCCCTCAAGCTGGAACATGTATATCTATCATGCTCAGCTTGGAACGATAACGGTGAAAAAGGACCCCTTGCAAGAGCTTTGGTAAACATGTCTGCAATTTGATGGTCTGAAGCAACATAAGAAGTGGAAATAACTTTTGGATTAAATCATGAGTGTAGTACTAATCTAATTGACTATGAACAAAGCTGCTTGATTATCACATTTGAGGTGCATAGGAAGAGATACCTCAATAGTTAGGTCAGTCATGACGAACTTGATCCACATCATTTCTGTGCTCCCTTGGGCCATGGCCCTATATTCTGATTTAGTGCTGGATCGAGCAACAATTGTCTGTTTCTTACTCTTCAATGAAACTAACGAGCTAACAACAAATACAATGAAGACTGAAGTGGACTTTCTGTCTTTGGGGCACCGAACATAATCTGCATCTGCACATCTAGTAACTGTGAGAGACGTATCTCTACTGAAAAGAAAGCCTGTATCTGGAGAAGACTTCAAATATGTCAAGATCATGCAAATTGCATCCATGCGAGCCTGTCTGGGTTGCTCCATAAACTGGCTGACTCTGCTCATAGCAAATGATATATCGGGTCGGATAATATATAATAACTTCCTTACTAGCTCTCTGTACCGTCTCTTATCCACCTCCTCAGAGTCATCATCATAGAGCCTAGCATTAGGATCCATTGGTGTAGTGACAAGTATGCATCCTGTCATGTCTGCCTCAGATAGGAGATCAATAACATACTTCCTTTGCGTCATAACCGTACCCTGCTGATTTCGTGCAAACTCCAAACCAAGTAACATAGCTTGCCAAGGTCCTTTTGCCGTCCAAGGAAATCCTTAGCTGCCTGAATACCCTGTTTATCACTGCCAGTAAATGATATCGTCAACATAAACCAGTCAACAATGCCTTTCTGAGTTCTCTTAACAAAAAGAGGATGATCTGCATTAGATCCGACAAACCCCTTTTGTTTAATCAACTCTGAGAGCTTCTGAAACCCAGCTCTCAGACTTTGCTTAAGTCCATATATGGTCTTATGAGTCGGCACACCATACTGGACTCCTCCTTAGCAGCAAACCGTGGTGGCTGCTGCATGTAAACTTCCTCATGCAGATCTCCATACAAGAAGGCATTCTTGACATCTAATTAGAAAAGCGGCCAATCACGTACCACGACACCAACAATAAGAATCCGCAGTGTAGAGTGATGCGCAACGGGAGAAAAACCTATCATGGTAATCCACCCCATAGGTTTGGGTGAACCCATGAGCAACCAATATGGCCTTATATCTTTCCACAATACCATCAGTTCGGTGTTTCACAATAAACACCCTCTTGCTGCCAACAATAGGCGCACCTGGAGGAGCATGTACAATACTCCACGTACCACGAGACCGTAAAGATACCATCTCCTCCTCCATCGCCAGATGCCATTGTCTACTTTACAACACCTCCTGATAGGATCGTAGTATCTCCACGGCTGACAGTCCCACAACAAACCTCCGAAAATCCTCAGAGAGTCATGTAAGAGAAACATGGGAAGCATCTAGGTCTGCAGAGGGTTCATCCTTTAAGACATCCTACAACTCAAGCTGTACACTCAAATCACCAATGCCATTAGAAGAACTCAAATGCTCAGAACATACCCTGGGCGTGCTGGATGAAGGAGGAGGCACATGAGCACGTGACCGACACTAGTAAACTCGCGGAAAGAAAGTAGCCATGGTTTGTGGTGGCAGAGTCGGTGGAGAAGGCGGAGACGAAATCAAAGGTAGAGGCATTTATACCATTTCTCCATTCTCAGGAATAAGCTTGTCACTTTTAGGAGAAAAATACATAATGAACTCAAAGAAGTTGACATCTGCACTAACAATAGTACCTTCGTCGAACAGGGTACGATATCCCTTTTGGGTCTTGGAATACCCAACAAACAAACAATTGGATGCTCTAGGAGAGAGCTTGTCAAGCCCTGGAGACATATTACGAACAAAGGCAAGAGATCCGAAAACACGAGGAGTAAGAGAACGAAAAGATTTGTCTTGGGAAACATAATCGAGAATGAGATCTTCTTCCCCAGTATCGATGAGGGCATACAGTTCACTAGATAACAAGTAGTTAGAAGCGCATCCCCTAAGTATGAATGAGGAGTACATCTTGGATCAAAAGAGCCCCGGTAACATCCAAAAGATGGCGGTGTTTTCGTTCAGCCACCCCATTCTATTGAGAAGTATATGCACATGAAGTCTGATGCACAATACCATAGAATGTACTAAGCCTTCTCCCACTATAAGCACGGTCGGCTACATGGATTCTTGCTCAAATCCTGGTTAAAAGATTCAACTATTTTTTACACTGGTCGTCGACTGCCTAACGCAACCCCTGCGAGAGTGGGATTTGAACCCTGGTCTTTTGCAAGAGTGACAATACCATTGGATCTAGAAATTGGGAAAGTTGAGTATTGCAAAATTCTAGAGCATTATGTGAATGTATAAACTTGACATTCGCTGAAAAGACATTACTTATTTCATTTATAAATAATTGAATAACATGACCAACATCGGACTTGTTTTTATGAAGAAAGACCCAAGATAATCTTAAAAGTCATCCATTTCAACAAGATCGAACCTATGTCCATGATGATCTAAGACACGACTAAGACCCCAAATATCAAAGTGAATCAACTTAAACTGACTATGACTACTTCGACCCTGACGACTCTGGAATGTGAACCGATGATGCTTTCCAAGCTGGGCATGCCTTGCACTGAAAAGTAGAGCAAGGAGAAATCTGAGGAAGAATGTGACACAACTTCTACTGAGGAAGATGATCAAATCGAAGATGCCACATACAGGGAGAAACATATCTAATGCGAAAGAGAAGAAGCACCAAGATATGGAGATTGTTCCAGTCTATAAAGACCTCCTTGCTCACACCAGATCCAATCACCCTGTCCGTAAGAATGTCCTGGAACACAAGAGAAGATGGGTCGAAAATGACACGACAATGTAATCCTTGGTGATTTTAGTAAATGATAGTAAATTCATAGAAAATTCAGGCGCATAAAGAACATTCTGAAGCCGCATTGCTGGAGTTAACTGCACCTTCCCCTGACCAGTAATGGGAGAGTGTTTCCCATATGTTATCACAACTGTACGTCCAGATTGAGTCGGCCTATAACTAAACTATCCTCTGTTACCATAGAGATGATGAGATGCTCTTGAATCCATAATCCATTATGACAAATCCGCCCTGTAACAACTAGTAAAAGCATATGCTGTACCTGATGTGGACGCTGGTGTTGAGGCAACTATCTTTGAGGATCCCGAAGGAGAATCGATTGACCCAGGGGTATGCATAATCTTCTTGAGCTACACTACAAGTTCATCAAATCTCTGATCAGACGCATGTGATGGACTCTCAACCTGTTGGCAGGTCGGCGGGCAACGGACAGGCTGGTTGCAAGCAGGAGCGCCAACGACGCCTTGCTACAGCGCTGCGACCTGCAATCCTCGAGAATTGGCGACGACAACGCTCAGGATATGACCGACGACGACAACACGGGTGCGGGTGTGTGCTAGTGTTTTGGTGGGACGAGGCTCTAGGGCACAGGCTTCGGTCTAGGACCGTCGCTCTGATACCATGTGGAAAGTCATGAAATGAAAAGTTGTATTCCTCGTAGCCCTGGAGCTCCCTTATATAGGAGAAAAGCTCTCAACAAAAACACCAAAGGCTTTTCCCATTTTAAGTAGGGTCGGCTACATGGATTTTTTTGCCTCCATTTAGATTTATCTTAGGCCACTCTCAGGCTTATATCGTAGGAGAAAATCTCTAAGGGAAAATTACGTAAAGTAGACTGAAGAAATAGGAAAATATAAATAAAGACAAAGAGATATAATTATCTCAACAACACCTACTCAACATCGAATTGTGTAGGCATGGTTTTAACATCATCGTGACCCCGCAATAACCTCAAACAATCGACGATCTAAAGACTCCTTGACATTGCATTCCTTCTCCAATAGTCGGGCCAACCAGCCTAGGGAGTCAAATTTTTCGTGTTTTATGGGAAAAATAAAAATTCCTTATAAAAAGGCCCTAACTCCTTCACTTTTCCTCCCAATGAGCTCCTCCTTCGCGTTGTAATCACCCCGTTGTCTCTTCGAAGCTCATTGAAGCCACCAGAAGACCTCTACAAGGGGAGCTGGAGTCCATATGAGGAAAATATGGCCATGGTCCAGAAGATGTTTGGACACAAGCCTCTGCAAGCAGGGGTGATTAGGTAGAGTAATATGTCTCCAAGATGGGATGAAGGAGGAGCAATTAATCTCCATAATTGACCCCTTTTTGTACAATATTTGGAAGTCGGAACCTAAATCAAAAGAATTGGATTCGGGTCGTCTTCACTTGAAGAGGATGCTATGTTGGAGGACCTGCTTAAGAGTGCTGAGACATGGCTTATGAAGAAATCGTAATAATGCTCCTCGAATCACCTCCTTGACGTTGCGATTAATGCTCACAATTTTCTCCTTCGCAACTACATCACTCATCAATTAAAAGAGTCCAATGCCGTCCAAAGCCTTAATCCAAAGTAGGATCGTGGAGCGATAAATTTGAAAATCAAGTCGTGAAGACTCCTTTAAGATGTGACCATTGAACATCATTGCTATTCCTAGCTGCTCATAGGCAACAATCCATAGCTCTTTACGTTCTTAACTTGGTTGATGGATGTGATGGCATGCCTATTCATCTTAGATTGCAGAAATGTAAAGGAACACCACATATGAGGGCCATCGTTCCCCGACCTCTTTTAAGGGGCCATCAAAGAAATAAGCAAGAATGGATGCTGATGCATGATCCATGTCCTTGGAGATCAAGGACTCGACCACTTTACATGACAACCTGTAAAGATAAAAAGACCCGCCACATTGCATCAACATCTACACTGTCATTAAGGTCCCAACACCACATACATTCATGGATTAGAGATCCTTCACCACCAATCATCCTCCACCACACAACCAATCTGGGGAATCCCTTGTCGTAATGAGCTACCAAACATCCAAGGGCATTGCCATTGCCTCCTTGTCGATCATCGATAACTAACGGCTTGTTGACATGACATTGCTAGTCTTTGCTCATGGAACTCTCACATCGACAATATTTGGAATAATTACAAATGGAAGAAAACTTCCGCGATGACCTCACAAGCTTTGGCCTTAACTAAGGCTTTAAAAAATGCGAGGCGGATTGAGGAAGTTTTCCGTTGTTGAGGTGAATCATAAGCTTAGAGGCGGTCGAGGCGTAAGCCTTGATTTATAGAAAAATTACATGTCAAAACTATTATTAAGCATAATTATATTGTCGCAATATCTTAAACTTCAATTATTCACATAATATATGATCATAAATCTTAAAATTGAACATTTCAAAATTAATAGATGTACAAAACATATCATAATAACCGTATATGCTGGTTTTAATTTGTGATTATGTAATATTAATATTGTAATATGTGAATTCCCGATGTTCTTACAAAAATATATAATCTCTTAAACATGTATTATACTCACTGTAGCGATACTGTTATAAAATATGAAGAATGCGGAAGCGTAAACATGAAAAAAGATAAACATCAAAGAACACGGGATTTTAACGTGGAACCCTACTCCGTGAGGAGCGGGATGAAACCACGGGAGAAGCCCTCAAAGGGGCATGCTATGCATTGCTTTTTCTCAATGAGTACAGGAGGTCTGTGGCTCCTTATATAGCCTTCCCAGAGCCTCCAAGTCCCACCATTGGGCGGTATGGGACTAAACACAGGATGGGGTAAATGGATCTTCTCCAGGATCCATTTACCCTGCTACAACTCAATAGGTGCACTACCAAATACTCCAACACTCCCCCTCAAGCTGGAGCATGCAATGCTCAGCTTGGACAAACAAACAGAAAGAAACTCAACTCACGCTACAGGACACTACGGACAATATCAACCCAACGCGCACATGCTGCAGTCGAGGACGTTGCTTCTCATGCCGTGCAGGTGAGGAGGACGAACGGGCTGGAGTGTGAGTCAACTAAAGACTCGGAATCTGACCATCGAGTCTGAAACTGCACCTGAAGTCTCCTCGGTGGAGAACTGGGTCTCTCCCATCTGGCTCAGAGAATGGTGTACTGCTCTGGTGTACCTATGATACCACATGAAAACCCTTGCCCTCAAGGGAATGGTCCTCTGCTCTGGAGTCCCTATGGCTCACATGAAAACTTTGGCCTGACAACAAGAATGATGGGGACCTCGAACAAATGATGGCAACATATGCTCATCTGACAATGACCGCACACTTGTGCGTGTCTGAAACTGGACTCGGAAGACAATCGTCGAGTCTGAAACCGGATCTGAACCGTAGAGTCTGAAATCTGATCGGTCTGGAGACTGGCATCTGAAATCTGGATCTGGAATACAAGACCTGTGACTCTACATATACTCCCCTTTTCTCCCATACTGGTCGGAAAACAGAGAAATCGACCAAGTTGGGAGAAGACAACACAATGGGGAAAACAAAACATCACTTGCGGCTTTTCTTTTCCTTTTTTTAATAAGCCGTTACTTTTTTTTTTGTAAGCCATTACCCTTTTTTTTCCGGCTTTTACATCACACTGTTTTTTTTAAATGCATACGGCTTTTCTTTGTATGCGACCCTTTTTTTTTTGAAAAAATGTGTACGGCTTTTTTTTTCGTGTACGCGCCTCTTTTTTTTCTCTGATTTTTTTTGAAATCCCCCTTTTTTTTTACATTGCGTGCGGCTCTTTTTTTTTTAAATGCACGCGCCTCTTTCAAACACTCTCCCTCTTTTTTTTCGTCATTTCCTTTTTTTTTACAAACATCTATCTCTCCCCTTTTTTTTTACAAAGCTGGTCCAACTGGGCCTGAATACTTGCCTCCCCTTTTTCAGCCGACTTAGGCCTCATAAATATTGCAGCCCAATTTTTTTTTTGTTTTTTTTTAACGTATGGGCCTTTTTAGGGTTCCCTAAATAAAGGGGATCCTTCCTCTTTATCTGCGCCTCCCCCCCGCATGGGGCTTTCCTCGTACACCGCCGCCGCCAATAGTAGGAGCCAGGAGGAAGAGGCCCGCCTGGGAGGCATCGCTGGGTTTAGATGGAGTGCGACGCCGCCTGGTCTTCAGGCGCAGCCGTTGATTGGAGGAAGGAGGCCTGGTAGGGCACGCAGGTGACCACCGCTGGAGGCGCACGGGGTCGGAGCACGGGGGTGCACCGCCGCCTCGAAGATCTGTTACGGGGTCTGGAGTCTGCTAGGGCTCGCGCCTACGCGTGCGCGAGTATGGGCTACGCGCACGCACGGAGGAGGAGGAGCCGCCTGGGATGACTCGCGGCTCGAGGAGGAGCGCAAGGAGGAGTCGATATGGAGATGGGTTGTGGGTGCCGCCCTTGCTGGTGATGCGGCACGACTTGACCTGAGATCTGACCGGAGCCCCGCCTGGGCTGGAGATCTCGCACGAAGGTGCGGCTGGAAGCTCGGGGAGGCACCGCCAGAGCCTTGAAGATCTGATGCTGCCGCTGCCGATTCCTGTGGGTGGTGCGCCTGTATGCGCAGAAGGAGAGGCGCTATTTCTGGGCTATGTCGCCTGGATGATCGTGTAGCGCCTGGGCCAGCACCTTGAAGATGGAGATCAGCCTGGTGGGGCTTGTGTGCGCGAGGGAGATGGGCTGGAACAAATATCGCCTAGAGAGACGCCGCAGATGCAAGATTAGGGTTCAGTCTGGAACCCTAGATGGTGCCAGGAGCAGGAACCCATGAATGATCTTTCCGAATAATCAACATCGAATCTCGAATATAATAAGAACATAAAACCGCGAGAATCGAACCCGCTCTGATACCATGTTATAAAATATGAAGAATGCGGAAGCGTAAACATGGAAAAAGATAAACATCAAAGAACACGGGATTTTAACGTGGAACCCTACTCCGTGAGGAGCGGGATGAAACCACGGGAGAAGCCCTCAAAGGGGCATGCTATGCATTGCTTTTTCTCAATGAGTACAGGAGGTCTGGGGCTCCTTATATAGCCTTCCCAGAGCCTCCAAGTCCCACCATTGGGCGGTATGGGACTAAACACAGGATGGGGTAAATGGATCTTCTCCAGGATCCATTTACCCTGCTACAACTCAATAGGTGCACTACCAAATACTCCAACATGATTATCTTCCGGCCCTCCAACCCGCTCTGATCCAGGAACCCTCCATCGTACACCCAGAAGATCCAGGAACCCTCACGGCCCAACCGCTCCTTTCATGATATATCATGTTTCATCCCGCTCTGATACCATGTTATAAAATAGAAAGCGGAAGATAATCATGTAAAAAGATAAACATCAAAGAAGAACGCGGGATTTAACGTGGAACCCTACTCCGTGAGGAGCGGGATGAAACCACGGGAGAAGCTCTCTAAGGGGCGTGATATGCATTGCACTTTCTCAATGAGTACAGGAGGTCTAGGGCTCCTTATATAGCCTTCCCAGAGCCTCCAAGTCCCACCATTGGGCGGTATGGGACTAAACACAGGATGGGGTATATGGATCTTCTCCAGGATCCATTTACCCTGCTACAACTCAATAGGTGCACTACCAAATACTCCAACACTCCCCCTCAAGCTGGAGCATGCAATGCTCAGCTTGGACAAACAAACAGAAAGAAACTCAACTCACGCTACAGGACACTACGGACAATATCAACCCACCGCGCACATGCTGCAGTCGAGGACGTTGCTTCTCATGCCGTGCAGGTGAGGAGGACGAACGGGCTGGAGTGTGAGTCAACTGAAGACTCGGAATCTGACCATCGAGTCTGAAACTGCACCTGAAGTCTCCTCGTTGGAGAACTGGGTCTCTCCCATCTGGCTCAGAGAATGGTGCACTGCTCTGGTGTACCTATGATACCACATGAAAACCCTTGCCCTCAAGGGAATGGTCCTCTGCTCTGGAGTCCCTATGGCTCACATGAAAACTCTGGCCTGACAACAAGAATGATGGGGACCTCGAACAAATGATGGCAACATATGCTCATCTGACAATGACCGCACACTTGTGCGTGTCTGAAACTGGACTCGGAAGACAATCGTCGAGTCTGAAACCGGATCTGAACCGTAGAGTCTGAAATCTGATCGGTCTGGAGACTGGCATCTGAAATCTGGATCTGGAATACAAGACCTGTGACTCTACATATACTCCCCTTTTCTCCCATACTGGTCGGAAAACAGAGAAATCGACCAAGTTGGGAGAAGACAACACAATGGGGAAAACAAAACATCACTTGCGGCTTTTCTTTTCCTTTTTTTAATAAGCCGTTACTTTTTTTTTGTAAGCCGTTACCCTTTTTTTTCCGGCTTTTACATCACACTGTTTTTTTTAAATGCATACAGCTTTTCTTTGTATGCGACCCTTTTTTTTTGAAAAAATGTGTACGGCTTTTTTTTTTCGTGTACGCGCCTCTTTTTTTTCTCTGATTTTTTTTTCAAATCCCCCTTTTTTTTACATTGCGTGCGGCTCTTTTTTTTTAAATGCACGCGCCTCTTTCAAACACTCTCCCTCTTTTTTTTCATCATTTCCTTTTTTTTACAAACATCTATCTCTCCCTTTTTTTTTACAAAGCTGGTCCAACTGGGCCTGAATACTTGCCTCCCCTTTTTCAGCCGACTTAGGCCTCATAAATATTGCAGCCCAAATTTTTTTTGTTTTTTTTAACGTATGGGCCTTTTTAGGGTTCCCTAAATAAAGGGGACCCTTCCTCTTTATCTGCGCCTCCCTCCCGCATGGGGCTTTCCTCGTACACCGCCGCCGCCAACAGTAGGAGCCAGGAGGAAGAGGCCCGCCTGGGAGGCATCGCTGGGTTTAGATGGAGTGCGACGCCGCCTGGTCTTCAGGCGCAACCGTTGATTGGAGGAAGGAGGCCTGGTAGGGCACGCAGGTGACCACCGCTGGAGGCGCACGGGGTCGGAGCACGGGGGTGCACCGCCGCCTCGAAGATCTGTTACGGGGTCTGGAGTCTGCTAGGGCTCGCGCCTACGCGTGCGCGAGTATGGGCTACGCGCGCGCACGGAGGAGGAGGAGCCGCCTGGGATGACTCGCGGCTCGAGGAGGAGCGCAAGGAGGCGTCGATATGGAGATGGGTTGTGGGTGCCGCCCTTGCTGGTGATGCGGCACGACTTGACCTGAGATCTGACCGGAGCCCCGCCTGGGCTGGAGATCTCGCACGAAGGTGCGACTGGAAGCTCGAGGAGGCGCCGCCAGACCTTGAAGATCTGATGCTGCCGCTGCCGATTCCTGTGGGTGGTGCGCCTGTATGCGCAGAAGGAGAGGCGCTATTTCTGGGCTATGTCGTCTGGATGATCGTGCAGCGCCTGGGCCAGCACCTTGAAGATGGAGATCAACCTGGTGGGGCTTGTGTGCGCGAGGGAGATGGGCTGGAACAAATATCGCCTAGAGAGACGCCGCAGATGCAAGATTATGGTTCAGTCTGGAACCCTAGATGGTGCCAGGAGCAGGAACCCATGAATGATCTTTCCGAATAATCAACATCGAATCTCGAATATATTAAGAACATAAAACCGCGAGAATCGAACCCGCTCTGGTACCATGTTAAAATATAAAATGCGGAAGCGAATCAAAGCAAGAACAAGATAAATGAAGACTTTGATTTTACGTGGAATCCTACTCCGTGAAGAGCGGGATGAAACCACGGGAGAACCGCCTCAAAGGACTGATTTTGCATTCATCTTTCTCAAAGGTTACAATGGGCGTGGGGCTCTTTATATAGCCCCACCAATGTGACCAAAAGTCACCACTCCAAGATGTGGGACTAAACACAAGCCCACCAAGACCATTCTTCAACACTCCCCCTCAAGCTAAGCATGCAATGCGAAGCTTGGATAAACAAAAAGAATGCACCCACTCACATACAAAGCACATGAAAAACATACAATGTCAACTCAACGCACGCTGTCGATTGCTGCCGAAGACGATGCTTTCATGTCATGTTGGTGAGGAGGGACTAGAGACTTGGGTGTGAATAATGATCTGCAGGGATATCTGATCAGCAATTGAGTCTTCATCATGGAGTACTCCGACCCGCAACATGTCTTCAGTGAAGACTGCTCCATCACTCCGAAGGGCCAACAAGAACGTCGTGGGAATGTCCATACATAGTGGAGTTCACGGCCATGTAAACATGCCGTGGGAATATCCATACATAGTGGAGTTCACGACCGCTGGAGAATGAAGCCAACAATGAGTCTTCCAATGGAGAACTCCACAAAACATAGATACTCGAATAGAGCACCTCACACAATGAGTCTCCCTCTGGAGAACTCCACAAAACATAAGCACTCGAATAGAGCACCTCACACAATGAGTCTCCCTCTGGAGAACTCCACAAAACATAGGCACTCGAATATAGCACCTCACACAATGAGTCTCCCTCTGGAGAACTCCACAAAACATAGGTACTCAAATAGAACACCTCAAGCAATGAGTCTCCCTCTGGTGAACTCCACAAAATATAGGTACTCAAATAGAGAACCTCATACAATGGTAGGGCTCAGAAACCTCCACCCAACACTTCAAACAATGGTAGGGCATGACACCACTACCCAACAATGGTAGAGCATGAATGCTCTACCCATCACTCCCCCTTTCTCCCAAACTTGTCGGAAACAACCAGGTTGGGAGAACCATGAAGGATCAACAAGAAATTCTCTTCTTCTTTTTTTTCAATCCCAACACATTTTTTTGGATTGTATTTTTTCACAAACATTCATCTTTTTTTCCAATCTCAGTTTTTCGCATTTTTTCACCATAGCCCCTCAAATTTTCATCTCC
Source organism: Ottelia alismoides (assembly GCA_037367405.1). NCBI lineage: Eukaryota > Viridiplantae > Streptophyta > Magnoliopsida > Alismatales > Hydrocharitaceae > Ottelia > Ottelia alismoides. The sequence continues at coordinate 1,278,068 of JAZKJV010001067.1, read as the reverse complement.
CTTTTTTTAACCTCATTTTTTTTCACATATTTGATTTTTTTTCATCAAATGCATCACCGTCTCTCCCCTTTTTTGTTATTTTTTTCCTTCCATGTCTCCCCTTTTTTTCACACAGCAACTCTTTCTTTCTCTGCTTTGATTCCCCCCTTATTTTTTGGGGGGAGCCCAACAGGCCTAAAAATTCTCCACACGTAATTGCCAATCTCATGTTTTTCAATGGCTGTTAAAGCCATTGGTGGGGGTACACGTTTTCTTAAACACACGACTAGGGTTCCATGCAGAACCATAGCCGCCGCTACCCTTCGGTGTTTTTTTTATTACAATATATGCCATTGGTTTCATGTGTTTGGATAAGTGATACATGAAAATTACATCATGTACTATACCTACACTATCTATCCTTTTCTACATGATTATATCATTACTATACCTATGAAAGGAGCGGGATGAAACCACGGGAGAAGCCCCTGAATTGGGCGTTTCTTCTATTGAAGTTCTCAATGAGTGCAAGGGTGTGGGGCTCCTTATATAACCCCACGGACAGACCCAATAGTGATCGCTCCCCCATGTGGTACTAAACGTATGGGTGGACTCTTTTCTTTTCCAACACTCCCCCTCAAGTTGGTAGCTGGGACAACTGCAACTTGCAATAATAAAGAAAAAATATACATCATTACATCTTCACTTGAAATCACCACAATAAACGTATGTATCCGCAACTGGTAGACAAACCCGCTTGCTGACGGGTATATCAGGTCATCGGAACGTATCTCTGTCGTGCCTGGAAGGTCACCGGACTGTCTCTGTCGTGCATGCATGGTCAATGGATCTCTATCTCAGTCGTGCCTGCGGGTCACCGGACTTTATCTCTGTCGTGCCTTGAAGAAAACAAATCCAGTGCGGAGTCGATGTCGAGGATAGAGACACTACGACGAAGATCGATGCACAGTGAAGATGGCTTGATATTCTGTGAAACCCGGAGTGTTTGGTCTGTCAGTCAATGATGTAGGATGCATATGGCTTTTACTCCCCCTTTCTCCCAAACTTGTGAGAATAATGAAAATAAAGACAAGTTTGGAGAAGCAAACATGAATCACATTTTTTTAATGCGTACGACTTTTTTTCCTTGTACGCGACTTTTTTTTTCTTTTGTAACTAACAATCCCTCTTTTTTTCTCTCTCATTTCTCCTTTTTTTTTGTATAAGGCCGTTCACCCAATTTTTCTGGCCTTTTTCTCACTCATTTCATTTTTTTTATGATACACACGCCCACTTGAGCCCAACACATTTCCTTCTCTTTTTTTTCTTGCCCCCTTGGGCTCCCTCCTTTTTCTGTCGCAGATTCCTTATTTTTTTTATCACCAGCCCACATGGGCTTAACCAAAATAACCCTCCCCTAATTATTAAACATCTCACGGCCTATAACATTTTCCCCTAATGTGTAGGAGCCCAATAGGGCTTCCAAAAAAAGAACGAGAACCCTGTGTAGGGTTCCTTCAATCTCTGCGCCGCCAAGATGGGAGAACGGTCTCGCCTTTTAATATTCTTCTGGGGAGGTCTACGCGCTCGAGACAATATCTCTCAGGCGACGCCAGTTCTTGCTGAGATGCTGCGATGCGTGGGGTTTCTTTGAAGACACTCGAGTGATACCATGCACGGAGGGGTTGGGGCGCGCGCGATGTGAAGGATGTGCCGCCTGCAGGCGGCTTCGGGGCGATCGTGCGGAACAGGGGAAGCTTGAGATCCCCGCCTGGATCTGACGCCGCGATGGGGGAACGGGGGTGCGGGTATGCCGCCTTGGCCACCTCGCGCCTGGAGCGGTATCGCTTCGCCAGGCGCACTCGATGGAGAAGAACCTGGAGGAGTTCTGGAGATAGGGCTTTGATGTCTTCTTGGCGGCAAGTTGGGTGAGTGGCAAGAAGCCCTGATGCGCAGGAGATGCTGAAGGGGATCCAGAACCCTGTGCGAGCCCTGATCGGAGGTCGACAACGCAAGAGGATGTTGCGTGCAGCTTGGGGTCGCGCGCGAGACTTGGAGATGCGTGCGACCTGCAGATTTCTTCGCAGCCTTAAGTCATAGGATCTGCGCCTGCCGCCTGGGGATCTCTCCTGCGGCTGGAGTTGCGCCGGTAGGGCGGGAGGGCTCCCGCGTGGATGCCTGGATGGGCGCCCTGTGCCCCGGGATGCACGCCTGGGGATACGCGCCCTGTATGCGAACTGTTGGCGGCGCTAGTGCCACCACATCCTGGAACAGATCTGTGTTGATGTCGCGTGGTTGGGGTGCAGGAGCACCGATCGAACGAACCGCTTGGGAACGGCGGTGTGCGCCTGGAGATAAACAGATCTAGGGTTTCAGAGAACCCTAATAAAAATCTCGAACAATAATCTTCACGAATTGTTTCCACGACAAAGGAAACGAATCTCGAATAAAACAAGAACACGAAATCCTCGAGAATCGACCCGCTCTGATACCATGTTAAGAAATAGAAAGCGGAAGCGTAAACATGGAAAAAGAATAAACATCAAAGAACACGAGATTTTAACGTGGAACCCTACTCCGTGAGGAGCGGGATGAAACCACGGGAGAAGCCCTCAAAGGGGCATGCTATGCATTGCTTTTTCTCAATGAGTACAGGAGGTATGGGGCTCCTTATATAGCCTTCCCAGAGCCTCCAAGTCCCACCATTGGGCGGTATGGGACTAAACACAGGATGGGGTAAATGGATCTTCTCCAGGATCCATTTACCCTGCTACAACTCAATAGGTGCACTACCAAATACTCCAACACTTCCCCTCAAGCTGGAGCATGCAATGCTCAGCTTGGACAAACAAACAGAAAGAAACTCAACTCATGCTACAGGACACTACGGACAATATCAACCCAACGCGCACATGCTGCAGTCGAGGACGTTGCTTCTCATGCCGTGCAGGTGAGGAGGACGAACGGGCTGGAGTGTGAGTCAACTGAAGACTCGGAATCTGACCATCGAGTCTGAAACTGCACCTGAAGTCTCCTCGTTGGAGAACTGGGTCTCTCCCATCTGGCTCAGAGAATGGTGCACTGCTCTGGTGTACCTATGATACCACATGAAAACCCTTGCCCTCAAGGGAATGGTCCTCTGCTCTGGAGTCCCTATGGATCACATGAAAACTCTGGCCTGACAACAAGAATGATGGGGACCTCGAACAAATGATGGCAACATATGCTCATCTGACAATGACCGCACACTTGTGCGTGTCTGAAACTGGACTCGGAAGACAATCGTCGAGTCTGAAACCGGATCTGAACCGTAGAGTCTGAAATCTGATCGGTTAGGATCAGAGCCATGACCCTAACCTAGGGTTTTCCCTCAAGCTGGAGCATGCAATGCTCAGCTTGGACAAACAAACAGAAAGAAACTCAACTCACGCTACAGGACACTTCGAACAATATCAACCCAACGCGCACATGCTGCAGTCGAGGACGTTGCTTCTTATGCCGTGCAGGTGAGGAGGACGAACGGGCTGGAGTGTGAGTCAACTGAAGACTCGGAATCTGACCATCGAGTCTGAAACTGCACCTGAAGTCTCCTCGTTGGAGAACTGGGTCTCTCCCATCTGGTTCAGAGAATGGTGCACTGCTCTGGTGTACCTATGATACCACATGAAAACCCTTGCCCTCAAGGGAATGGTCCTCTGCTCTGGAGTCCCTATGGCTCACATGAAAACTCTGGCCTGACAACAAGAATGATGGGGACCTCGAACAAATAATGGCAACATATGCTCATCTGACAATGACCGCACACTTGTGCGTGTCTGAAACTGGACTCGGAAGACAATCGTCGAGTCTGAAATCGGATCTGAACCGTAGAGTCTGAAATCTGATCGGTCTGGAGACTGGCATCTGAAATCTGGATCTGGAATACAAGACCTGTGACTCTACATATACTCCCCTTTTCTCCCATACTGGTCGGAAAACAGAGAAATCGACCAAGTTGGGAGAAGACAACACAATGGGGAAAACAAAACATCACTTGCGGCTTTTCTTTTCCTTTTTTTAATAAGCCGTTACTTTTTTTTTGTAAGCCGTTACCCTTTTTTTTCCGGCTTTTACATCACACTGTTTTTTTTAAATGCATACGGCTTTTCTTTGTATGCGACCCTTTTTTTTTTGAAAAAATGTGTACGGCTTTTTTTTTTCGTGTACGCGCCTCTTTTTTTTCTCTGATTTTTTTTTCAAATCCCCTTTTTTTTTTACATTGCGTGCGGCTCTTTTTTTTTTAAATGCACGCGCCTCTTTCAAACACTCTCCCTCTTTTTTTTTCATCATTTCCTTTTTTTTACAAACATCTATCTCTCCCCTTTTTTTACAAAGCTGGTCCAACTGGGCCTGAATACTTGCCTCCCCTTTTTCAGCCAACTTAGGCCTCATAAATATTGCAGCCCAATTTTTTTTTGTTTTTTTTAACGTATGGGCCTTTTTAGGGTTCCCTAAATAAAGGGGACCCTTCCTCTTTATCTGCGCCTCCCCCTCGCATGGGGCTTTCCTCGTACACCGCCGCCGCCAACAGTAGGAGCCAGGAGGAAGAGGCCCGCCTGGGAGGCATCGCTGGGTTTAGATGGAGTGCGACGCCGCCTGGTCTTCAGGCGCAGCCGTTGATTGGAGGAAGGAGGCCTGGTAGGGCACGCAGGTGACCACCGCTGGAGGCGCACGGGGTCGGAGCACGGGGGTGCACCGCCGCCTCGAAGATCTGTTACGGGGTCTGGAGTCTGCTAGGGCTCGCGCCTACGCGTGCGCGAGTATGGGCTACGCGCGCGCACGGAGGAGGAGGAGCCGCCTGGGATGACTCGCGGCTCGAGGAGGAGCGCAAGGAGGCGTCGATATGGAGATGGGTTGTGGGTGCCGCCCTTGCTAGTGATGCGGCACGACTTGACCTGAGATCTGACCGGAGCCCCGCCTGGGCTGGAGATCTCGCACGAAGGTGCGGCTGGAAGCTCGGGGAGGCGCCGCCAGAGCCTTGAGGATCTGATGCTGCCGCTGCCGATTCCTGTGGGTGGTGCGCCTGTATGCGCAGAAGGAGAGGCGCTATTTCTGGGCTATGTCGCCTGGATGATCGTGCAGCGCCTGGGCCAGCACCTTGAAGATGGAGATCAGCCTGGTGGGGCTTGTGTGCGCGAGGGAGATGGGCTGGAACAAATATCGCCTAGAGAGACGCCGCAGATGCAAGATTAGGGTTCAGTCTGGAACCCTAGATGGTGCCAGGAGCAGGAACCCATGAATGATCTTTCCGAATAATCAACATCGAATCTCGAATATATTAAGAACATAAAACCGCGAGAATCGAACCCGCTCTGATACCATGTTATAAAATAGAAAGCGGAAGATAATCATGTAAAAAGATAAACATCAAAGAAGAACGCGGGATTTAACGTGTCTAGAGATGTCTATTTCTTAACATGGTATCAGAGCCATGACCCTAACCTAGGGTTTTAACGTGGAACCCTACTCCGTGAGGAGCGGGATGAAACCACGGGAGAAACCCTCAATGGGGCATATTTGTCTATTGACTTTCTCAATGAGTACAGGAGGTCTGGGGCTCCTTATATAGCCTTCCCAGAGCCTCCAAGTCCCACCATTGGGCGGTATGGGACTAAACACAGGATGGGGTAAATGGATCTTCTCCAGGATCCATTTACCCTGCTACAACTCAATAGGTGCACTACCAAATACTCCAACACTCCCCCTTAAGCTGGAGCATGCAATGCTCAGCTTGGACAAACAAACAGAAATAAACTCAACTCACGCTACAGGACACTACGGACAATATCAACCCAACGCGCACATGCTGCAGTCGAGGATGTTGCTTCTCATGCCGTGCAGGTGAGGAGGACGAACGGGATGGAGTGTGAGGCAACTGAAGACTCGGAATCTGACCATCGAGTCTGAAAGTGCACCTGAAGTCTCCTCGTCGGAGAACATGTGCTCTGAACTGCGCCAGTCAGAGTCACTGCATCTGAAAATGAGTCTCCTCGTCGGAGTACTCTGGCCCGCCACAACATGTAGACAACTGCTCCATCTCTAAAAAAAGGGCCGAACTGAAAAGGTCGTGGCTGTGCAATCCTCGTCGGAGTCCACGGTCGCTGGAGAATGGAGTCTGAAAAATCTCCTCGTCGGAGAACTGGGTCTCTCCCATCTGGCTCAGAGAATGGTGCACTGCTCTTTTGTACCTATGATACCACATGAAAATCCTTGCCAACATGGTATAGGAAATGGTCTTCTACTATGGAGTCCCTATGGCTCACATGAAAACTCTGGCCGAACAACAACAAGAATGATGGGGACCTCAAACTGATGATGGCAACATATGCACATCTGACAATGACCGCATACTCGTGCGTGTCTGAAACTGAGGACTCGGAAGACAATCGTCAAGTCTGAAACCGAACTGTAGAGTCTGGAATCTGAATGGTCTCTGCATGTGAATCTGGAACATCTGAATATGACTGGAAGAAGACCTGTGACTATACATATATTCCCCCTTTCTTCCATACTTGTCAGAATATGAACATAGACAAAGTTGGGAGAAGACAAGATAAAAATGGGTAAAACAAAACATCCTCGCGGCTTTTCATATATATTTTTTTAAGCCGTCATCATCATTTTTTTAAACATTTTTTTTATAAACCGTTGACACCTTTTTTTCTCGGCTTTTCATCAAATTTTTTTCTTTCCTTTTTTTTTCCAAACTGCGTACGACTTTTTCTTGTACGCGCCTCTTTTTTTTTGAAAACCTTCTTTTCTTTTCTTTCTTTTTTTTAACAAAATCACTTGGCCCATATAAGATCCACTACCTTTTTTTTATATAAACTAGGCACGGCCCACATGCTAGCAATATCGGCCATATTTTTTGTAAAGGCCGAACAGAACAAGGTCCCCTTGGGCTTTTGCAGAATTCCCCCCCCCTTTTGATTTTTTTTAAATAAGCTCGGATGTTGGGCTTATAATCCCATCCGCTACTAGGGTTCCCCACGGGGAAACCCTTTCTCAAGTCGCGCCGCCAAGGGGAAAGGTCGGGAGGCGGATCATCCCCAACCTGGGCGCTCGGAGGAGGATGCTGCGAGGTGGGGCTTGCGCGCGAGGCGCACCTGGATGCCGCGCAAGGAGGTTGCCGCCGCGATGGGGATCCGACAGGTCGGAGATCGGCCTTGAGGTCGCCGACGCCTGGGTGCGCGCCTGGGTGTGCTCCCTCGCGTCGCGCGAGGGAACTGAGGGCGGCGACGAGGACTGGGGAGCGCACCGCCGCCAACGTTTCTAGAAGCACTGGGGAGATTTGCTCGAGCGGCGCTGGCTGGAGGACCCCTTGATGGGTCTGGATCATCGGAGCAGGACGCCTGGGAACGAGGAGCCATGGGATTAGGGCTCGTATGCCCGGAGACACGCGTGCGAGGAGGGCTGCCTCTCTGCAGAAGAAGATGCTCCGCCTGAGCATCTCGCTTGCGCGGGAGATATGCGCACAGAAGATGTGCTAAACTTGGCTTAAGGGCACATCAAAACAGAGTTAGGGTTTCAACATGAAACCCTAGAAAAACTTTTCCCGCAGAACATGAACTTGCAACAGAATACAGGAATAATGACTTGCGGATTTTGGATTTCAGAAGCCCTAAAACATGAATGAAACTTGAACAGAAAAAAAATACTCATTTTCGTAACATAAAAACTCGAATCGCACAAGGAACGAACATCGAATTCTCGAGAATCGACCCGCTCTGATACCAATATTCACTAAGCCACTGCTCAGAGGACCTTTCCAGAGATGTTCTTCCAAGCTGAGCATGATAGATATCTATGCTCCATCTTGAGGGGGAGTGTAGAGATAGTTGTTTGTCGTCTTTTATGTTACTTATTATTTCAGTTTCTTTATGTACCTCTCATGTAATTTACCCAAGGGCTCTCTCCCTATATAAGAGACCCGAGGGCTCTATGGAATGAATTATCTGAGTATTCTAACATGGTATCAGAGCCATGACCCTAACCTAGGGTTCTCCACTGCCCCCCCTAGGATTTCGCCACCCACCCCTCTCGGGCTCCAAGTCTCCCGTCGCCGCCTCCTCTCCTTCGCCGGGCCCCATCTCCTTCGGCCCCCCCCACATCGCCGCCGGGCCCCACCTGCCGCTAGCCCCTACCGCCGGGCCCACCTCCTTCGCCGGGTCCCCCCCGCCGCCGCTCCCCAGCGCCGGCTCCCTCCTCCTCTAGCGCCGTCCAGCCGCCGTTCTTCTCAAGTAGAGGCTTCCAAGCCTCAACTCGTGGCCGGGGTCCCGCCTTCTTCCTAGGACTCGGCGTCATGTTTGATTTAAGTGCATAATCGTCTACCTATGCACTTGAATCCTACAAGGTCTTGGTAGACAGTATTTTTCTGGTCTATCAGTAGTTGTTCTTCTCCGGCATTATGTCAGATCAGAAGCTCGATATGCCCGCCATAGGTGCCTTTAAAGGTTCGGCACCAATCGTCAAGATGGACGGGACAAACTATGAACTGTGGGCGATGCAGTTCCTCAGTCTCATGAAGTCGTGTGGTAAGAAGCATATTCTTACCGAGGATGAACCGCCGGAGAAGACAGGGATTTATGCCTCGTGGGAGGCTGATGATGCGTACGCCAAGGTGTGGCTCTCAGGTACGCTCACAACGGAGATAGCGAATGATGTTCTTCACCAGCCCACCGCTAAGGCGATGTGGGATATTTTGGCTATGACGTACTCTCAGGTCCGCAATGAGACGAAGATGCTCCAGTTGCAGCATGATATATTTACCACGAAGCAGAATGGGAAGCCTCTTCATTCCCTCTACACGTCGCTTCGTGGCATGTTCGAGAAGCTCTATAGCACCATTCCGCTTACTGCCACGCCGGAACAGCAGAAGACGTTCCGCAACGCCACTATGGTTGGCGTATTACTCGCTGCCCTAGATCCAGAGTACGAGGTAGCACGCGCTCAGATTCTAGCAGATGCCACCATCCCACCGATGGAAGAGGTATACAGGAGGCTCAGTCGTGTACCCGTTCCGTCCAATACAGCGACTGCGACTCCGTCAGCAATGGCAGTTTCCGGAGGACGTGGTGGTTCGTCCTCGTTTCGTGGCAGGGGAAGTGGTGGACGTGGTCGCGGCGGACGCATACGCTCCACGTGCTCATTCTGTCGCCGTACTGGTCATACGGAGGATACATGCTATTCCAAGCATGGTTTTCCTCCCTCTGCACGAGTAGCTGATCATGTTCAGGGTCCACCAGCATATACTCCTGATCACCGGTTCGAAGAGTTGGTGGCACGACTACGTGATATAACATGGTATAACATGTTGGAGTATTTGGTAGTGCACCTATTGAGTTGTAGCAGGGTAAATGGATCCTAGAGAAGATCCATTTACCCCATCCAGTGTTTAGTCCCACATGGACCAGTGGTGGGACTCGGAGGCTCTGGAGAGGCTATATAAAGAGCCCCAGACCTCCTGTACTCAATGAGAAAGTTCAATAGAATATCCGCCCCGTTGAGGGCTTCTCCTGTGGTTTCATCCCGCTCCTCACGGAGTAGGGTTCCACATAAAAATCTGTGTTCTTCGTGATTATTCTTCTTTATTATGTTATTCCGCTTCCGCTTTCTATTTTATAACATGGTATCAGAGAGGGTTCGATTCTCGAGGAATGATTTTTTTATTTTGTCGAGATTCGATTCGAATTCTCAGTTTGATTGATTATGTTCGAGTTGTAAGATCATTATCAGTTGTTCAGGAGATTTTCTCTTATTCAATTCCGGTGATTATGTTGTTCAAAAGAAATTAGGGTTTTCTTGAAGAAACCCTAATCTTGGCCGTCGAGATTCCTGGCTTCCAGCATCATCCAACTCCAGGCAGTCCTCTCAAACGAGATCTCCTCAACGGTGCCGCCCCTGGCATCACCCGTCGAGCTCCAGCAGCCCAGGCCGATGACGCATCCTCCAGGCTTCCTTCTGCGCGCACAGCGCCCCGAGCGGCGCAACCCCTTCTCCATCGAGCCCCGAGCGCCTCCTCGCTGTCCAGATCGTGCTCCAGCCCTTTCCTCGCGGCGCAACACCTGTCCTCACGGCGCTGCTCGATGCTCGATGGCAACCTCTTCCTCCTGGCGGCGCTCCTTCCCTGGCGGCGAGCCCTAGCCACACTCATGGTGGTGTCCTGCAGATGTTTAAAAACCATGCGCAACCTTCTTCAAGTCGGAAGCTTCGATGTGCGCATCGCATCGCAGGCGCAGATGGCTCGCCATGTTCGTGCACCTCCAGAAGTTTAGCAGGCGCCCCAGGCATCCAAAGCTCCAGATCTGGCGGCGCCTCCAACCGCGATCTTTCGCGCGAACCAACAGGGCGAAGCAGCTCTCGAAGGAGGCGACCTCCAATCTCTCCAGGACGCTAGCAGCGAGTGGCGTCCCTCTTCAGTCTCTCTCTCCAGGATCGCCCACGGGCGGCGCATCTCCTGCAGGCGGAGGCACGATCCCTCCGCGCGCTCCTCCTTCCCGAAGTCCTGCGGTGGTGGCAGTCTTTTAGAGTGGGGGTTCCCATCGTACCCATATCTCCATGCTACAGCCGCGATTCCCTCTGGCGGCGGCAATTTCCTTTCCAAGAGAAAGGGTTCCCACGTTGGGGAACCCTAAAGGGGCAGCAGGCTCGTGATTAAAAAAAAAAATTGAGTGGGCTAATTTCTGTGAAAGCCCAAATGGGACAGTTTATTTTTAAATGGGGGTTTGAGTCTTGTAAAGCCCAAGTGGGCTGCGTATTTAAAAAAAAAGAAAAAAAAGGAGAAAGAAAGAGAGAGAGATGTTTTAAAAAAAAATTTGTGAAAAAGGCGCGTACAAGAAAAAGCCGTACGCATGGTAAAAAAAAATCTTTGAAAGAGTCGCATACAAAGAAGAGCCGTATGCATTAAAATTTTTTTTTGCAAAAGCCGTAGAAAAAAAAGGAATTGAACGGCTTATGAAAAAAAAATGTGACGGTTTAAAAAAAAGCCACGAGAATTTTTTTTGGATGTTTTCACCCCCTATTTATCTTGTCTTCTCCCAACTTTGTCGATGTTCATGTTCTGACAAGTATGGGAGAAAGGGGGAGTATATATGTAGAGTCACAGGTCTTGTATTCCGAGCCAGATTCAGATAACAGTCTCAAGACCAACCAGATGATCAGACTCTACAGTTGTTCAGACTCGACATCAGAAGGTTCCGAGTCCAGTTTCAGACACGCATGAGTGTGCGGTCATTGTCAGATGAGCATATGTTGCCATCATTGTCAGAGGTCCCCATCATTCTTCTTGTTGTCAGGCCAGAGTTTTCATGTGAGCCATAGGGACTCCATAGCAGAGGACCATTTCCTATGCCATGTTGGCAAGGATTTTCATGTGGTATCATAGGTACACCAGAGCAGTGCACCATTCTCTGAGCCAGATGGGAGAGACCCAGTTCTCCGACGAGGAGACTTCAGGTGCAGTTTCAGACTCGATGGTGAGATTCCGAGTCTTCAGTTGACTCACACTCCAGCCAGTTCGTCCTCCTCACCTGCACGGCATGAGAAGCAACGTCCTCGACTGCAGCATGTACGCGTTGGGTTGATATTGTCCGTAGTGTCCTGTAGCGTGAGTTGAGTTTTTCTGTTTGTTTGTCCAAGCTGAGCATTGAATGCTCCAGCTTGAGGGGGAGTGTTGGAGTATTTGGTAGTGCACCTATTGAGTTGTAGCAGGGTAAATGGATCCTGGAGAAGATCCATTTACCCCATCCAGTGTTTAGTCCCACATGGACCAGTGGTGGGACTCGGAGGCTCTGGAGAGGCTATATAAAGAGCCCCAGACCTCCTGTACTCAATGAGAAAGTTCAATAGAATATCCGCCCCGTTGAGGGCTTCTCCTGTGGTTTCATCCCGCTCCTCACGGAGTAGGGTTCCACATAAAAATCTTTGTGTTCTTCGTGATTATTCTTCTTTATTATGTTTTTCCGCTTCCGCTTTCTATTTTATTACATGGTATCAGAGCGGGTCGACTCTCGAGGATTTCGTGTTCTTTATTTTTCGAGATTCGATGATAATATTAAGGATGTATTTGTGGAGATCATTATTTTGTTCAAGTTCATGATTATGTTCCAGATTTTTTTTGGGTTCTCTAGAATCCTATATTTGTCATGTTCTTGTGCCGCATTCTGTGGCGACGCTCATAAGCTCCAGATTTTGTTCGGATGCATGCAATCCCAGGCAAAGATCGCGGCAACCAGTCTCCTTCGCACGGGCGAATCAAACCCTTGACGCAGATCCAGATCGCAACATCAAGATCCAGGCCGAGCACTCGCCTCTTGCTTGTTCAAGTTTCATTGGGTTCTTCTGGAACCTAATGTCGTAGCCATCTCCGCTCCAGGCGGCAACCCTAGCGTGCACCTGCCCTCAGCCGATCATCGTACACCCAGAAGATCTAGGAACCCTCACGGCCCAGGAGCGGATACAAGCAATTGAATATCATTTGTTGATATAAAATTTGTTCATACAAATTTGACACGATCATTATACTCTTACATGATTTCTTTGATGCAATGTCATTGTAATACAAATGTGTAATTATATAATTATGAAATATTATATTTCGGAAGTAACATATAATGATACTATAACACCATATTGTGACAATGACTTGTATATTTGTGACTAATATATGCTTTATAACTTTAATATTCTTGTAAAAGAATATCTTTATATAGTTTTTTTTATTTATTTGCCCCCAAAAAAGAACAATAGACCGATGCAGCGTCTTGGGACCGCCTCACCGCCTCGGTACCACCTCGGGTCTCTGAGGCTTACGCCTCGGATTTCCTGATCGAGGGTATATCCTCGAGGTGATTTTCATGGAAAACCGCCTCGAGGCTTACGCCTCGGCGTCTCGAGGCATATTTTTTAAAGCCATGCCCTTAACCACAGAAGAACAAAAGAAACCCTTAGATGGCCATTTTGACGTATGGGGGCGCCTTGGCCTTTGGGATCTAAGTTCTCCTTCATCCATCAGACTGTCAGAACTCATAGATGCCCTTTGGAGTAGCGTTGTCCATTAAGACATCCACCCCTTTGCCTTTGACAAACATCTCTATTTCTCCACTACCACAAGACTCAGTAAAGGCGGCAACTGAGCACCTCTCTCTATCCCTTCCACAAAGCTTGTGGCCCTCGCTTGCACGTTCGCCTCCTGACACATATCAGCAAAGCATCCTCAATTGAAAATAAATGTCTTGTGGAAAAAAAGTTATATATATGCCGATGGGATAGTAACTATACCAATGACTTTTAAGGAGTTGTGCATTCAGAGAAAGGTTCTTAGTTAAACACACATAGAACGGTTTTTAGTGAAATATTTTTTTGTCGTGATTAATAACTTAGTAGATGTTACATAATCTATTTATTATTCTGCATTCCCTTCAAATTTGTGAAAGTGGTAGTCATATACAGGTATTCATGATGAAAGCGACCATGTTTACAATCCTAAAATTGTGCGAGTTGGACTGAAGGCACATCATTCTGTCCAAGCAGTGTCAATGGACTACATTGTATGCTCCTGCTGAATTTAGCCTTACTTCTTGCTCTTGTATTCGTAACATATCAATATAATGTTGCATTGTTGCAGGTGGAACAAAAACTTTCCAGTGTCGATCGTTCTAGTGGCAAAGGTTCTGCCTCTGGACCTATGGACCGTGATAGGATTCGTGCTTCAATACTCGATGAATCCGCAATTGTATGTTAAGTAGCATAAATGGCAGTTATCTTTTGACCCGTCTGATTTATCTTTTAACAGGTGTTTGCAACCCTCAGTTTCAGCGGATCATCTCTATTTAGTCGCATGAATAGGATTTTTGATGTTGTCATCATAGATGAAGCAGCCCAAGCAGTAAGTTCTTTTAGTTATGTATCCTTTTTCCAGATGTTATTTTCTTAGTTGATTCAGTGATGCCATCTTCATATCATGTTATTTATGGGTCCATGCACTAAAAGTGTGCATTTTTTTAGTATCTTTCATATTCCAATTCAAACTGGTTTTCTGATGAAAGTTACGCGCTTCACGAAACTCTTACTGTGTGGGACATTGGGCGTCTTTTCGTTTTATGTGTAACCTTGTAATTATACAAGAGGTAGAATCTACTCTCTATACCTCATCTTCATTATCAGTTGGTAACTCAATAACCATTACAATTGCAACTTGAATACTCTTCACCCTTCATTTTTGTTTATTTACAAAAACAATGATATTTAGCCTTTCCTCAAGTTAAGCAGGTGGTTTACATGGATTGTCATGTCTAAACATGATATAAGACGGGAAATCAGATGATAATCCATCATTTGAATGCATCTTCGATCCATTCTAATCTTCATTGTGGCTCTTTAACTAACTTCTAGCTTCTTTGACAAATTAATTTATCTTTAATGATATAACATTCATCCCCTTTAATATTTTCATTTTTGCTAGAAATGGGACATTGAGGATCTAGGGGGATAGATGGAGTGGAGGTCGACGTTTTGAGAAAGAAACCCACACTCAAAGGTAGTTCATGATCTCGGCAACCACATCTCTTTGACATTCAGAATGGCTTCCTGCCAGTAAAGGGGAAGTCTCTTCGGACAAGTTCGTCACACAATCTTGGGAAGGTTCATTGTCTATGGTATGTGGCTCTTGGACATCTATCATACTAGTGCAAGGATCCTGTGAAGTGTTTCGGGTGCGGTGCATCTAGACTTTGCCAATGGAACTGCTGGAGAATGATATAGATAAATCTCACGTTCGACGATAAAACAGGAAGGTTGCAGGGCTCTCTCTTCTTGGCATTATTTTGGTCAGCGCTTGTGGTTACATCGATGGTCTACATGTAATGGTGCCTTCATTTGGGGAAGATGCGATTCAACTAGAGGGCCCCTTGGTCTGCGCCCATGGATTCTTTAAGTTAGAGATGAGCATGTTGTTAAACTTGGCGAGCGGCAATCCCAACCTGGATGGCATCTCGTGGCATAGTCCTTGGTTTCATGATGGTGTATCTCATATGGTACAATATTAGGTACTCACTCTCAGTCGTTTGTCGCTTCGTGCTAGAGATCGAAAATATTAGAGAAGATGGTAGCTAATTTGGTAAGTTCATTTCCATAGTTTCATATTGCCTAACGAAGTGTTCATGTCGTGATATGGTCTTCGAGGCGGGAAGGTTACTTTCATAAAATTTTCCAACTTCTCTTTGTAGATCATTCTCTTCGTCCACTTCTCAATAAATTCTCTATCCCTTTACTTTAGTAGATCATTCTCTTCATCCACTTCTCAACTTTTACCTATTCATAAAGATCTTTTGCGGGAAGGTTACTTTCATAAAATCTCCAAATCAACCCCATTTCCCTAATTTAAAGGGGTATAGTTCTCTTTGGTTGGAGAGCTCCAACCTATATTAGGTCTTCTTCGATCCTTGCACGATGGCATCCAAGGTTGCAAAAAGTAGTATATGGTATTCGGTTCACTGATTACTGATTAAATAATATGCCGGAGTTTAAACGGGTTATGTCGTTTTGCATTTTTAATTAATAAAAAGTTAATACATATATTTAATAAATGAAAAAGTATAAATAAATAAGAAAAACATAATCACATACACAATATAGATAAAATATTATCAAATTCAAGAAATGTTTCATCCAAAGGTCAAAATAGATAACATAAACAACTAGAAGGCATGTTCAGGAGGGTGGGGCATTTACCTCGATATTCTCTGTTGGTTTATCTGATCAGAGGGTGGAGGAGTTCCTTGCCTTACAGTCGGAGCTTTTGAGGTGTGAGGCACCTTCTTTGAGGAGGGATCATTTCGTTTGGGGAGATAGGAGATCCTATGTGAGGAAAACATACCGTTTTCTATTGAATGAGGAGGAGGTGATGCAGGAGAGAGTTGGTGGTAGACACGAGTTTGGTATGGAGGAATAGAGTACCAAACCACGTTAAGGTTTTCTTGTGGCTATTTCGGATGGAGGAGGTTGGGTGTGATAGATACGGTGCAACGGTGGAGGATGTGGACCACTTACTCTTCTCTTGTCGCTAGCGATGGAGGTCTGGGCTAGAATCAGAGCGGCGTGGCTGATGAGTCGTAGTGGGACCTCATTCTGGAGGGATATCAGATTGGTTTGCGGCAATGGGCATGCGTACGACTCACCACCTTTTGCAGTGGTTTAGTCTACTTGGTGCGTTAGAAATGATGTCATCTTCAAGGGCCAGAGGTTTTACATTGAAGATGTGGTTAAACACTTTAGGGCGTTGGGCGTGTTGTGGCAAGCATGATGTATTGAGTTGGGATGTATTTATGTCAATGTTGTAATCATTTTCTTTTTTAATATATAATATATACTTTCTCGGTGAGGTGGGTCCCAGCTTGGGAGGCCACCCATATTTCATTCTGTTAGAGAAAATAAGAGTGTTGTTTACTCTTGAAAGCTTAGGCTCTCTTATATAGTGGAGAGACCTATGGTAAATTACATAAGATAGATATAAAGAAATAAAATAAACAGAAAGATATATAGTAGTGTAGAAATATCTCTACACTCCCCCTCAAGATGGAGCATAGATGCCAAACATGCTCAGCGGAACGTTATAGTCACTGGCAGCATGATCTTCAAATACTGCGCTACTTGAAGGAGTCACCGGGACGTGATCTCTTCTATGGGGCAAATGACTACACTGATATTGATGCATATGTTGATGCAGATGATGCGGGTTTACCTGAGGATCGTCGCTCCACTACATGATATGCTATGATGGTTGGAGGAAATCTTGTCACTTGAAGGAGCGTGAAGCAGATTATAGTCTCCATATCTAGTGCATAGGCAGAATGCAGGGCGATATATCAAGCTACCTGTGAGATTACTTGGTTACTGACCTTTCTGCATGAACTTGGTATTGTTGTCACTACTGTTTGTCCACATTGTGATAACAAATCCACTAAATACATTGCTATGAATCCTATGTTTCATGAGCGGATCAAGCACATAGAGATTGATTGCCATTTTGTTCGTGATGTTGTACGTGAAGGGAAGATTACTACTCCATACATCGCATATGTATTTTCCCATTTATGAGCATCCTAGGGTTTCATCCTATATAAGGACCTTTAGACCTCTTGAATAAGAGAAGTCATTGTGTGTTCTCCTTTTTCCACAGGTGTGATGTAGGTTATTGAGTTAGGGTAGCTTTATGTTGAGTAGGATGGTGAAGACAACACTGAATTTTTGTTCTTTAAAATGTTTTTAATTTAATTCATTGAGATTACATTTCACTCTTGCAATTATGTCATCTGAACAAGATTCTTATTGTGTGATTAGCAAGCATATTTCAACTTCGAGGGATAATGGGAGAATGATGTGGGAGATGAGGGCGGGAGAAAGGATGGGCAACTTTTGCAAATTTGATGGATTTGTAAGGGCAAAATTATTAAAATCTAACATATTCCGTTAATGTTAACAAAGGGAAGATGACAGAGGTTAACACAGGATTATGTCATGCAATGGTTAACAATAACAACTATCCATAGTTCTTCGTGGGATTCTTAATTTTAAAGGGTTCAATATATAATTATGAAATATTAAGGGTTATGGATGTAAAAATCCCTTGGCTCAATTAGCTCATGCCTAACAAAAGATAAAATGTTGACACTCAAGTATAATTGTTATTGCTGTGATAGTATTTTTGAGAAATTTCAATCCGATATAATTATCAAATGAATTGGATTAATGATATTATGTACTATCTTGTCGTCATATATACAAGGGTCGATCTTTGCAATTGAAATCACAATAATGGGTTGGATGTGAATTCTGAAGGCTTTTAATATTGCGTTTTCATAGCAATATATGCTATTTGTTTTTCAGATCTTGGGACTCTTGGCAGTATATACTCATTGGTCCTCATAGATTTTAGGGATCATTACACAGATGGCCCTGTAAATGTTTGATATTACACATAATGCATGAACCTTTATAATGGATATCACACAAAGCTTGTTCTTTGTGGAGCTTTTGGGATTTTGGGGATGGAGACAACTGTGAGCAGCGGTTTTTGTAGATCGAGGTGGCTATTTTTAATGAGGATTGACTTTACCTTCCTTGACACTAGTCCGCCTGCTGAGAATATTATGTAAACTGTTTTTTAATTTAACATGCGGATGCTCATTAAGTTAGAACACTATGTTTTATAACTAGACAGCCTACATTAGACGTTCAAGAAGTTTTGACGAAGGATTATCTTTTATTTAAAACCCTCTATTACCAAGTGAATTTTGTAAGTTTCTTAAGCATTTGTAGTTATTTTGTATAATCCTTTTGTTTCAGGTGGAGCCTGCTACACT
The DNA here is from genome assembly GCA_037367405.1 of Ottelia alismoides. Classification (NCBI taxonomy): domain Eukaryota; kingdom Viridiplantae; phylum Streptophyta; class Magnoliopsida; order Alismatales; family Hydrocharitaceae; genus Ottelia; species Ottelia alismoides. Next base: position 1,259,691 of record JAZKJV010001067.1, on the reverse strand, counting down.
TATCCCATTGGCACATGGATGTAGACAAGTTTATCTGGTATGCCATTGTTCTGATTGTAGAATATAGTAGTTAGCATCTAGCATCCAAGATATTTATTGGTTAAGCGAACCTTGATTTTCTCGTATTTGCTGATAGATTCCATTACATTAATTTTCTATTTAATGAAACTCCAGTAGTTTTAAAGAGTTTTTTTGATGTGTATGTGGGCTAAAAGTTGAATAGTAATTAGTTTACAGATAGCTAAAAAGCAATTCTATATATTTTGAATACTTTAATTTTATTTATCCATATTAGATTAGCATATTAGTTTCCATATTGGTGGATTTTTTTATGCAACGTCAACAGATCAGTAGGGATGAAAACAGTTCGGATATAGTTATTTCCATGTCCATATTCACTTCATTTATATTGAATATGTATATAAATAGAGATATGAGTTAGATATAAATTTAAGAAACCATACAACAAAAATAACAAAGCCTTTTCCCACATTAAGTATGGTCGGATACATGGATTTTTTGCCTCCATTCACATCTATCCTGTGTCATTATCGAGCTTAGATCTAAAAAACTAAGATACCTTCGGATAGTTTCATTCTAATACTTCTTGGGCCTTCATCACCCTCTCTTAGCTGTCTCAACATCCTAAACTCGCATCTGCTAACTGATGCATCAACCAACCACCTTTGCAAATGGTCAAACCATCTTAAGCGATTCTCTCTCATCTTATCCTCTGTCGGAGCTACACCTACTTTCCTTCGGATCATATCATTCCGATCTTTATTTGTATGACCCCACATCTACCTTAGCTTTTTCATTTATCTCATGTCAATCTCTGCACATGTTTATGGTTCACATGCCAACATTCCGATCCATAAGGCATTGCAGGTCTCACTACTTCTTTGTAAATCTTTCCTTTGTTTTTCAAAGTAATTTTCTTATCACATAGAATAATAGAGGATCCACTCCATTTTAGCCAACCTGCATTTATTATTTGAGTAACATCTCCATCAATTTTCCCATCACATTGCAAAATAGATCATAAGTATCTAAACGAACCGTTCACATCAATTACTTCACCACTGCTTCCATCAAATGTACACTCCATATATTCAGTCTTAACCCTACTTATACAAAATCCTTTAGTCTCTAAGGCATGTCTCCAAAGCTCAAGTTCCTCATTTACTCCATCTCTAGTCTCATTAATCATCACAATATCATCAGCCAATGATTTAACCATTGTATCTCATCATGCATATGACTAGCCAACTCGTCTATAATCAAAGTAAAAAGAAATAGAATCAAAGCTGAACTTTTGATGCAGATCAATGCTGATGTCAAAATAGTCAATCTTCCCAGACTAGTTCCTTGCACAAGATGAAGTTGTATCATACATATCCTTTATAAGGTTAATGTATAGTAACAGGGCATGCACTTGTCTCTTCTCCAAAACTCTGCACAATATCTCTCGTGGGATAAAATCATAAGCTTTTTTCAAATCAATAAAAATCATATGGAGGACCTTTTATTTATCTTTATATATTTCCATTATTCTCCTCAATAAGTGGACATCTTCAATAGTTGAGCAATCTGGCATGAATTTGAGTTGATTTTCTTTTACTTTGAAAACTTGCCTCAACCTTCTTTTGTTCACACTTTCTCAGAATTTCATAATATGGCTCATCAATTTGATACCTCTGTAATTTGAACAATATGAATGTCTCATTTATTTTTTTTAAAGAGACATCATAATGCTTCTCCTCCATTTTTAGGCATTTTTTGCTTCCCTAAATAGTATTGTGTAAATTTGTGAGCCAAGTCAAACCATGTTCACCTAGAACTCTCCATACCTATATAGGAATGTCATCATATCCTACACCTTTCTCAAGTTTTGAAACTTTCAAAGCCTCTAGTTCCTTCCTTTGTATTCGTCTATAGCTTGCACGATTCAAATAACTTTTACCATTAACTAAATCTTCCAAAGTGATTTTGGTTTCCTTTCCTTATGAAATGCTTATGGACATACTGCTTCCACCTAGTCTCTGTATCCTTATGAGTTATAACCCTGTGTCCTTCCTCATCCTTAGTGCATATCACTTGAAAAAGATATTGGTCTTTCTTTTTCTTGCTTTGACCAATTGAATATATCCTTCTATTCCTTCTTAGAGTCAAGATTTTTGTACAAAATTTCATAAGCTTTTAATTTAGCTTCACTTACAACCATCTTTGCTTTCTTTTTCGCTATTTTGTAGTTTGTAGCAATTTCCTCTATTGTATGATCCTTATACATAGCTTTAAAGCAAGCTCTTTTTATTTTAAGCTTCTCTTGCACCCATTCACTCCACCACAAAGCCTCCTTTTGGATTGGAATTCCTACCTTTGACTCGCCTTTCATCTCTTTGGATGCCCTTCAGATACAAGATGCTACTGCCTCCCACATCTCGTTTGCACTTCTTTTACAATCCCAAGACAATAACAACAACAGAGCCTTTTCCTACATCAAGTATGGTCGGCTACATGGATTTTTTTGCCTCCATTCATATCTATCTTGGGTCATTCATTAAGATCCCTTCGTATAGTCTCATGTCAACACTTCTTGGGCCTTCATCGCCCTCTCTTAGTCAACTCAACATCCCAAAATTCACATCTCCTGATCGGTGCATCAGTTGAGCTCCTTTGCAAATGGACAAACCACTTTAAGTGGTGTTCTCGCATTTTATCCTCAGTCGGAGCTGTACCAACTTTCATTCTGAGTGCTTCATTCCGAATTCGATATTTACGCGTGTCCACACATCCACCTTAGCGTTTTCATGTCTGTTACTATCATTCTCTGCACATGTCTATGGTTCACAGGCCAAGATTCAAATCTATAAAGCATAACAGGTCTTGTGGCTGTTTTGTAGCACTTTCTTTTGATTTTCAAAGGAATTTGCTTATCACAGAGAACAACTGAGGCTCCTCTCCACTTTAGCCATCATGCATTTATTCTATTAGTAACATCTCCATCAAATTCCCCATCATGTTGCAATTGCAAAATAGATCCCATGTATCTAAAAGAATCCCTCTTCCGAATGTTATCATCACATATTTTCACCTTGATTCCTTCATCATTGCTTCCATCAAAAGTGCACTCCATATATTCGGTCTTAGCCCTACTTATACGAAAATCTTTTAGTCTCCAATGCATGTCTCCAGACCTCAAGTTTCTCATTTACTCCATTTCTTGTCTCATCAATCAGCACAATATCATCAACAAATAACATACACCAAGGTATCTCATCTTGAACGTGACTTGTCAATTCGTCCATAATAAAAAATGGACTAAAAATTGAGCCGTGATGTAAACCGATGTTCATGTCAAAATAGTCAGTTTTCCTATACCGGATCCTTGCACAAGATAAAGCTCTATCATACATATCCTTTATGAGCCTAATGTATAGGACATGTACTTGTCTCTTCTCCTAAACTCTCCACAATATCTCATGTGGGACATAATCATAAGCCTTCTCCAAATCAATAAAAATTATATGAAGGTTTTCCTTTTTAGCTCTATAAATCTCCATTGTTCTCCTCAGCAAATGGATGGCTTCAATGGTTGAGTGCCCTGTCATGAATCCGGATTGGTTTTCTTTTACTTTGAAAACTTGTCCCAACCTTCTTTCGATTACCCGTTCCCAAATTTTCGTAGTGTGACTCATCTGCTTGATACCTCTGTAATTTGAACAATTTTGAATTGTCCGCTTTGACATAGTTATATGAATTGGGATCGAATATTCATCGAATACGAATTCAGATCAATTAAAGAACGAATACGAGGTACCAGGAATAAAGTGATTTAAAAAAGATTTTATTAAAATACACATATTATAATAAAAACATTTTGTCAACCAATAAAAGTTATAGTAGCAGGGAGACTGCTCTACAGATATAGTCATCAAGGGGTTGAAGCCTACTTGTGACTTCCTTTTTAGGATTCATATGAAGCTGTCAAGGAATAGAAACATAGTCGTTGTCGGAGATCGAGGGGATGCATGGACTTGGGTTTAGTTTAGTTGTTTACTAGCACAATATTATATATGTATGTATATGTATATGTATGTATTATTTTATATTCGGATATTCGGATCCGAAGCCGAATCTTTTGGTTGTTACCATATCTATATCCATATTAAGAATTTTTTTACTAATGATATCCATATTCAAATTATATTCCAAAACAGATATCCATATTCAGTATTTTTTCAAATATGAGAAGTGGATATTCGGATATATCCATTTCCATTTTCTTCCCTATGGATCGGTGTATTCCTGAATGAAACAATAAGTGGACTCTATATCAGGTTAGTACATTAGGTTGTCCTTCATGGTTTGTTTGTAAATCGGTCTTTGTTAGAGGTATATCTGAGGCTTTTGGGACAAATTGCATCACTCTTGAGCTCAATTGAAAAGCTGAAACATGGAATTGGCCCAAAATGATCATGCACTATTAAGCGAATTTAGAGTTCATTTATGCCCGTACCATTTAGCTTGGCAACTGAAACTTTTGTTTATATTACACAGCCATACATAAATACTGCAAGACTATTTTGACACAACTAAAAACAAAAGATGGGTAGGATGGACCCAAATTAGTATCTTGTTTTAAGCAAGGGACTATGAATGTATATGTGAGACCAAATTACATAACTTTCTTTCAGTGTGGGGCTCCATGTGTATTCTTTGCCCGCTTACCCAATTGTTCACTCGGTCATTATTGTGTGCATGATTTTATGATGTATTATTTAACCAGAAAACCCCATGACTATGGTTAATCAATTTTTTGTTGCAATGTTAACTCTAGTTAAACTACTGTCTCAGATAATTTTTGCCATTCATTTTATGTACATTTAGATAAATTATTAATCATTTTTATTGAGTATAAACACATTTCAATGGTTTGGTGGTATGTAGTGTGCATAGTATCCAAAAGACCAAGGATTTGAGCCCTGATCTTTTTTTGATAAATTATTAATTATCATTTATATAAATTATTGATTATTTAATGATATATTATTAATTACCATTTAGATAAATTATTACTTATCAATGTGCCTATTACTCATTCATTTTATGTGCATTAGATAAATTGTCAATCATTTTTTTTATTTTTATTGAGTATGAAAAACGGAGAGGTAGTTAATGAGGAGGGTTGCATTAGGTGGCTGACAATCAACATAAATCAGTCCTTGACAAATTCCTAAATGGTGTTCTCAATAGAGAATGCTATTTAGGAATTTGCCTAAAGATAGTTAGAACTTTTCAACATGGATTTAAACTTAATGTGGGAATGGCTTTGTTGTTGTTGAATTTACGAGGTAGTTAAAGTGTCTTAGTTTGACTTTGAATTTGTTAGTAGAGTTCAAGGTAAGCATGGTCTTTGTAGCTAATTAGCTATATAATCTCTATGGCCCCATTAACTATTGAAGTACAAGTATTGCGTATCCAGTAACTATTGAAGTATACAAAAACTATATTTTTACTTGGATGCATATGTTCAAGAAGTATATATCTATCAACTATTGATTGTAATGTTAAATATGAGATCATATGCATATCCAACAACAATACTTTCGATCTGTGCTTACGATCTAATTTTTTAATTCATATATAGTAACTATAGTTTCAACATTTGTTTATTGTTTACGTTTTAATGCATATAAGTTCCAATGCATATATTCAAGAGGTTGCAAGATTATAACCAATACTTTTTATACATAAAAAAACATGAATGACATAAGTTATGGGATTACTGTGCATAAGAAGAAATGGCAATCACCCAACAATGATTGGAAACACAAGTAAAGCACCAACGAGATAATCCCCATAGGAAGTGGAGCAATGCATACATGCAATAACATAAAAACGGAGCATAATTGGGGCATATGCAAACCTTATATATGAATGAGTGTATAATGGACTGATTCAAGATATTGGTGCGGTCTCAGGACGTACGAGCATATGTGGTCTATGCGGTGATTTCCAAGATACTTCCTACATCTTAAACCTCCTCTATTACGGTTGTGTCACATAGCAGAAGGAGTTTAGCTCAGTTCAGAAGATGTGGTGTTCACGACTGGGGGAAGCGGTTGTCCTCCCCTCAATGCACATATTGCAATTGTATAGGACATTCCGAAGGCAAGTGTTATCAGAAGCACTATCGTCATGCCTCTGCTTGTGTTGTTGAACAGTTTGAGACCATTGTTGCACATGTTGATCAGAAATATGATGATCTCGTCTCATGTGTAAGGGAAATTATGGACCCTTAAACAATATTGTTGGTGTTCCTCTTGCCTTGTCTGGTGCCGCTGCCTCCATGAGCACCTTTGGTGATTGTGCTATGATTACATGCTGCGATGCTGATATTGCAGAATGCTATTGGATTTAGAGCATCTCATTATCTTTGTGGTGACAAGGAACAATTCACATCATATAACACAGTTCCTCTGATTCAGTTTGTAATCATTGTGATGGAAGATATTCTCCTATCACAGGAAAAGTAAAGATTCATTATGCCTTCCACACGTCTACAAAATGTTTTACATGCAGTATGAATATGCTCCCTTAGTTAGATTACTAAGGAACTAAACGTCCCATTTTTTATCCTTCTCTTATGTTTCAGGATATACTCAGGGTCAATCTGATTGGCTGTTGTCGTAAGCAAGGGGGTTTGTACAGACTTGTCAATCACCTTATGCTGACAGATCTTCCATATTTACTAGACTGGTTTTGGTCATCTTCTACCGAAGTTGTGTAGAGTCCTCTCTCATATATTTCTGTAGTTTAATTTTTAGTGTGAAGCATGCCGGCTTTGGAAGCATAATTACACCAGTTTTCCAATCATTAGGGACACATCATTACATCTTTAGTTGAGTTGGTTCATTTTGATATTTAGGGTCCCAGTTGTGTTCCTAATCACCATGGACACTTACTACAGGGCCATGGGAAGAAAGCAGTTGTCAGTTTCGAGATGTGTACTTTCTAAATCGGAAAGGTGGCAGGGTTAGACTGTTCTATTGGAGCGCCTAGACTATCATGGATCTTTTTTTAGATATATCTTGGATCTTTTTATTGAAAAATAAGTTTGAGTTTGGGTCTAATATGAAAACCTTTATCATTGAAATAAAAAATCTTTCGTTTTTGCTACCATGTGCAATCTGATAATGCTTTAGAATTCTAAAATGGCTAGTTATCTTAAATTTTTCGAGTTTCTTGGGATCTTACATCAAATGTCTTATGCCACTTCTTGGCTAAATGATGTTGCAAGGTGCTATCCTCATTACTTGCTGACTTATCAAATGTATGCGTCTTCCATGCTAGAAGAACACATTCCGTATCGAATGTATTCCCCGAAAAGGACTTGTTCTCCATAACATCCCACGGCTTTGGTTGTGTGGATGTTGTCCATCGCTTGACTCTTGGTCGTGACAAGATCTCACCAAGATCTATCATATGCATATCCATTGACTACTCTTGAACCCGAAAAGGGTATCCGTGCTTTGATCATGTCATATAGAAGTACTGTGCTAGTATTGAAGTCACCTTCTTTAAGTCTGTTATGTATTTTTGTCCACAAGTGACATGATGACCTCATCTTCGTCTGACACATTGGTATCTACCATCTCTACCTTCGGTTCATGCACCATCGACCTTGGTTGAGCTACTACCTCGTATGTATATTTTGCAGAGACTTACCACTATTTGACTCCCTCCTCTTGTGTCTTCTCCCTCATCTAGCATGACTTATGCAAATTCTGAATACTTGGTTCCTCCGATGGCCCTGTTGATATTCCTCTTCAAAAAGAGACTAAACATGTGACAATGCAACTAATCGAGAGTTTGTTATTCCATAGAATGATCCATGAGAGGATCAGGACCATCCCATTTCTCTTCGGAAGAGGAGACATGCATGTGCTACATGCCCTTTTTCATGGCATGTTTTTTTGGGGCATCTTACAGACAATGTTCACGAAATCGATTGAAGCGACCACATATGCGTGTGCAGACCATTAAGCGCACTGCATTCGTGATGCCCATCAATATGCGGCTATTACGCATATGCGGCTTGCATATGCGGGATGTATGACCGTATATGCGGATCGTGCGCCTGCTTCGTGGTCTGGCGTGTTGTCGGATCCGGATCATTAGATCCTGTTGCCCATAACCTCCCACACTCGGTTAAGCCTGATACCCGGTTACCCTAACCCCTGTCCCCCGATAACTCGATTCCCTAATACCCTGCAACTCTGCTAGCCCACGCCTCGACCTCTCCTCCTCCTAACTACGACTCCACCGCCTCCTCCTCCTAGCTCATCCGCCTCCACCCATCTCCACCTCCTCCCAACTCCTCTACCTCCTCTGCTTCCTCGCAGCTTCGCCTCCTCCTCCCAGCTCCACCGCGGCATCGCCTCCTCCTTCAAGCTGCGACTCTACCGCCTCCTCCTATTCTTTGCCTCCTTCGCCTCCTCCCAGTTCAACCTCCTCCTCCCAACTCCTCTACCTCCTCCGCCCCTCCCAGCTCCACCTCCTCCTCCTCCTCCCAACTCCTCTACCTCCTCCGCCCCCTCCCAACTCTACCTCCTCCTCCCAACTGCTCTACCTCCTCCGTCCCTCCCAGCTCCTCCTTCTCCTACCAACTGTGACTCCTCCGCCTGCTCCCAACTGCGCCGCCTCCTTCCAACTGCGCCTCCTCCGCCTCTCAGGGCCGTGCGAGATTCCTTCGACTACCAACCGTGTGACGGTAACTTATTGAATAATTTTTCTACCATATTTGATTGAATGTTAGGTTTTCACATAGTTGATTTTTAATATGAGAAATACATGTATTTATTGATGGAATGTTAGATTTTACATAATTATAGAATGTTAGATGATATGACTTCAAAAATATTTTTCTAGCTTCTCACCAAAAATATTTTTCTGTATTCATTGATGGAATGTTGGGTTTTTAATTCTAGATTTTACATGAATTTATCGGTGCAATGTTCTCACCAAGAATCTGGATTGTTAATGCACATTTGGAGCACATATCCATAATATGAGAATATAAATATTTAAACAAATATTTTCCTAAAAATCTTAATTGTATACACTTATTAAATATTTTTTGTTGATGTTTTATAATTATGATTGAATGTTAGAAAACTATGGCCTCCAGACTACCATCTGAGAATGTTTCTTCTCCTACGCATGGAGCTGAAGGCGGAAGTGAGTCTCTTATTCAGAGGAGCGATACATCGGAATTTTTTGTTTGTCCTGGATCCAATGATCCTGGATGGAAGTATGCTTTTCTAGCGAATCCGACTACTCCTAGCATGGTCACTTGTCGATTATGTCGGAAGGTTGTTACAGGAGTGATCAATTGCATGAAGCAAATTTTGGCTCATATTAAAGGCAATACAACATCTTGTCCCTAGGTGGCTCTTGAGGTGAAAAAAGAAATCATGGATAACATGGAGGAAATTTAAGTGAAAAGAAATGAGAAGACCATGAGGATGAAAGACATTCAAGGACAAGTCTCCATCAAGATGAATCCACCCTTGATTGATGAAGAGAGGGATGGGAAAAGGCCTCGAACTTCTGCAGAAGATGTGCCTGCGGAGAATCTTCACCAATTCACCATCAAAGAAACCTTTGCCAAGGAGGAACGTGCATGTGTGAATTCGTTCGTGGTAAAATATATCAATGACAATGATATTGCTTTCAATGTTGTCAAAAGTGACTCCTTTCTTTGAATGTGCAAAGCAATTGGGCAGTATGGAAGGTTATACAAGCCTCCAACGTATTATGAGCTTACAGAAACTCTTTTGAAGGAACATGTTAAGGAAACAACATATTTCTTGCAAGCGCATCGTGATACATGGAAGACTTCTAGATGTTCCGTTATGACGGATGCATGGAGTGATAGGAGAGGAACAAGGTTGCAAAAGTTGGTAGTCGGTACTCGGTCAGTTGGGTCATTGACTAAGGATTAATCGGCAGTCGGGCAACTAATCGGATTTAGTCAGACTTTAATAGGCTTTGAATTTTATGATTATTTTAAATATATAACTCATTTTTATAAATATATTTACACATATTTAATACATTTTTATACTATCATAATGAAATAAAATAAGTAATTGAATTTAAATAAAACATAAGTATATTATAATAAGTTTGCTTATAGAAAATGCAAAGCATAAAAAAAGGGTTTTTATCACTTGTGCCCCTCCGAGATATCGCAATTTCAGTTATGCCCCTATCTTTTTGGTAATATCAGTTGTGCCCCTCACTTCTTGCTAATCTATCACTTGTGCCCCTTGGGTTAGTGACCGTCCATCCACAGTGCAAACAGACGTTAACTTTGAGGATATAAATGGAATTAATTTTAAAAAAAGGGTTCAATGGTCATTTTACACCCTCTTCCTCATCCTCTTCTTCTTCCTCCTCTTCCCCCATCCTCTTCCTCCTCCTCCAACCTCCTCCTCCTCCCTCTCCGCCCCAGCCTCTCTCTGCCCTGACCTCCCCCCGCCCCCTGCCCTGACCTCCCCCCACAGTGGTTCCATCTACTATCTCCCGTGCTCAAATGGCACAGTCTGGTGTCCGGTGCCATTCAACCGGAGGACCCAATGAGAGCAACATGCAGACAGAACAAAGAACAGAAAAAGGAAACCAAAAAATAGAAAATAAATCTTTCTTATACATCTATTATTAATAAACCCTTAAAATAGGACTATACTAAAATAACAACAATCGCCATCGCAGCAAGCGCTGTGCCCCTCCGGGAGAAGCAACATTGCACGTCACGGGGACTCCTCCGGGAGCCAGCGCTGTGCCCCTACCTTGGCAATACACCTGCGGGAACCCACCTCCTGCCACAACCGCCAGATTCCCTGTGTGGGTCGCTGGCATTTGCCTCCCCCCGACCTGCTCTGTCGAGAACATGGAAGACGGAGACGCAGTTATTGGAGGACCGCCGGCGGAGAACGGCAGGCCAGATGGTCGGTTGAAGTGCCCGGAGGACAGCGGCGGGGCACTCGACAAGTGGGACACCGGGATCCCCCTGTTCCCGACGTGCTCCACCTCTATTCTGTGGAGAAAGGTCGGAGCTTTGGGCAAGTTTGGGCCTTTGGGGTGCGCATGCAGATGTGGATGGGGGGGCTTCAGCTTGATGCTCTTGAGATCGATCTCGAAGTCAGACTCGGAGGGAGGCTTGGGCGGAGCTCGGGGCAGGAGGCCGGGGGAGGTCGGGGCGGAGGGAGGTTGGGGCGGAGCTCGAAGCAGGGGGTCGGGGGAGGTCAGTGGAACTCGGGGCAGGGGGCCGGGGGAGGTCGGGGCGGAGGGAGGAGTTCCGGACGGGGAGGGAGGAGGAGGAAGAAGAGGATGGTGGAAGAAGAGGAAGAAGAGTCTGGACAATAATACCCCTCTTAACTGCACCAAGGTTTGAAAAAATCATGGTTAAGTCAACTCATTGACGGTTAATCTGACGGAAGGGCACAAGTGATAACGGAGAAAGAAGTGAGGGGCACAATTGATATTATCAAAAAGATAAGGGCATAACTGAAATTACGATATCTCGGAGGGGCACAAGTGATAAAAACCCTAAAAAAAACATGGTATCTCCAAGCAGAAATTGGTCGATTAGTGTACCTAGTGAGAATTAGTCGGTACAAGGTCGGCCACCCCACTGACTAGACTAGTCGGACCTACTAGTCGGGCCAGTCGGACGACTTTTACAACACTGGAGAGGAAGGAACATAATGAATATTTGCGTCAATTGCGAGCTGGGAACCAGTTTTCTGAATTCAATTGACTCATCTGCAGATTCTCATACCGCGTTGTACATTGCTTCCTTAGTGGGTAAGTCAATTGAGAAAGTTAGGCCAGAGAATGTAGTCCAAGTAGTGACAGATAATGCATTTGCCAATGTGGTTGCTGGTTGAATTTTGAGAACCAAGTACCCACAGATATTCCGGAGTTCTGTGCAGCACACTGCATCGACCTTATGCTAGAAGAGATTGTCAAAGAATCGAAGGTGAAAATTGCCACAAAGACAAGAACATTGACTTTATTCATATACAACCATGCCAAAACATTGAGCTTGATGGGACAATTTACGTAATTCAAAAGTATAACATCTAATAGAATTTACTCTGTCGTGTTTTGTCGAAGATTAATATTTGTTATTATGTATTTAATTTCACATTATATGGAGACATTCTCCACAGTAACCTTCACTGTAGACCCTTTCGATTATTGTGCTAGGACTCATGCCCCGTTTATTATGCTGGAATAGGAGGATGGAACCATCATTTCTCTGTCGATTTAGTTATTCCTACGTATGAAGTAATCTGATTTCCATTGTAATCGTAGGGCGAGATAGTAAGGCTGGGAAAAATAAGATTTGCTAATACATATCTCATTTTGCAATATGTGTTGGAGAAGAAAGGTAAGTTGAGAACTTATGTTTTCTTTTGATGAATGACGTGCTTGTAAATGGTACAACACCAAGAAGGGGGAAATGGCTTCAACCATTGTTTTGAGTCCTTCATTTTGGACTCAAGTGTCTTTGACATTGAAGGTCTTTTCTCCGTTGGTACATGTTTTGCAGATCGTTGATGGAGATAGGAGACCGGCTATGGGGTTTATATACGGTGAGTTGCAAGATGCTAGAAAAGAGATCATGAGCATTTTCAAAGATGTCGAAGCGTCTTACAAACATTCTCTTGATGCCATTGACTCAAAGTCAAAAGGAAGACTGGATAGCCCCCTCCACATTGTTGCATATTTGTTGGGAAAAATAAGAGATGTGTATTTTCTTTTGAGCCCTAGACTCTCTTGTATAGGGAGAGGTCTATGGAAAAATTACATATGGTAGACAAACGAAAAGAACAATAGATGAAAGATACATGAACATAAATAAAACTTCTACACTCCCCCTCAAGATGGAGTATAGATATCTATCATGCTCATCTTGAATAAGCACTTCTGGAAGGAACCTCGAAGTAAAGCTTTGGTAAGAATATCTGTCGTTTGGTCTCCTGAGCTGACATGGGTTGTAGAAATGAAGCCTTTCTGGATCATATCACGAATATAATGGCAATCCAGCTCAGTGTGCTTTGTCCTTTCGTGAAATGCAGGGTTATTTCCAATGAATAATGCAGCCTGATTGTCACATTTTAGTGACATGGGAAGAAGAACATCTATATGTAGATCTGTCAGAACTGCGCGAACCCACATCACTTTTGCACATGCTTAGGCCATAGCCCTATACTCCGATTCAACACTAGATCTCGCAACTACTGTTTGTTTCTTACTCTTCCATGAGACAAGTGACCCCCCAACAAATATAACAAAGCCTGATGTAGATTTCCTATCCTGTGGGCACCTTGCATAGTTTGCATCTGCGCATACTAGGATAATAATAGCGCCCTCCTTCCTTAACATCAATCCTGCACCTGGAGATGACTTAAGATACCTTAGTATCATATGTATAGCGTCCATATGTACCTGATGAGGCTGCTATATGAACCGGCTCACTTTACTTACTGCAAATGTAATATCTGGTCTGTTAATAGTAACATAAAGAAGCCTCCCTACCAATTCTCTGTATCTTTTTCTGTCAACCTCCTCAGTATCATCATCATGCATCTTCATGCTTGGATCCATGGGTGTAGAAGCAGGTCGACATCCAAGCATACCTATGTCACTTAGCAAGTCAATGACATATTTCCTCTGAGTCATTACGAGTCCTTGTTCATTTCTAGCAAACTCCAATCCCAAGAAATATCTAAGTACTCCCAGATCCTTGGTAACGAATTCACGGCCCAATAATTCTTTTGCTCTTTCTATTCCCTGCATGTCATCTCCTCTAATGAGTATATCGTCAACATACACCATAATGATAGTCATACCTCTGGATGTCCTCTGTAGGAAGAGAGAATGGTTTGCATTTGACCTTTTGAACCCTTGCTTCTCAAACAAATATGAGAGCTTCTGGAACCAAGCTCTCGGGCTCTGCTTTAGGCCATAAGATCGCCTTATGAAGCCTGCATACATGTACACACTCCCCCTCAGCAGTAAACCCAGGTGGCTGCTGCATGTAAACTTCCTCCTGAAGATTACCATATAAAAAGGCATTTTTGACATCCAATTGAAACATAGTCCAATCTCGAATCACAACAACAATTAAAAGAATCCGTACGGTAGAATGACGAGCAACAGGAGAAAATGTGTCAAGATAATCTACCCCGTACGTCTGAGTAAAGCCCGAACAACTAGTCGAGCCTTGTACCTATCAATACTGCCATCTGCGTTATGCTTCATCTTAAAGACCCTCTTGCAACTCATAATAGATGCCCCAACAGGAGCTGGAACAAGGCTCCAAGTACCTCTCGACTGAAGGGCGTCCATCTCTTCCTCCATAGACAAACACCATCTATCATCAGCTAATACCTCCTGGCGAGGCCGTGGAATATTCACAGCGGATAAAGCGACTACAAATCTTCTGAAATCTCCTGTCAGGCGCTCGAAGGTAACATGAGAGGCAATCGGATATGAAGCACATGACCTCTTCTGCTTTCTCAGTGCAATTGGCAAATCAAGTTCTGCATCAGCTGTATTACCATCCGTATCATCCCCTACCAGCTCCTGCTGAGAAATGCCGTCAATCCCATCATTAGAAATAATGTTATCAGAACAAACCTGGGGCATGCTTGATGATTGGCCATGATCATGAGTAGGGGCTGGCCGTCGAATGTAGTGGTAGAGGAGGAACCAAAGATATGGAAGGTGATAGAGATGGTGGTGGTGATGGGGATGGTGGTGAAGTTTGTTGTGGTGCATACAAGGGTGAAGGAGGAATGTAGATTTCATCGTTTATGTTTGATGGCACCAACCTGTCACATATGTAGGAGAGAAAAAAATGACTTGACCCAAAAAACGTGACATCTGCATTGACGTAATATCTTCAACGTAACGGATCATAGCAACGATGCAGTTAATGAGATAACATGCAGTAAGAATCGCATCGCCCCGGAATGAGTGCGGAGCACAACTCTGGATAAGAAGCGTACGAGTGACTTTAAGAAGGTGGCAGTGTTTTCTTTCCGCGACACCATTCTGCTAGGACGTGTAGGCACAGGACGTTTGATGAAGAATACCTTGGGATGAAAAAATTGAGATAATGTTCGAATACAGAATTCAAGGGCATTATCAGTTCGCACAATTTTGATGGAAACAAAAAAAACATTCTGCACTTCTTTAATAAAATTCATAATAGTATTGCCCTCTTCAGATTTATTCTTCAACATGAAGACAAATGACTAAAATCATCGACATCAACTAAATAGAACCTGTGCCCCGTGATGATCGGGAACACGACTTGGACCCCAAATATCAATATGAAAAACTCAAATGGAGAGCTATTGCTCCGTCTCTGATGACTAGGGAAGACGAACTGATGATGCTTCCCTAACTGACACACTTCACAATTGAACGATGTGCGGGGAGAGATTTGGGGAAGGACTTGACACAGTTTCTGAAATGGAAGATGACCGAAGCGCATATGCCATAGGTAAGGAGAGACATGTCTAGTGGAATGAGATGAAGCTGCAGCGTAAGGTGTATGGACCAGTCGATACAACCCGCCTTACTCACGACCATGTCCAATCACGTTGCCCGTGAGAATATCCTGAAACACAAGAGATGATGAGTCAAATATCACTCAACAATGTAGATCCTTAGTAATCTGACTAATTGACAGCAAATTCATTGAGAAATTTGGAGCATGAAGCACATTCTGCAACTGCAGAGAAGGTGCTAAGGCGATCTGTCCCTGTCCTGTGATGGGAGAATGAGTCCCATCTGCTTTGTTAACCATCCTTCCCGGGTAAACTTGCTTGTAGGATGTGAGTTGTTGTCTTTCTCTACACAAATGATGTGTTGCATCTGAATTTATAATCCATTCTGAGGTATATGAACCTCGGTAGAAATAAGAAGCATGAGCACTACCTGAGGAACTAGCTTCTACAGTAGTAGCAACGTCCAAGCTGTTATCTAAAACATGTGGAGAAATACTGGCTGGAGGCATGATATCACACAGGCGAGACACTAGTTCATCATATCGTGGATCCGACGCTGATGTAGCACCATGATGCTGAATCTGTTCTGCTGCATAGGCATATGATGGGAAACCATGCTTGGAGTAGCATGTGTCTTCTGTGTAACCAGCCCGATGATAGTAAGTGCATTGTGATCCATGACCACGACCAACCCTACCACGTGGTCCTCGTCCATGAAATTGAGATGAATTGCCTCTTCCTCGAGAGTTTGCCATAGCAGAAGAATTTGGCACAAGAATAGGGCTTGAAATGTTGATTCGGCTCAATAGCCGAAAGGCCTCCTCCATGGGAGGAATGGTAGCATCTGCCAGAATCTGAGAAGAAGCCGCCTCATACCATGAGTCAAG
This sequence comes from Ottelia alismoides, assembly GCA_037367405.1. NCBI lineage: Eukaryota > Viridiplantae > Streptophyta > Magnoliopsida > Alismatales > Hydrocharitaceae > Ottelia > Ottelia alismoides. The sequence goes on along the minus strand of JAZKJV010001067.1, from coordinate 1,243,205 downwards.
AGAAGCTAGAAAGACTCTCACCATTGTGGCATTCTGGTATTTCTTCAATTGTTCTGAGTAGCTGCGAGAGGCATGAAATTGTGAAGCCTCTCAAACATTCCCCTCAATGCTGTGTGGTGAGCATATAGGGGTCGATCATTTTGCTTTATCGTGAAGATTTCATGCTGGAGTTCTAGGATTTTTGTCTCATTCTTGGCTTGGGTATACGTGGAAGCAAGAATATCCCACATGACTTTGGCAGTAGGTTGGTGGAAGACATCATTAGTAATGTCTGGAATCAGAGTAACAGGCAACCAGACCTGAGCATATGCATCATCAACCTCCTAGGAGGCATACAACCCTGTTTTCTCCTCTAGCTTATCCTTAGTAAGAATATGTTTCTTACCCATTGACTTCATTAGGCTCATGAATTGCATGACCCATAACTCATAGTTGGATCCATCCATCTTCACAATAGGCGCAGGACCTCTGAAGGCGCCTGTAGTGGGGATCTCGATCTTGCTTTCTGACCATTTGACTGGAGAAAACTAGGGTTGTAGACAAGATAAACTTCGGTCTACATTGACATGACTAGGTTTAGTTGCACGTGTAGACCTTTATGCAACCAAACCCATCAACCTGGAAGTGCGAGAGAAGAGCCTCTTAGGATGACAACGACCGAACTAGGGGTAGTGGGACCCTAGGGACAACGACCGCAAACCACGGCCGAAGCCTAGGTCATGGAGGAGGGGCCGTGCCTGAAGGAGGTTGCGTATGTGGGGTGATGCGCGTGGGGGAAGCGCACGGAGGGCGGCGCATGTAGAGGGCGGCACACATGGCTTGAAGGTGGAGGGCTAGGTTTAGGGTTCAGTATGAGAGCTTCGGTCTAGGATCGCCGTTCTGATACCATGTTGGGAAAAATAAGAGATGTGTATATTCCTTGAGCCCGAGACTCTCTTATATAGGGAGATGTCTATAGGCAAATTACATATGGTATGCAAACGAAAAGAACAATAGATGAAAGATACACGAATATAAGTAAATCTTCTACAATATTTTTTGAATCCCTATTTCTTTTATAGGAACAATGCTCAAATCTAGAGGGAGTGCCTCGCTTTGAAGGGATTCTTGGATTGTATGGATATTTTCTATCCTTATTTAAAGATCCAAGATATCATAACCGTGAATGAGTTGCCTTTGTATGAAAGGGCAGAGGGACCATTTGACAAACCTTTGCCTATCAGACAAAGGTCAATCATTGATGATGATTCCAATCCAGGTATAATTTCTCATTAAAATTAATAAACTTATATGTTTAATGATTATTAACTATTTTTTTCGAAAATAGCCCGTTGATGGGGATTGCATGGCATGGAAATGCCACATTTGAAGGAAATGGCAATGAAAGTTTTAAAGTTGACAGCTTCTTCCTCGGGTTGTGAAAGGAATTGGAGCACTTTTGAGGCGGTAAAGTTAAAAAATTGGTGTCACATATTATGTGTTGTGTCTCATTAATTATGTGGTAAATGATATATTTATGGTTATTTTGTAGATCCACACGAAGAAAAGGAACATGTTTGAATTCAAGCGATTAAATGATTTGATGTATGTTAGATTCAATGCTAAATTGAGAGATCGTCATCTTAAAAAACGAAATGATCCATTTGCCACAAATGATAGAACTCATTTGAGAGATTGGATTGATGAAGAAGATGAAGGAAATGATGAAGTTTTCCAAGAATCGGGGTTGACGTGGAACTTAGTGGCTGATGCAACTGGCGTAAAAGATTTTGTGCAACATAGAAGAAGCCAAAGGCATGCTACTAGTTCAGCCTCATTGCCGAGTTCGGATGAAGAAGAACTCCCATTTGAGGAAGAAAGTGAAGATGAAGATGAAAACAATATCGTAGTAGAATTTGATGATGATCTAGATTAGAATTGCTTTGTACTCAACAGAATATTGTCACTTAAACATTTCAGCTTCCTTTTGTTATTTTAATTAGTATTTTGCTAATCTTATTTGTTTTAAATTTCGGTTTTCTTTAGGATACTTACATATTTTGTTGGTGATTATTGTCAATTATTATGTGTGCTAACGTTTTTATTGAAGTACTGATATTTAATCGATAGAGATTATTTTGAGCTCTACATGAAAGTCATTTTTCTTAGATCTTCTGTTGGACCACAATTATGCGTAAATTTATTTCATCACTTTTGTATATATTTTTTTATTTTTTAAATAAAAAAATAGGAATCTGCGTAGAATCGCATATACCCCGTATATTCCCCCGCATATCGCTTAATTGTTATTCAGTGACCTGTTCGAACGCATACGCATCCCGCTTTCCTGAACCTTGGTTACAGAGGACTTCAAAATTTTTTTGGTGTGAGTACCAAATATAGAATCCCACAGACATACTAGAAGGCGCCACATGATTGTCACGACGTCTGGTTATGGAAAAAGAAATAGCTACATTACAGTTTAGAGGCACATAAGCCTTGTTTATTGCCCCCTACATGAGCCTCTATAGCAGGCTTTGCCCCCTACAGGAGCCTCTACAACATGCTTCAAATGAGTCTCTGTGTTGAAGCATAGAGAAAATGGTAGTGTTATTTGCTATAAAGCTAGACTTGTGGAGAGAGGTTTCACTCAGATATATAGGATGCAATACCAGGACACTCTCTTGTATGGCTCGTTGCTCCACCCTTTGTATTCTTCTTTCTATTGTAGTGGTGAGAGACCAGGCGATTTCTCAACTTGATATCAAGAATACCTTTCCGTATGGAAACCTGTGGGAGAAAGTTTATGTACAACAACAAATTAGGTTTTCTATTGCGGAGGAGTGCTAGAAGATATACTTGCTTTATAAGGTTATTTACGGTCTTAAGCGAAGCCTAAGATCATGGTTCCACAATCTTCCATACTTGATAAAGCACGAGGGCTTCAGAAGATCAAATGTGATCATTCACTCTTCATACACAAGACAATACGAGGTATTATCGTTATTTAGTGTATGTTGATGCCATCATCATTAGAGGGCATAATCTACAAGGGATCATTAAGGTGAAGGCGTTCCTTGGACAACAATTTGGCACCAACGATCTTGGAGAACTACGATAATTTCATAGGCTTGAATTTTCCAAGAACCAAAAAGGACCAGTGATAAGTCGGAGAAAGTATGTTCCTAATCTTATTCTAGAAACTAGGATGGTAGATTGGAGACCCGCTACTCCTATGAATCTTAGTATGGAAACTCTAGGATGATGACACTGATGATATTGACAATACGAGATATATGGAGCTCCTTGGGAAGCTTCAATATGTGACCATCACTAGACCATACATTTCTTTTGTTATACGCTAAGTCAGTTTATGGAGCAACCATGCCAGACACAATTTGATGATGTCTCCATGATCCTAAGGTACATGAAGTCTTCATTAGACACAAGATTTCTCTTCAGCAAAGGGACATTTTGAGATCGCAACCTGTACAGATGTTGATTATGCGAGATGTCATTAAGATAGGAAGTTAACATCGTGATTTACAATGCTTATTAGATGCTCACTTGTCTCATGAACGAGTATGAAACAAACTATTGTTGCTAGGTCAAATGTTGGATCGCAATGCTGAATTATTGCGTAAGATAGCATTGAGATGATGTGGGTCAGGTTTGTCCTATTTGACCCAAACATTGAAGCACCTCTTGCTATGCATCTGCTGCATGACATTCATGTTGCATTATTTATTGCCTGCAATCAAGCATTCAATGGGAAACACATCAAGGTAGATTGCTACTATACCAGGGACATGATACAAAAGGGCTTCATCACTAACTCTCATGTCTGCTCAGCTAACAATTACTGAATTTGGTCGCTAAAGCACTGGCCAGAGGGGTATTTCAAACTTATTAATCCAAATTGAGCCTAATAGACATCTAGACTCCATCTTGAGGGGGTGTTTTAGGAAATATTTATTATGTTAATTCTTCCATATGTTATTTTCTTTTCTCTGTATTTCCTTTCTTGTGTGTTGCTCTATAGAGTTTCTCCTTGATATAAAGGGGCCTATGGTCTCATAATCAAGGCCCTAAATGTCGGTTTCGGTCACCATTTTGGTATCGATCAAAACAGAATTTCGATGGAATTTTGGTGGAATTTTGATAGAAATTTCGATCATTTTTTGTACTAGGACCCCCATATTTCGGTCGAATTTCGATTTCGACCAGATATCGATATTCGATAGAAATTCGACCGAATTGCGCTGAAATTTGAGGCCATGCTCATAATAAACAAGTCAATTATTTCTTTCAGCAAATGCCATCACCAATCTAGTGATCTGTCCAGAACATCAAAGAGACACCATAACCCATCATTGATTGCACTCTGGTAGGCACCTCAGAAAGAAACCAAATGATACCATTCGAGAATAAAGTGGGAGACCTACGTTGCTAAGATATCCGTAAATACCAAGGTTGCAAAAATCGGTAGTCAGTACTCGATCGGTTGGGTCACTTACTACGGATTAATCGGCAGTCGGGCGGCTAATCGGATTTAGTCGAGCTTTACTCGGTTTGAATTTTTTAATTATTTTAGATATATAATTCATTTTTATACATATATCCTTATATATTTACATAGATTTTTACATTTTTTTATATTATCGTAATGAAAGAAAAGAAGTTGTTGAATTTAAATAAAACATCAAGCATATTAGAATAAGTTTGCTATAAAAAAGGAAAAAAATAAAAAAATTGTATTTCCGGGCAACTCGGCTTAGTCGGAATTAGTCAATATTCGGTCAGTCACCCCACCGACTAGACTAGTCGGACCTAGTAGTCGGGCCTGTCGAGGGATTTTTACAACAATGATAAATACTTGCATCGACCCCTTCATCGAGCGGGCCTTGTTCGTCTTCTCAACACTCAACACCCCTAGATTCCCATCATCTGTAGGTTGCATGACAAGCCCACAATACCACGACTCCATGGAACTCCTGACCACTGGTATCTCATAAGAATTGCCTCATTACTTCAAGATGATGGCGCACCCCCACCGGCGACAACCTGGTGCAAATGAAGAACACGCGACTTGCCTAAAGAACCACCTTAACAACACCAAACAACTGTCGACCAGTGGTATCTCATAAGAATTGCCTCATCCCTTCAAGACAATGGCGCACCCCCACCAGGGGCGACCTTAAGAATTGCCTCATCCCTTCAAGACAATGGCGCACCTCCACCAGGGGCGACCTGGTGCAAATGAAGAACATGTGACTTGTCAAGAGAACCACCGTTAATATCACCAAACAACTGTCACGGAATAAACAAGAGGCTTTCCATGTAGAAAGCTTGTGCTCATGCTTCTCCATCAAAGGCAACCATTCCACATGCTTCTATTTCCCACTCGTCAACAGATGCTCTTGATAGGACATAAATTAAATGCCCCGAGGAGTTGCAACGATCTGACCATTCTCATCAATTCCCCCCTCAAAGAGACCAAACAAAACAAAAGCGGACTTCAATTTATTAGTTCATAAGCTATACAACACATCAAAAATCCCTTGAATTGTAGAAATCCCTCTCGTTTCCATGTTACCCTCTCAATGAAAAAGACAGTGTCATACAGGGACGGAGTTGACGTTGAGCAAAAAAACCTTAGCTGATTCCCATCCACACTGCCTGCTCGACCATAATCAAGACATCTGACACAAATAAGGAATGGAGAATGATGGGGTATCCTTGCTTTCGGTTAAACTAAACTTCCTTCAAGATGGTCATATGACAAAACCCAAAAACGGTGCAGTGGTGACGCATCTCTTGCACTTATTTATATTCTTCATGGAACTTTTTGGAACTCATCACTTCTTCAGTGTATTACTTCTGATCTGTATTTTAACTGATTCCACCCTTGGTTGATGATTACATAGGTAGGTGATCCAGCACAGCTTCCTGCAACTGTTATTTCAACAACTGCAGAAAATTTCGGGTACAAACCCCTATTAATATATATATATATATATATATATATATAGGGAAATTATCCAATGAGCAGTGTCATGTTGCATCTTGTTAACTTTTTTCCTATTTTCTTTGCAATTTTAGGTACAAGACCAGCTTGTTTGAGAGGTTCCAGAGGGCCGGATACCCGGTGCAGTTACTAAAAACCCAGTATAGAATGCATCCCGAGGTGCACTTTAGCGTTCTTACCTTTTTAAAGGAAAAAAATAGTTAACAAGTTCGATCAGTTGTCATTTATAACTTCTTTCTACTAGTCTCTTGCAGTAGATTTCTAAATAATCTCATGAATGGTTGAGTGACATGATCCCTCGACTATGTACCAAAAATTCTTGGATTCATCTAGTTGTCTCCCCTTAGTTGATTAGTGATGTTTCTTAATCATCATGTGAAATGAATTTACCTAACTTATTAATTGTTACAGATACGAAGTTTTCCATCCAGAGAATTTTATGCAGATTCACTAGTAGATGGAGAATCAGTTCCAAAACTAAGCGAACGTCCATGGCATGAATACCGTTGTTTTGGCCCTTTTTGTTTTTTTGACATAGATGGTGTTGAATCGAGATCCTCTGCAAGTGGTTCTTGGATGAATGCTGATGAGATCGAGTTTATACTTCTCATTTATCAACATCTAGTAAAGCAGTATCCACAGCTTAAATCTGGTTCCCAAGTTGCAGTCATTTCACCGTATGCTCAGCAGGTCAGTCTTTTACGGGATCGTTTCAAAGAAAGCTTCGGCCAACGGTCTGAACAATTTGTAGATGTAAACACGGTGGATGGTTTCCAGGTATTCAAAGCTTATATTTTGTATTTTCTTCCTGTTTTGGTTGCTAAAACTTCCCCGTTCTTTCACAGGGGCGTGAGAAGGACATTGCCATTTTTTCTTGTGTGCGTGCTAATTCTGGAAAAGGAATAGGATTCTTGTCAGATGCAAGGAGAATGAACGTTGGAATCACTAGAGCCAGAGCTTCTGTACTGGTACACGACCGATAATGTATTCTCTCTCTTGTTGATGATTCCTTTCACTAAAATTTGTTTCTTTTCTTTACACCCTTGATTCTAGGTTGTTGGCAGTGCATCCACGTTGATGCAAGATGACCGTTGGAAAAACCTGGTAAACAATGCAATGGAACGTGGTTGTTATATCAAAGTAAGTTTATTGCTTAATTTTAATATGTAGACTAAGTTTATTTCTTTTCTTTTACAACATGGAGACATACCTTAGGATGCATTCTGAGCCTGAAGAGAGGATATTATAACACAACCAGTTCAGCTCTTGATATGAGGTGCTTCATACGGTTCCTATTTTGTGTGGTTAAACCGGAAACCGAGCGATCTCCATTTCCACTGATGGAAGTGATAAGTAACTCCTTCAGTTCATATTATCGCACTTTTCATATTCATCTGAAAAAGCAGAAAGCATAAACCATATGTGATCAAAGTTCCTTTAAAAAAATATTTTGGAACTTAAACGTGTAAGGTTTGCTTCTTACTTATTATACTTTTCAAATTAAATTTTCAAATTCTTATCAATGTAGCAGAAATGAAAATGCTAAGGTGGATGTGTGGACACACACGTAAAGATCGGATTCGGAATGATGCAATCAGAAAGAAAGTTGGTAGCTCCGACCGAGGATAAGATGCGAGAAAATCGCTTAAGATGGTTTGGGCATTTGCAAAGATCAGTTGATGCACCATTTAGGAGATGCGAGCATTAGGTTGTTGAGCCGACTAAAAGAGGGCGAGGACGGCCCAAGAAGTGTTGGAAAAAGACCATACGAAGGGATCTTAATTTTGTGGATATAAGCCCGGGATTGGCCCAAGATAGATCTTAATGGAGGCAAAGAATCCATGTAGCCAACCCTACTTAATTGTGGGAAAAGGCTTTGTTGTTGTTGTTATCAATTGGCATTTTAACTAAAGCATTCATTACTTAAAGCATGCCATACCTCAAGTATGCCGTAACTGATTGCATCATTATTTTCCTTGAATAAAGATAAAAAATTAATTTTAAACTTAATGTTCCTACCACCTACTTCCAATTTACCGCGAAGGAGTTATGATGTCCCATATCTCATCTTCTGTCAGGTTGAAATGTTATAACGAAGTTAAAATTTAGTTTTACAACCATGGTTGTATATATTGAATCACCGAATAAACAACTTATGCGGCTTGACATGACCGCTGCCACCAACCATTGCCACGCCAGCCTCATCACTTGGCGTCCATAGATGTGCCCCTCCAATAGTCCATGATGCCATTGTGACCGTATCGAGGGGCCAGACCAGTTGATGTCATTGCTGCTTGACAACAACCCTTGCCATCTGACGGCACTATTATCCCCTCCATCAGCCCTTGTTGCTAGATGCTAGTCACTATCACGACTCATTACTTGCCTTCCTAGGCACGTTGGTATTTGTTTGGATTGTCCGGGGCATATGTTACCTCGTAGTATGATTTGTATATGTCCTAAGTACATTTTTGCAGACGGTGAGCATGCATAGTGTGTGCATAGATAGTGCTAGAGGATTGGACTCCATTGTCATATCCCATGAACATGATGGATGAAGCACCATGTTTTCCTTGGTTGGTTCAATCGGGAAGTTAGTTGCAACTAATTATCCCAAATGGTCACATTATGTTCTTAATAATCGTGCATGGATATGATGGCGAGCGCATTCTTCTAGGGCCATAGCATATTGGGAAGACTTATAAGAATGTCACATGGGACAAAGATAATGACATGTTTAATTCTTAGACCATGGGGAGTATCAATGTGTCATTTTAGGGTTGATGATGAAATAGTCTTGTTAGAGTATGTAATAGATGTGTAATTGGATTTCTCGAAGATCCAATTACTTTGCTCTCATGTTTAATCTCTTATCATCCGTAAGTGGGACTTTGGTATGTCTGTCGGATTATATAAGAAGCATTACATCCTCTTGTATTCATTGAGAGAGTTCAATATACATATCCGCTCCTAGAGGCCTTCTCCTGTGGTTTCATGCCTCTCCTCACGGAGTACGGTTCCACGTAAAAGCATGGTATTCATCAATGTTTTTTTTATTATTGCGATCACTAAGGATGAGGAAGATCACGTGCTTGTTACTCAGAAGGATATAGAGACTAGATGGAAGCAATACTTCCATAAGCTTTTCATTGGGGAAGGAAATAGAGAGACCACTTTGGGAGATCTATCTAGTAGTGAAAGTTACTTGAATCATGCAAGCTACAGGCGAATACAAAGGAAGTAAAGGAGGCTTTGATTGTTATGAGATCTGGAAAGGTGCATGACCTGATGACATTCCTGTAGAAGTTTGGAGAGTTTTAGGTGAGTGTGGTTTGACTTGGCTTACAAATTTATTGGATGTTATTTAGCGAAACAAGAAAATGCATGAAGTTTAGAGGAAAAACATCATCGTGCCTCTTTACAAGAACAAAGGAGACATTCAAAATTGTTCAAACTACACCGGTATCAAGCTGATGAGTCACACTATGAAAATTTTGGAACGTGTGATTGAAAGAAGGTTGAGGCAAGTTTCCAAAATAAAAGAAAACCAATTTAGATTCATGCAAGGCCGCTTAACTATTGAAGCCATCCACTTGCTGAGGAAAACAACGAAGATTTAAAGAGCGAAAAGGAAGGATTTTGTTACGATTTTTATTGATTTGGTGAAGGCTTATGCTTCTGTCAAATGGGAGATATTGTAGAGAGTTTTAGAGAAGAGAGAAGTGCATATCCTATACATTAACCTCATAAAAGATATGTATGATAGTGCTTCATCTTATGTAAGGATACCGTCTTGGAAAACTGGCTATTTTGACATCAATATTTGTCTGCAACAAGGTTCAACTTTGAGTCCATTTCTTTTTACTTTGATAATGGACGAGTTGACAAGTCACATTGATACCTTGGTGTGTGTTATTCGCTGATGATATTGTGCCAATTGATGAGACTAAAGATGGAGTAAATGAAAGGCTTGAGGTTTGGAGACATGCATTAGAGACTAAAGGATTTCGTATAAGTATGACTAAGATTGAATATATGGAGTGCGCTTTTGATGGAAGCAGTGGTGAAGGAAACGATGCGAAGATGGGTGACAGTAACATTCAGAAGAGAAATTCTTTTAGATACTTGGAATTTATTTTGCAACTTGATGGTGAAATTGATGGAGATGTTACTAATAAGAAGAAATGCGGGTTAGCTAAAGTGGAGATGAGCCTCTACTGTTCTCTGTGATAAGAAAATTCCTGAAAATCAAAGGAAAATTTTACAAAGCAGCCGTGAGACCTGTTATGCTCTATGGATCTGATTGTTGGCATGTGAACCATAGACATGCGCAGAGAAGCAAAATTTTAAGGTGGATGCGTGGACACACACACAAAGATCGGATTCGGAGTAATGCAATCATAAGGAAAGTTGGTGTAGCTTCGACTGAGGATAAGATGTGATAAAATCTCTTAAGGTGGTTTGACCATTTGCGAAGGAAGTCAGTTGATGCACTAGTGAGGAGATACGAGTTTTTGGATGTTGAACTGGCTAAGAGAGGGTGAGGAAGGCCCAAGAAGTGTTGGAATGAGTCTTTATGAAGGGATCACAGTTTTTTTATCTAAACCCGGGAATGATCCAAGATAGATCTGAATAGAGGCAAAGAATTTATGTAGTCGACCCTACTTAATGTTGAAAAAATATTTGTCGTATTATTGTTCTTCCGCATTATACTTCAACATGGTATTAGAGCGGTTCAATATCTGGAGATTTAGTTGTATTCTTCTTAAAGTTCGGGAGATTTTTTTGTTTAAGAAATTTTGTTTTATTTCAAGAAAATGGCTTCTTATCCTCTTGGGGTTCCCCTACTGGAACCATAAATCTCTTCGTGCCACCTACATTCTATGGATGATATGTTTAGGGGCACTGTCACTAACTTCCTCGTCTCTAGGCAATCGAGTCCCACAAAAGCTGTGCAAGGTGAGTGAGAGGAAGTAGCACCCTTCTTACGCGTGTTCCTTCACCACTCAATGACACCACCCTCATCGGAAACGCCTCCACCTACGGGCGTTATCTAAAGGCGGTACCACCTAGGATCTTCAATCCCTACTCCAACCACTTGCCACTAGAGTAGCGATGAGCGTGGGCCATGAAGGGGTCAAGCCCAAAGCCCGGGCCTTGGTTTGGGACTAGGCCCACATAATTTTTCAGGGTTGGGTTCGGACCAAGCTGACCTATACATTTAATAGGTGTTGGAGTCTCTAATAGAGGGGTAACTGTATCTTTACAAGATCCAATTACCCTTACTCATGTTTAGTCCCTCATGGATGAACGATGGGACTTCAGTTTATCTGTGGGGCTATATAAGGAGTCCCACACCCCTTGTACTCATTGAGAAACTTCAATAGAAGATCTGACCCTTTGGGGCATTCTCTTGTGGTTTCATCCCACTCCTTAGGGGGTAGGGTTCCACGTAAATTTTGAGTGTTGCATGTTACATTTCTTTATGTTTTGATTCAGATTATCGATTTTGTTTCCACACTTATATTTCAACATGGTATCGGCGCAAATCGTTTTGTATTTGATCTTAAAGTTTGGTTTTTATTTAATTTCTTTTTCACTGATCTTCAAGACCTTATGAGATCACACGATGCCATGTTGTGGGTTCTCAAACACTAAAGATGATCCGGAGCTTTGTTCAAAGTTTTATTTTTTATCTCAATATTTATTGATTAGATCAAGAGGCAACAATATCTTTTTTTAGGTTTCTTCGTCAAGCGGTGTCGAAAGCCCTCGGATCCACTCACATCATCCTCAGATCGGTCTATGGCTGCTACAACGATCACATTGGCTTCGGTGGTACACCAACTCGAGAGGTTGCAAACCCTTCAAGATTTTCAAGAGGCGTATACAACAGTGGGACATCCCCTCCAACGCCGAAGCCATCTCCTGATGATCTTCGATATGGCGACATACGGGGCTTGTTTAGTTGTCGGGTTACACTGAGCAACCCGGTATACCCCCTGCTCTATCACTCATTCTTGGGTTGGAATTAGTTATATGGACCATACAATTTCTTTGTTATAATATTTTTAACCACATTCAAATAAAAAGGATAACATAAAAACATATTATAATCATTAAAAAGTTAATATAACACATAATCATTGTCGCATCACATCACATTTATCATTCCAACCCTCTTTAACCCTCCCAACCATCCAAGTAACTACTATTCACAGGAGGATACCCCCAACCCAACCCAGTTACCAAATGCCCCTGGAGTTGGTGTCAAGGGATGGGTTCCCCATCAGGAGCCGTAAAGTCTGCAACATCAACCCAAAGAACTCCAAGCAGCAAGCGGTGGTGATGTACCTCCATTTCCACGAAGATACAAACACGATGGCTGCACGACAAACTCTACTGCATAATGGTTGCTTCGAAGATTTGATGGCGGTAGCTTGAACACCTCTGTCGAACAATTGTGGCTCTTCCGCCCACGCTAATGACACATCTCCTTCGCACAAGCTCACTTGCACTTCCTTCTGGCGACTTCGGGCGGAGCTTTTCCACCCCATCTGCAATGCCCCCTTTTGCCCATCGAAGAGTGTGAATCCCCATGAGGGATGGCACATTGGCATGAGAGGGTTTCTATCGGTGAACCCTAAATCGAACGGATTATTTTCTTTCAGAGTCCAGTTGTGCTTTTTATATTAAAGGATAGCGAGCTACAACAAATAAAAATAGATGAAGGTGAGTTATTTTAGGCCTCACTGTGGACTACTGTTGTTCTGGGCCAAGTGGGCCATGTGTTTACCAAAAAACAGAGAGTCTGACTTGTATAAAAAGATTAGAGGATTTTTTAAAGGCAATTGTACAAAAAGGTATCGTACGAAAAAATAAAGAAAAAAGAATAGCCGAGAGAAAAGAAGGATAAGAGACAACTATATAAAAAATTTATTTCTGCAAAAAAATAAAGCACAAAAAAGTATGTTTATGTTGATTTCTCCCAACTTGATTATTCATGCTCTTATTCTATCAAGTATGAGAGAGGGGGGAGTTAGATAATAAATAGGGCATATTGTTCTTCTTCTTGAGATGTATCTACATGACCTTTACTCGTCCACGACTGACAGACCGACACTCCAAACAACCACTGCTACTAGTTGTCTTCATCGAGTATCGACTACTTCGTTGGGGGTCTTTATCCCCGACTTCTACTTTGTGATAGACTTTCTTCTACTACTACGACTCTTCTCCAAGCACGACCTAGTATTGCAACAATTACTACATGCACGATAGAGGCAAGGCCTTAAATGTCGGATTTCAGTTTCGTTTCTGTGATTGACCAAACTACCTCCCTTCCCACTACAGTCGTTCATTTGCTCCGTCTCGTTGGTTTGATGTGCATTTGCCTGAAAAAAGGGTCTTTCTAGCTAGAAAGCCTTTCCTTGGCATGCTCAGTTAGCAAGAGATCTGTGGTACGAAGACCAAGGGGCCGGGAAGAAAGTACCACTGGCTATTTAATCAAGAAGGCCAAAGGACATCAACAAAGTCAGGAAGCCCCCATAGGAGGTTGGTTTGTGAATCGGTTAATTCGATCGAAATTTTGGTCATTTCAGTCATTTTTTGAATTAAGGCCCTAAATTTTGGTCGATATAAGCCATTTTGGCCGAGTTTCGATCATCCATCGAAACCGAAATTTGGTCGAATTTCGGCACAATTTGATCCCACGGAGGTATGTCCCGGTGACTTGAACGTCGCAAACCTATCATCGAATGGGGCCTTCTACTAGCATCGGGCATATATTCCTATTAAGATGTATCATGTGAAGAAGTGTTGTATATTTTTTCTTTTGTTGCAAGTTGTAGCTTTCTCAGCTCCAGCTTGAGGGACAGTGTTGGAGTATGTAATAGAAGGGTAATTTCCACGTGGATGAGCGATGGGACTCTGGTCTGTTTGTAAGGTTATATAAGGAGCCCCCCATTCCCTGTACTCATTGCGAAACTTCAATAAAAGATCCGACCCTTTAAGGCCTTCTCCCATGATTTCATCCTGCTTCTTAAGGAGTAGGGTTCTATGTAAATATTGAGCGTTCAATGTTATATTTTGTTATGTTCTGATTCGGGTTATCAATTTTGCTTCCGCATTTATATTTCAACAATAGGCGTTAGAAAGATTGCAACGAAAAGTAGCTTGCAATATTTTGTTGTATTAAGCCTTTACATCACATGCAATTACTCAAAGAATCTTCTACTCAAGTTAAAACTGCATAGCAACAGAATAGAATCTAAAATATGTTGCCCAAACAAACCATGGTTAATATGGAAGGCTACTTTTCTTTCAGAAAAATAGAATGATGCTTAGTTATTCGTACAAAGGCATCAATTGGATTTATTGAAGTATGTAAGACTGATAATTGGATATCTCTAGGATCCAATTACCACCCACTTATGTTTAGTCCCACATGGATAAACGATGGGACTATGTTTTGTCTATGGGGCTATATATGGAGCCCCACACTCCCTGTATTCAATGAGAAAGCTCGATAGAATATACGGCCCTTTGAGGCCTTCTCCCATGGTTTCATCTCGCTCCTTAGGGAGTAGGGTTTCACGTAAAATCCATGTGTTCAATATTTCATATTTCTTTATTTTCTTGCTCTGTTTATCGATTCGTTTCCGCTATTCTAGATTTCAACGTGGTATCAGAGTAGTCGATTATAGGGTTTGATTATTCGTCTCTTATTTTTGTTATCTTTATGATGATTATGAAAAAAAGGTTATTGTTCGAGTTTTTCGGTCGAGGAAGAGTTCTCGTGGGAGAATCCATGGTTCGGAACTCTAATATGCAATCTCCAGTGTTCTCCTTGCACCCTCACACCCTCTTCTCCATCGGAGAAAACCCTAGAGGTGGCGCCCCATATCAAACCGTAGCCGCATCATATTTCAATAATCATCAAGCAACGATGGTCTAGGGTTTTTTCTTGAAACCCTAATTCTGAAGATCAGATTCAAATACATGGGTGAAGCTCCAAGCCGCACTCCAGACAGTGCCCATCAGAGAATATACGAGACCACTCTCGTGTGGCATGGCAGTCCTCGTGGGGACCTCCACTTGCTCAAGGCAGCGCTGCCCCAGGCAATGCTTCTCTAGGCAACACATAATACATCTCCGGCGCATCTCTAGTGTACAACAACATGCCCTCTGTGCACCTCCCCTATCTCCTTGCGCAAGACCTTTGTGCCGAGTATGGAACCTCCAGGCAGTGATCCCTCCAAGCTGCATTGCATATCGCGGAGAGTCTCAACTCATATTTGAAGGAGGAGGCAACACCTCCATCTCCAACACGTTGCACCTCTTCCTCTGGCACTAGGCACCCCCATTCTGCACGCAACCCCCACAGAAGATCAGGGCCCTCTTCTCTAAATAAATGCACTCACCACGGCTTTAACAAACAACATCGCACATTCTTGTCTAAGCAAGGATCTAGGCGGTGCTCTGACCACCCTAACCTTCACGTTGTACCCATAGTACCCTCCAGCAACAAACCCTCTAGAGCTGCAACCTCCCCATGATCTGATCCCCACCCGCAAATCCCTGGCGTCTCCTTTGATGGCGATGGTTGTGGGTTCCCTTCAGGGAATCGTACGTGTGAAGAATCATGGGTGATACCCCTTCTTTTATTAAAAAATGGGATGAAAGAATATAAGGGGGAGAGAGAATTGTTGTAAAGAGGGAGGTTGCTGTTTCTTTAAAAGCCCATTAGAAAAAGGACGGGGAGGTCATGGATTTGGATTGTGTCCCCATTTGGGCTATGTTTAAAAAAAAGAGGATTTGATAAAAAAGGAGGTTATCGTAAAAAAAGAAATCGTATAAAAAGGAAAAAGAAAGAGAATAGTCGAAGAAAAAAAGAGGGCCGAATACAAAAAAAAGATTTGTGCAAAAAAAGCACAAAAAGAAAAAAATTACATGTTTTGTTGCTCCCAACTTGATAATATGTGCTCTTATTCTATCAAGTATTATAGAAACAGGGAGTCATATATGGGCATATTCTTCAGGACTTCTGCACGTCCACAACTGACAAGCCGACTCTCTAGACTGCTCCTGACCATTTGTCTTCACTGAGCATTGACTTCTTCGTCAGGGTGTATTTCTACTACCCGACTACTACTCCGTGATGGATTTTTTTCTCCTATTGTGACTTCTTCAGGCACTACAGAGACACATTCCGGTGACTTGGTATCGTAGTGACTCTACATGCATGGCAGAGAATACATTTCAGTGAGCTGAAAGTCGTAGACCTATCATCGAGTGAGGTCTTCTACCAGCAACAGAAATATGTTCTTCTTGTGATGTAAATTGTAAAGATGTGTATTTTTATTGTTGCAAGCTGCATCTTTCTCTGCTTCATCTTGAGGGGGAGTGACGAAGTATATAATAGAGTGGTAATTGGATCTCTCTAGGATCCAATTACCAACCATTTATGTTTACTCCCACATGGATGAGTGATGTGACTCTGGTCTGTTTGTGGAGCTATATAAGCCCCTCATCCCCTGTACTCAATGAGAAATTTCAATTGAATATCTGGCCCTTTGAGGCCTTCTCCAGTGGTTTCATCACACTCCTTAGGGAGTAGGGTTCCGCGTAAAATCCACATGTTCAATGTTTCATATTTCTTTATTTTCTTGCTTTGTTTATCAATTCTCTTCCATTATTCTAGATTTCAACAGTATTAATATATCAGATGTGCCAACATACAACTTAGTTGAAACTCATGAAGTACCTGAAAGTAAGATTCCAAACATTATACATTTTAACACTATTGTCAGCAATTTTTAAAGAAAAATTCTTGAAATCAACATGAATCTTTGTTTATAACATAGACGTTACTTGATAACAAAGCAAGAATTTTTATAGGAATTATTCAAAGATATGCTCCTTTCCAAGGTATGCTAAACAATTAGGCTGGAGGGCATGTATGTGGGTCGATCTCATGGCCGAACTTCAGGTCAGGCTTGCAGGCCTAGCGGGTTAGGCTGACCTCAACCTGAGCACAACCCAAAAACAAATTGGGCCTACATTCCAGGTCCAACCTGCACCATGTTCTTTTTGGGCTTGGACCGGATCATGCTATGCAGGTTGGGCTTTGGGCTGGGCTGGGTTTGGTCGGGCTGGCCCAATGCTTATCCCTATACCAAGGTCCTCCAGCCCTCTTCTTGGGCGGACATGCAGCCATATCAAGTTCCTCCAGGCGTGCAGAGCCACCGGAGTCCTTCGTTGCCCCTCAATCTCCCAAGGTGGCGCCCCCTGCCCTCGTATCGAACCTCCCCATGGCACCATACCGCTCGCCATCGTGATCCTTATGTGCAAGAGCCCACCCTCGCACAATCTGGAGCCTCCTCTCTCGAGGCCTCCTTTCTCTACTGCGATTTGGAGTGGGTGTCTACTTCCTTGATCGATGATGCGAGTCTCAGGTACAGAGAAAAAGAGGCGGCAACAATGGGTTCTCTCAAAGGAACCCTAGAGTGGATGAAGACACCCCCCTCTCGCATTTTTTTGCACATGTATGTTTATGGGCCTTGGGCTATTTTTTTTTAAAAGGGCGTGCATCTACTTTGAGCCCATCATGCCCTGTAACAAAAAAAGGAAAGGGGGTGGCATCTTGGCCCAATTGGGGCTTATTAAAAAATAAGGAAACACTGTTTGGGCCCAATGTTGGGTCACGGGTTCAGTGTTCGAGGAAAAATGAGAAAAGTGAGTCCGATAGAAAAAAAAGAAATGAGGAAAAGCCGAAAAGTATGGTGTATGCAAAAAAGAGAGGAAAAAAGACCGACGGTGTATGAAAAGTGAAATATCGAGAGAAAGAAATGAATGTTCTATGTTTGAATTCAACTTCTACTTGTGCCTCCTCATAAAGCAATTTCATCTCCAAGGTCGCTATATAAGAGAACTGATTCTAGGTCCCCATAGGATGGAGAGGTCATTCTCAGTGTTCACATATAGGAGAGGCCCAACTCTCGTGATCTGCATATGAGAGACGACCGCTCTACTTCTGGTGTTCGACATCGGCATCAACTACCCCAGATGGACATCTCTACCTTGAATCATCTCAAGCTTCTATTGCCAATCAACAACATGAAAATCGTCACTCAAGACTGCTAGTCTACTACTGCTACCATCCATCTTCGAGCATCGACTACTTCCATGCAAGTCTCCTCCTAGCGCAACAACTCTTCACGTTAGTCTTGTTTTGTAAATATGGAGTTCATATGGAGCGGGAATTCAACCTAGAAGTTGGACCTTAAGATCTAAAAGTATTTATCCAAGGTGGAAGTTGATTTGAATTTTTTTATTTTTATATACATTTTTTGTGCAAGTTAGAAGAAAAAATGGAGTTAAAAGGTGTTAGTTTGAAATAAATGTCAAGGAAATTTAAGATTTTTACATGAGAATATATATGTTATTTCAGCTCTTTATTTTTTTGGTTTTTATTTTGAAATATTTCATGAACTTATTTACAAGATAAATATACATTATTAGTCCATTTTTAAGTATTATTTTGCTAATTTGTTGAATTTAGGGGTATTTCTTTGGTGTTTTGTTCATGGATTCAAGATCAGATTCGTATACGAAGATGATAAATCACAAAATCACGTATTATTGTAGGTACAAGCACGCCATGATCATCGCAAACCCATCTTTGTGCGGGTCTTCTCCTAGCAGCGACTACTTTGAGGGGGTATCCTCCATCTCTCTCAGATGTATCGAGTGATGATGTATTCTGTATATTTTTTATAGTTACAAGCTGCAGCTTTCTCAACTCCAGCTTGAGAGAGAGAGTATGTAATAGATGGGTAATTGGATCTCTCCAAGATCCAATTACCATGTTCTCATGTTTTTCCTCTTAACAACTGTAAGTAGGAGTCTAGTCTGTCTGTAGGGTTATATAGGAAACCCCACACCCCATGCATTCGTTAATAGAATTTAATATACACATCCAACCCTAGGGGAATTCTCTTGTGGTTTCATCATGCTCCTCACAGAGTAGAGTTTCTCATCAAATATGGTGTTCTTCAATGTTCTTATTATTTTGATTATTGATTCTGCTTCCGCATTATATTTCAATGTCTATTATGGCCATGCATATGATATGTGGAGTTTTTTGAAGGAGACTTGTGGGCACAATCTTGTGTCTTCTAAACATATTATGACACGATGGATTTGTGATTTAATGGGTGTCTATTGGTTAAATATTTTTCATAGTTGAAGTTCGTGTTTAAAAAATTTTGATGCATGTATTTAGGATGTAAATACCCAAAATAGAAAGAATATCGAGGTTTCTTTGGTGCTGGCGGGGTATGGAAGTGTTGGCGGCAACACACAGAGGTATTGGTGGTGCAAGGGGTGTTGTTGGTGGTGCACGATGATCCTCAAGGTCGTTATAGGTGGCATGGAAGGCCTAGAGCCATGCGCCAACACTAGTTGGATGAAAAGAGGCCCTTGCAAGTGTTTCTGAGAAGAAAAGAGACAAGGGGCTGGTGGTGGGGACGGGATCTAGGTTAGAACACTGGTCTAAGTTCGCTACTCTGATACCATATGAAGGAAAGAGAGAGAATGCAATGAGATGGTTTATTTAGGAGGTCTAGCAGTTCTTACATAGTGTGAAGCCCTAGAGAGCTCAAAAAATGGGGAAATTACATTAAAGGTCCCTGAAGGGTTACAACTCAATAATATGATAATAAACTGACTCTAGCATTTGTATATTGAGATATTGTTACAATGAATCTTCCGATATGGAAAGTTTTTATGGTTAAATAATTTTTGTGTGATTAAATGTTAAGTGAGTAGTGGCATCTGCTCAATCATCTAACATGAATTGTTCTTCTTAGATCTTCTTTAACTCCACATTGATACATAAACTCAGTAGTAATATTATTTATAGATCTTTATTGATATTTAAATAAAAAATTAGAAAATCACACATAACTCCATATACCCCTGCATATCGCTTATTCAATATACGATAACATGTTTGAACACATACACATACTGCTTTCCTGAACATTGGAGTTGAATATTTACAGTATTAGATTGAGGAATTAACTGCATCGTTAAGTGATTATTAAGAAAGTATCTCCAGCCGAAGAAGGAGATGGCAATCCTTACGTCAAAGGTTAATAGACAACCGACCTCTTGATGCAGGTCTTGTGTAGGAATAGAGATTCGGAGGTGTTGGATGAGTTATGTTAAAGGCGAGATCAAGATAACAAAGACCTATGTTGTATATTATCAAGATGTAGGAACACATCCTCTGATCAAAGCCATATGTATCACTATATGTCAAAGTATGTACTTTTGGTAGATCATTAGGTTGATGACCTAATCAAAGTCTATACCCTGGCACGTTGGCGTACATATGAAGGCATACGAGTGATACGATCTCAAAGGGATCATACATGTTCACTACTGAATCGGAAAACATGACTCACTCATAAATCAAATTCCTTTCGACAATCGTTTTATTTTGGAAACAAGATTGGATCTGTGGGTATGATATATACTTTTGGAAAGTATATGCTCGATACCAACTCCCAATGATCAAATGAGAAACTTAGGGGTAAAACTATGAAGAGACAGTTGAAATGAGATCAAAACTTCAGGTTTATTCATGATCTTCCAGTATGCAGGATGTACGGGTATTAGGAATACTCAAGGGTGATGTGATATTTATTAATTTCATATCATGACACTTCTATTTTGAGTGAATAATAAAACATGTTTGCATTTTAGTGATTGTGCTAAGTGAACTAGTTATCCAATCTTAGTCCAAATATTCATGGTACTTAATTATTTGGACCCATGAATAAGATTCATTTTTTTGATGGCCTATGTGTAGCATCTGTAAAGAATAATTGAGAAATATTTGCAGATAATTACATTCATTTCATCATTATGAAATGATTAGCGGTCGAAGAAATATTAGAAAAACAAAAAGAAGATGATAGGGGGGATGTCCATGTAGGTCCAACGACGAGCCATTATCTCATTTTGTTCGTTTTCTCTTTCTTTCTATAATCATATTTCATATTGATAATTCTAAGATAATTGGAATTGGTAATTAATTATCAATTCTAATCTTAAAAGTTATTAGGAGCCCTTGTAATCCTAAAGTTGTTGAGAACTCCTTCAATCCCGACCAATCAATTTCCAATGAGGATTGCAATCCTAACAGACTATATATGTATAGAAGGATGGACATGCCCTACCTTTCAATTCATCTCAGAAAAAGCAATTCTCCTCTCTCTGGTTGTCCCCTCTCTTCCTCTCTCTTCTTGTGGTTGTCTCTTGCTCCAAGGTAAGAGAAGGAAAGTTAGATCATTGTTCGAATTGTGGGAATGCCACAATTCATCCCCGTGCTCGCAAGTGTTGTCTGTCGGATTCGACTTCAAACATGAGGTCACTTACTTTAGAGACTAGATGATCACGTTCACACTTCGAAGATAATTCCTTAACTCGTGTGAGCTTGATGAAACCAATTGGGAAATGTTCCCAATCCATGTGGTTTCATCTTTTAGAAAATTTAAAATTCCATTATTATCTAGATTTATATGATGAATCTCTTTATTTGATCAGATGTAATTCGAGCTTCACGTTCTCGTGATGCGTGAAGCCTAAAATCCTCTATTCACAAAGAAATACATTTTCCCCTTTTTTCTCGCCTTCTCCCTTTTTTTTAAGTCATCACTCCTTTTTCATAAACCGTATATTTTTTCAGCTTTTCCTCTTTACTTCTCTTTTTTAGTCTTCCTCCTTTTTCTCTCATGGTTGTGGCCTACTTGGGGACTTTGCTTCCTCCCCCCACCCCCAACTCCTCCCCCCACATCTTTATATAGTATTTCCCTTTTTCCCTTATACAATAGTGGTTAATAGTGGTCTACTTGGATCATGATGGCCCCCATCATTTTGTCCCTTTAAAACAAAGAACTGAACTGGGACCCTTTAAAGAATAGGGTTCCCGTAAGAGAGAAGCCACTTGATGATACTAATCTTTGGGTTCTTCTCAAAGAGAAACAAATGTCAATGCTGATGCAGGGGGACTTCGCCATCGTGTCACCACCCATGTTTGGAGGCAGTAAAGGTAGAGAGGAAAAAGCCTGAGCAGGGGTGCCGCCAACGGGGATGTAGTTGGATGTTGCCATCGCCCTCTTTTCCTTGTAGTTGAGGCATGCATCGCCGATTGAGGAAGCGAAGGTTTTTTTCCAGATCGAGATGGTACGAGGTCTTTAGATTGGTGGTGTCGAGATTTGCATGCAAGGTCTTCAGATCGCCTAGAGAGGGATTTCATTTTGGCGCTGCCCAGAAATTTCTTGAAAGGTTGGTGGCTATCAAGAGGGTAGCAACGTCGCAAGGAGATGTGATCAGAAGATATGCTACCACTGCTATATGGCCCTATGAGGTTCCCACTCACCGCTAGAAGGAGAAGACCCATCGCATGTTCCACATATTCCTTTGCAGCATCATTAGATCATCCATGGGAGTTTGGAGGGCTTTGTTTGTATCTAGATGGGGCTTAGCCATGTGCCTGGGTTGTGGACGCACATAGAAGAGACCAACACATTGTGGGCCTATAGGCCCTTAGGATGTGCCTCGAGATGGTGTCTCACATGTGGATCCCGACGTCGGAGTTCGGGTTTTTTTCTTTGAGATTTTAGGGTTCCAAATTTGATGGGGAAATCGACAAAACATGACTTTTTTGCAAGAATATATGATACTACCACGCGAAGGGCATCACATTTAGACGTCTTCTCCTAGAATTGATGGTTTTCTCCCCCCATGTACTTAGAAATGTTGTTGCCTTGAATTGAATATCTTCAGAACATACAGTATTATGGTTTTAGAAACCCTAGTTTTTGCTTTGAACTCAACAACAATCTTCAGAACTTGACTAAACACAAACATGAACAAAATAAATCATAAATATTCAAGAACAAAATCGGATTTGAAACTCGAATAATCGAAGTGTAAAATTGATTTGCTTTGATACCATGTTGAAATCTAAAGTGCAGAAGCAAAATCGATAATCATAAGGACACTGAAAACCGCTCTGGAATTTACATGGAACCCTGCTCCTTAAGGAACAGATGAAACCACACCTCTAAGGGCATGATATTCTATTGTAATTTTCTCAATGAATACAGGGGGTGTGAGGCTTCTTATATAGTCCCACAGACATATCAGAGTCCCACTTATAGATGATGAGGGACTAAACAAGAGAGCAAGATAATTGAATCTTGGGGAGATCCAATTATCCATTTATTACATACTCTAATAGATTGATTGATGAAGATTCTCCTGATTCCTTGATTCTCTCTTTGCTTATTGATGAGATTCTTCTAATTACTATATGGGAATTTTTTTATAGATGCACAAGGCTCTCCAGAACTCTAAATAGAGAGGAGGGAGTGCATAGCAGCATAAGTTCTCACAAGCTCTTATAGCACAAGAAAGAAATTGAAAGATAAAGGGAGATGGAGGTGGGGAGAAGAAAGGTATATGTATAATGCGACAAAGTTTGAAGGAAACGGTCTTTGGAATTGTTACTCTCCAGTATCTTTCGCTCAAGGCCCTAAATGTCGGTTTCGGTCACCATTTCGATGACAGATCGAAACAGAATTTCGGTCGAATTTCAGTTGAAATTCGATTGAAATTTATGTCATTTTTGTACTAGGCCCCCATATCTCGGTCATTTCGACCATTTCGGTCGAAGTTTTATTTCTACATGATATCGATATTCGATAGAAATTCGATCGAATTTCGCTGAAATTTGAGGTCATGCTTTCGCTATATTTTGCAAGCAAATTTTATCAGCCGGTCATATTTTTCCTCTATAATTTTCTCCATTCTTTAGTGATTTCTAGCGCCGTATAGAGGGTTGACTTTATGTAATCCCACCTCATGGGAGACTGATTTGGTTATAGTGTATGGTTTTAGGTTGTGGTCAAGTCCGTGGTATATTATCCTCGCATTGGGGATTTTCTAGTGCATATGTGCTTGATTTTTATGCGCTTAATTTTAGTGGTTAGGTTTTATTCGTGAGCATAATTCTCTTCAATTTGAAATATTATGTAGATTCTGCTTATCAACTTTGTGTTATCAGTAATTCAATTTAATATTGTGTATTCGTTCCAACAAGCGAGAACTTTTGAATGGAGGGGGTGAAGGGGTCGAAATCGAGATGAAACAAGATCGAATAGTGTATTTGTATGTTATTTAAGAACTAGAATCTTAATTTGCAAGAAAAACACTTTTTTCATTTATGATATATATCCCTTTCTAGACTGCAATAGTGATAATTTAAAACATTTGTTTTGGATATTTCTCGTAGCCAAATCTTCAGTGGACACATGATCTTTCCCAGTCGTCATGTATTAGATAGGACGTTGAAGGATGCACGTGCATGCGTGCATTGCCGCTCCGAGATGGAAATTAATGTGGAACTCGGATCTCGATCTTTTCATAAAGGTGTTATTTAGAGAATTTCCCGATTAATCACATGAAAATCCATGTAGGATGATGTGCATGAATGCACCATCCGTTTGCGGTGACTATTGGGTAACTTTGACGGTACAGAAAATCCGAGCAAGGGTTTGTTTCTGCACTCAGTCAACAGACCTTCGACCCTTTTTTCCCCTGCAGTTGGTTCTTCTAAGGTGTTTTTGAGGATGATCTTGCACGAAATGCATCGTGAATAATCGTAGATCATCTGATCTTGGGAGTTGCACGGCAAACCCCAATATTGTGGGGGTGTTGTTTCTCTACCGTTGTGATCCATGAACGTTTTGATCAGTATAAAATTCCCAACCTTTTCTCTGTATTTTGATTTCATCTCTCATCTTTGTTTGATATCATGGACTTTCGTGATGGTTTTTCCTGTGCATTTTTTCCGTTCAATTCTTGGTAAAATGGATAAATATGAAGACTGATTTATATGCAATATTTATATCTGAAGACTGATTTATATGCAATATTTATATCTGAATATGTTTTCGTATATATCTTGTTCTGTGTGGTGATGGATTTAATCCTAATATATATTTATACCTAGAATTGACCCTAACGTATAAACTCATCTGCAGGTTTCAAAACCATACTCTTCGTTTTTCGCTGAAGCTAATCTCAAGTCCCTGCAACGGGTAAAGCAGAAGAGAGTTAGGTTTGAGGAGATGCATGCGAATCTTGATGAGATGGGGAGCACACACATGATGGATGCTGCTTTCAGTGGTGCTGACGACAGTCGTGCAGAGGAAGACATTGACATGGACGATTTCGGTGGTGGTGGTGGTGGTGGTGGTGGAGATGACGATTAGATCAACATTTTCTAACAGCAGCAGTTGCTCGGTTTTTTTCAATAGATCATATATGAAATTTTTTCCCTTGATTCTGCCCTTTATTTTCATTGTTATAGAATAGCATTAACGAGGTTATTTATTGTAATTTGGTATGGAGGGCGTGTTTTAGAACAGAAACAATCCATTCTTGTAAAATATTACATGCAGAAGATAATATCTAACATTATTGTATTCTCCTTGTTCGGTATTATATGTTAGATTCCTTCACTATTACATGTGAACGTGAATCTTGTAAAATAATTATTACTTTTTGTAGACAAGAATTTTTTTATTGAAAAAAATAGATAAAATTGATCAGGATTCATTCAACACCCAGTAATCCCAGCATCAGATGACATACCAAAGTTGCCCAGCACATATATAGGATGGAATAGTAAAAAGTTAATGAAGCCTAAAAGGTGACTTTGCAAGTGTTTCTCAAGATCAACTTCAAGAAGACTAGTGATCAAGCAATTGCCAACCCAGTAGCTAACCATCTTAGGTGATTTTCTCACATCTTATCCTTGATCGGAGCTACACCAATTTTCCTTCTGATTGCATCAGTCTGAAATTGACCTTTACATGTATGTCCACACATCCACCTTAGCATATTCATTTCTGCTACTGTCATTCTCTGCGCATGTCTATAGTTCAGGTTGATGTATGGAGCTACACCAACTTTCTCTACACATGTGTATGGTTCAGGTTGATATAATCAATAAAAGTGAATACAAAAACAATATGCTAGGTCACCATGGTGTGCTTGTTGACACTGCACCCTCCAAATAACCCATCAAGTTCATGCCAACTTACTTTCCATCCGCTGCTCATGTGATTAAGGATGCTCGATTGATTTGGAATTTTTCTTTAACGTTACAGAAGAGATGTTCATTTTGAGTTAGTTTTTCATGCTTTAGTAGCCAAAGAAAGTATGAAACACCATGAATGAAACCTGTTTGACCATAGTTTCTGGTCAAAGAAAGAGGATTGACCTCCATTTTGAAAGAGATTATTTTTTAGGAGAAAGGTCTTTGACCTTTGCTTCTTTAAATGAAAAGATGACCCTATCCCCTCTCTGCTAAAGTTGAGATTAGTCAACCTTGTGGTTTGGTGCTTAAGCAATTCCATTTTCCACAAAAAATACCTTCTAGTTTGTAATTTTTTTATATATATATATATATATATATATATATATATAGAGAGAGAGAGAGAGAGAGAGAGAGAGAGAGTTTTCATGGTGGACCTCACATGGGTGGCAATAACGTTAGTTTTCGTTTCTCATATTGTTTTAATGATAACCCACTTACAAGTATCGTAGTCGCTTGCTTGTTTATTGTAATTGCATGACTGCATTGTGATTCAGCTCAGAAGCTTCACGAAGTAAACTTCAGCTTCAAAGTCGCAAAAGCTTAGAAGTTTTTTTTGTTGTTCAAAAGTTGTTGCATTATTTACATTATATTTTTGACGAAGTTGTAATTGCATCAGCATCTTCAGAAAGTTTCCAATCAGCATACCAAAGGAACTCAGCAGTGATCGAACATATTTGTTCACTGATGATCAGTCCATGGTCGACCATTTGGACCACTCCTCTTTCATGATCGGTCGTGTTTTGATTATTATATTGCAAAGGTCATGCAATGATCAATGAACCCTTTTGCAATGATCAATCATACATGTTTGATGAATCGAGTTTGATACCATTTTTTTGTTTCCAGCGACTATATTTTTAGGACACCTTTATAAGGACCTCATACCTTAGTAGGACACATAATTCAAGTTCATTCACTATTCTCTTTTAGAAATTCAAGAATATTTCTCTGAGTGATTTTTCTAGTATTCTCTATTGTTCATCGAGTTCTTCAATCTTTCTAAGAGAATATTTTCTAGAGATAGTTGTCCAAGGGAAAGCTACAGATCAGCAATGCTTTATCGACTATTAGAGCTTATTTCTAAGTTCAGTTATCATACTTTGGCAGCCTCTTCTAGCCTAGTGATATTATTTTGTGAATTATATTACTTATTCTCATGTGCTAATTGGTATACAATTATCGTGCCTATATTGGTGAATATATGTGTAATTATACTCTGCATATTATCTAAATATTGGTGTTTTGTAATTATTTCCAATATTTGAGAAATGGTTTAGTGTTTAAGAAAAGACTGTTGCAAAATATATTTGTTTTTATTGTTAACTCTTTCTGTGGGAAACATTAGGTATTTCATTGGGTGTGCATGCGCAACTTTAGGGGGAGTTATAAGAAAATCGAAATTCATCTTTCTTCTATGGTTGCTACAATAGCTGATATGTTGTGTTGATCTTTGTGTCTGGTCTAAGATTGTGAAGCTGTACCTTTTGTAAATGATTGAGATATCCGCATAAATATCACAGGCTTTATAGTGAAGCCATTGGTTGGCTTGATTGACCAAAAATCCTGACTCAGGAGACTCAGGTCATGATTTTTACTCAAGTCGATTTTCACATAAACATATTGTGTAATTGCTGATTAGCTTGATTGATTGAATATATGTGCTTTTATATTCCGTGAAAAGATTCAAAACTACCTTGAATAACTATTTATCCCCCCTCAAGTGATGTCATGATCCCAAAATTAAAATTTACTATCTGAGCGAGGATAAATACTTTGAAGTATAATCTCAAAAGTACACATGGCAGCATCAACAAGCTCAAGCTTTGAAAGTTAGTCCATTGTCAACGCTTTGCACTTCGATAGAATCAACTATAACTATTGGAAGGTACGCATGCAAATATTTCTCGAATCCAATGTTATAATAATAAAGTTTGCTAGAGCAGTTGTCAGAACTATACTGTCAAATATCAAAAGAAAAGGGACACTACAACTCCAAAATTATGAATGGTGTATTTTGTGTTATTACAAAATTAGATTTAAGTTGTATTTCGACGTGCAAGATATCTTGCGAAATATGGGATAAACTCAACGTGACTTATGAATAAATGTCAAATCTCAAAGGGTCCAAAGTAATTCTATAGTAGATATGAGTTATTTAAAATATAGAGTAAATAATCTATCAGATACATGTACACAAGATTCCCAACTATCATCAACAATCTTCAAAATCCTAAAGTGTAGATCACAAATTGTGATCAAGTGAAAAAGATTCTTCGATCACTCATAGCTATGCGGAGCACTCCAACAATGGTAATCAAATAGGCAAATGACGTCAGGACTCTTTTGGTTGACGAACTTATTAGAAAACTTCTAGCCGACAAAGTTGAGAAGATGCAAAAGCAGACACACAAAATGAAAAGGAGATATCACTTCAAATTACCAAGTCAACATCAAATGAAAGCTCTGGAGATGGCATCACCATGTTCACAAGTAAGTTCAAAAAGTTCTTCAAAGAAGGTGACTGCAAGAAGGGAAGTAATCTTGAATGTTTCAACTACAAAAAAGAAATTTCAAGAAAAAATGTCCTCTGCACAACAAGAGAAGCAGTGATGAGTTAAAGATCCATGAATCAAGCAAATGCAACGAAGATGAGAAGGAACACAGGAGAAAAGTCCATAGATACTATCTCAAGCATCCAACAAGACAAACTCTTCAAGAACTTGGACTCCTCCGAATCTAATTCTGACTCCTCAACCTCTTTTGGAAGTGACTCTAATAACTCCAACGCGGAAGAAGTCTTGGTCGGACTGGTGACCCTTGCCAACAAAGAATTAAATCCTGATGAACCCTCTATATGTGAATTACAAGAAGCTCTTTCCGATTTACACCAAAAGGTTGTTACACTGAAAAAGGAAAATAAATTATTAAAAGTGATTTCACGCACCGCTTTAGGTAGTCATGAAAAAGAAGTTAGCTTTCTTAAAGAAAACATTCATGAACTGACATCTATTCTTTCTTTAGAAAAAACATCACGAGATTCTAGTTAGGAGCTTAAGAGCAACATAGGACAAACTAGAAACAATTATAGTTGAACCAAAGGAGAACGTACACACCTTAGTGAATTATCTCATAGATAAATCAACAAGGGTAAGGAAAACATACACAGTCTATTAGGTGCCAACTACCAAATTAGAACTAAGTTTGAGATAGGGAATGAACCAAATAAAGCTGGTAGTTTTAAATCTGCTAAATTAACAAGCCTACTAAACTTTAAAACATGTTATAAGTTCATCTAGTAAGACTAAAGCATGAAAGGTTATGGAAGAAAGGAAAAATACAAGGAACCATTTTTAACCCTTCAAAGACTCGAAAGCAATGGGTATCGAAGAACTTGGATAACTATTTACATAACCAAAGATTTCTTACATGATACAACATGATCATTAGTTTATGACCAGGTTGTATTTTACAGGACATCAAGCGCAAAAAGCATGGGAAGTGGATCATGGACATCGGATGTTCAAAGCACATGATTGGGACAAGGACCTACTACTTGACCTCAAAGCTAAAGCAGGTGGGACCGTCACTTTTTGCTACAACCATAAAATATGATTATTGGTGAAGGTACGATCTAAAACCCTACAATTTTTTTGAAAATGTTCTTGAAGGATATGCAATAATCCTTAAGTGCATCACAGAAGCGCGAGGATCGTATCGTATACGATCATGAACGACTAGTCACACTAGTTGTTCGATGTAGTGGAATTTAAAATTTTCATGCGATGAAATTACATGATCCAAGAACGATTCTCGGATCATTTCATCTAAACCACATATTAGATAAAAGATCAAGCCTCTAAGAAAAGAGACCTCCTGTCTCAAGTCTGATCTTCGAAAGAGCATGTGGATGAGTCTCATGCTTCTTGCAATCCAAGTTCTTGATTCAAGAAATAGAACTCCCTATCTCGTCGTCATGAGATCATACATCTTATTCACGAGAGTGGTGCACCAAAGAAGATGGAGAACCAAGGGAAGTCGAGGTGACAACACAACGGTGAAGCGACGATGGGGACTTCTTCCCTCTAGGGTTAGGGTGAAAGGCCACCTAAGACGAGAGAGGGAGTAAGGGTGTGAGAATGAGAGAGAGAGAGAGAGGAGATAGATTGAGGATGTTGTTGTTGTAAATTAGAAGAGCAAGAGTGCCTCTTCTAATATAGGGTTTTGGGAGTCCATGGATCACAATCCATGAACTACAAAAAAATCAATAGATGAGATTGATTTGTGCTTCTTTCTATGGCCAAGATTTTCTTGGAAAAACACAACAACAATTAATTTAATTTAGATAAATATAATTTTCCATTGCATCTGAATCTCATTTAGATCAATGTCCAACACATGGACTAAGATCAGATTACTTCTCTACTGAGAGGAGTCACTTGAATCCAAACATGTTTCTCCACTCCCTCGGAATGGAAGCGTCATGGTTATACAATCGTTTATGATCACATCACTCTCAGGTATTCTGAATACATGTACATCCTGCATTCTGGAAAACCTATGATAAACCCAAAAGTATGGATCATTTTTACACTATCATCTTTAGGGTTTTATCATCAAGTTTCTCAATCTTGGTCATTGGGAGTCGATATCGATCATATTCTTTTCCAAAGTATATATCATACCTTCAAATTCTTGTCATGCTTCCAAAGTACGATGACCATGCATTGAATTTGATAGGTCCCGATACCTCATGAGTGAGCTCACGTCTCCCGGTTCACAAGTGAATCTGTATGATGCCTTTGAGAGAGTATTATTCATATGCCCTCACATGCACACCAGCTCGCCAGTGTATAAACCTTGGCTAGGTCATTAACCTATTGGTCTACCAAATGTACTCACTCAGGCATATCAACACATATTTCTTTGGTCATAGGATGTGTGCCAATATCATGACAACATTCGACTAGGACTTTGGTTATCTCGATCTTGTTAGGTCGACCCTTTGACCTAACTAATCTGACACCTCTAAATCCCTATTTCCATGCAGAGGACCTGCATCAAGAGATCGGTCAGAGACTTGCATAATGAGAAAGGATTTCCATCTCCTACTTAAGCTGGGGATCATCTCTTAACAGTCATTTGATGGTGCTTGATGGGTCCTCAATCTAACTCCTTAGACATCCATCCAAGCACGAGCCTCTATGATTCAATTAATGAATCAACAGTTGTATGATCATTAATACGGTTGTAGTACATAACCCTAATTGTACAGAGAGACCTTATAGTGCATTCATTCATTTAAACTCAGAAAGGTAGTGAAACAATCAATAACTTTTATTAATAAATCATATATTACAATAACATTTGTTGTACGAATGGTTCGCCTCGGGCTCACATGGCTAACAATGTCCCATTAGTCCTCAAAACCAGTCAGATCCAATCCTTAAACCCATACTCATTACATTCTGGTTGAAAACCTTTTGTGTACGGTAAGAGGATCAGCGACGTTATCAATAGAGGCCACCTTGGTGATGACGATATCACCACGCTTTTGAATCTCCCAAATGATATGGAATTTCCCTTTCATGTGCTTGCTCTTTTGATGCCATATGGGATCCTTCGCCTGGGCAATGGCTCTCATGTTATCGTACTTTCCACTTGCCACAGTTCTTCAAGGTCAAACCTTCCGTATCAAGCTTGGAGCCTTGTGGGTTTAGGAATGAAAAAGTGGAGCGTAAACCACACCAAGTTTCAGGATGAACTTATACAACCACACCACCTCCTTTGCAGCATCTGATGCGGTAGTGTATTCGTCTTCTGTTGTTGAATCTGTTGTAATGTCCTGTTTCATGCTTCTCCAGCTCACAGCACCACCGTTCAACAGGAACACAAACCCTTAGTCAATTTTCGATCATCAATTTCCGACTGGAAGTCTGAATCTGTATATTCCAAAACTTGAAGACCACTATCTCCATAGACCAAAATGTAATCTTGCGCTCATCTTAGATATTTGGAAATGTTCTTCATTGCATTCCGGTCCATAACAGGTTTGGTAATGACTTAACACTCCCACTGCATGGTAGATATCTAGCCTAGTACACATCATGGCGTACATTAAACTTCTTACAGATAATGCATAGGAGCATCCAGCCATGGCTTTCTTTTCCTCAACACTTTGAGGAGCCATCTCTTTAGACTGGTGGATACCATGTCTTAAGGGGAGGAATCCTTTCTTGGAACTATCCATACAGAAACATTCAAGAATATCATTAATGTACCCATGTTGTGATAATCCCAATATCCTCTTTTCTCAATTTCTGAACATCTTCAGACCTAATATCTAAGAGCATTATCCAAAATCTTTCATCTCAAAGGTATGAGATGGCCAAATCTTAACACTGGTCATCATCCCTGTATCATTCCCAATGATAAGGATGTCTACGTAAAGCACGATGAACACAATGGCGCTCCCACTATGCTTCTTATACACACAAGGTTCATCAAGATTCTGCATAAAATCATAAATTTTTATGGTTTCATCAAATCTGATGTTCTGGCTACGAGAAACCTATTTGAGCCCATAGATGTATTTCTTCAGCTTGCATACTTTACCTTCCTTAATTATGAAGCCTAGGGTTGCTCCATATAGATATCCTCCTCGAGGTATCAATTAAGGAAAGTCATCTTGACGTCCATCTGCCCGATGTCATAGCGATGAATCTAATATTCATCATGCTAAAAACCATAAATTAAAACCCTGGCTTAACTAATCCAATAAAAATCTCCATTAATTCTTCATTTTTATCTTGTATTATATTGTGTATAATTAACCCTTAATTAATTGTATTCAATCACCTTTATTTTCTTTGTAATTATTTTATTATTACAAAAAACCCCAAAATTCAAGTTGAACCATTGTCTATAATTCACTAACCATTAAAAAGATTAAAAGATACAAAAAAACATCTCAAAACCAAAAAGTCGGTATTTTTACCCCCTTAAAAATATCCCCGAAAATACTTTTTGTACAAATAACCTCTTTTGACTTTTTGTCCAACATGAAACTTGTAGATGTCATCGAGACGAATAACTTTTATGTTTGGACTTTTTCCTAATTCCGTCTCTAACTATTTATTACATATTTATCTTTGTTTTTATTCTTTGAATTTTCTGATTGGACCACGTGGCCCATCCTCCTTCCCCCACCCATCACCACTCCTGACCCTTGGATTGAGCTCGCCCCGCCTCCATCTCCACCATTCACTAACCGCTCCACCTTAGCCTTCAGATCTGACTTCTGATCTGATCCCAACCGCACACTCGCGCCTCGTCACAACCACCCCAATTCACCTCTCCATCAAACGACTCTCCACGTGCCACGACACCCTGCTTTTTCTCACCATTGGATCTCCTCCATTTCCCCATCGAAGCCGCTCGTTAGCACCTAACTCACAACCGTTCGATCAGATCCTCGGATCTGATCGCTACCCTTCACTAGCACCTTCATACAAGCCGTTGGATCGTCAGATCCAACGGCTACTGCCCATCGTCTTCCTCATGTCCAGCCGTTACGCCTCGTCGCCCGCCTCACCCTTCATTTCTCGCCACTCCCTCCGACCCTCTTCCATTGACCTAACGTCTCCCTCGCATATCCCTCAGATCCGCCTTCTTCGCGCCATCTTCACTACACCTCGCCTTCACTCCCAGGAATCAAGACACTCATTCAAAAGCTCCTCGCCACTGCCATAACTGTTGACCTCCTCCACCAACAAATAGCCACCCTCAGCCCTCTATCCTCGTGGTCCACCATTCTACGGCCCAAACCCTAGCCCCTCTCCTCCTCCCTGTGACAGACAAAGGTGGAGGAGGGGCTATCATGGTCTCCCGGCCTGGTGTCGACCCACGATCAACCTTGGTCGTGCTGTGGTGGCTCCGCCACCGCCAAGTTCCTCGGAGAGGCTGCCCGAGTTAGAGCGAAGAACCCTAGGTTCATCCGAGCCTCAACCCAAGCCACCTCCTCTACCGGGTTCCCCTCTCTGACGAGGTACCTTCCTCTTCTTCTTTTCTTCGAATTTTCCCGACTCAATCACTCACCGCACCTGTCATCCGACCATCCCACGAGCTTAACAACTTAACCATCTTCTTCGCCACCCCCTCCGACATCACCTTCCCTTCTCCACGACCTCAACCACCTCAGCCAACCTCACCTCCCTCTCGTCGGAGGTGATGATCCTGGTCCTCCTCTACGACCACCTTCCCGGGACCCCATCCCATTCACCTCGTACGCACGACACGCTTCGGCTACAATAATTCTTGCAGGATCTTGATTGGTCGGAGATGGCGTCGGAGCTCCTTCGAGATATTCTCTTCCAACGAGGCTCCACTGATCTCCCCCTCCGACCAGCTTCGGAGCTTCGCCTCACCTCCAGGAGCTTCGCCGGCCTACCAGCAGTCTTCCCCGCCATTCAGATGCTGATCTGGATCACGAAGGAGCTATAGAGGGTACGCCGGAGGGCAGCCTCCTCCGGTGGCCGTGGCTGAGGATGAAGAATAGTTGCCATATGATCATCTGGATCGGACGGCCAGGATGATGACATGTGGCAACCAAAGCCTCATTCAACCCAGTTGCTTCGGGTCATCCGAGCCAAGACCCGCGCCACAGTATCGTGCCACGTCAGGCCAATCCTGTGAGAGACCCGAGCCTAGGCTCCTCACGTACACCGCACGTGAGGACCTAGGTAATTTACACGAGAGACCCAGGACTTTTTGATAATTGCAAAATGGTCCCCAGGTACGTGTCTCACGTACGTGCCTTGGTAATTTACAGGGAGTACCTCCCTAGTTTGAAGATTTGCAGATTGGTCCCTGCGCGCATTGGAAAAATAACATTAGAGCCCTACTAATTTTTGGTATTTACATTTAGGTCCCTCCAGGGACCTAAATGTAATATTTATCCTTTTATTTTTTGTATTTTTATTACGATTATTCCCCTGCATTTTTTTCTTCATAACTTGAGCATCGTAGGTCCAAATTGCATGATTTTGGTGTCGTTTTGATCCATGTTTCTTCCTCTACATCATGGCATGTTTAATTCTCTCATTCGACATCATATTAAATGAAATGAATTTTTATGTTAGATGAGATGCTGTGTTCCATATGCGTTGCCCTGATTAATTGATCGCTCTTAATCTTTTATTCAAATTGACTCTAATTTCAAACCACATTTTGTTGCTCGTTTATGTAATCTTTCTTAGGCATATTTTTTGTGTTATAATCACATCTATGTAACCTTACATTATTTTTCATTCATAATTTTATAATCACATAAAAAATCAACTAAAAATTACATGCATCATTTTATTGCATTATAATATGCATAGTGCTTCATGCATATTCATAGAAACCTGGAATCAAGAAATAATTCACACATGTTCCAAACCGTTTGAAATTTGATAAATAGATGGAGTAGCTCGTGTCCTTGTGTTCGAACTTGGTACACTTGCCAAGTAGAAATATTCCACAACATTCAAAGATTGTGGTTTTTGCTGAATCAAATTCGCCTCATATACTACGACAATTTTAGATAATGAATGAGGAACTATAGCTAGCAGCGTCCTGATGGACTTAAGAATAGCCACATGAGAGAATGTATCATCGTAGTCGATGCCTTCTCTCTATGTGTAGCCCTTCGCTCCGAGCCATGCTTTGAAAGTCTCTAGATTCCCTTCATGTCCCCTTTTTCTCTTTAAGATCCATTTACATCCAATGGGTTTTACCCCTTTATGTGGATCCTCTAATATCCATACACCATCTTATGCATGGAGTCAATATCTGACTTCATTTCTAGCATCCATCTATCCATATCATGATCCGCGAGTGCTTCCTCAAATGAAGCATGATCAATGTCAGTTTCACCTGACACATGGAATCCATACCTTTCAGGTGGTGCTACCACCCTATAACTCCTTCAAAGAGGTATGTGTGTTTCATCTTTATTTATCCCTTTAGTTTTAAGTTCAGGAAGCTCAGAATCCTCAGGGTATTCAATGAGTTCCTCTACTTCATTTTTTCTTGACCTTTAAGGAATTCATCCTCCATAAATTCCACATCTCTAGAGATGAAAATATTTTGGGTCTCAGGGTCGTAGAGCTCGTATCCCATACCATCTTTAACATACCCAATAAAGTAACACTCACGAGAGCAAGATTCTACCTTGCGTATACATTTTTTGCATGGATCAAGAAACCCCAAACCCTCAAGTGTTTAACACTGGGTTTGGTTCCATACCATAGCTCATGAGGAGTCTTAGATATAGATTTCCTAGGAATCTTGTTCAGGATATATATCACAGTCTCTACTACATATCCTTGGAAACTAAGTGGTAAATGTGCATTACTCATCATTGAACGTACCATATCCATAATGGTCATGTTGCATCTTTCAGCAACACCATTAAGTTGGGAAGTTCCCGGAGGAGTGAGATTGGAGACAATTCCATTCTCTTTAAGGTATTCCTTGAACTCATCTGAGAGGTACTTGCCACCTTGGTCAGATCGAATCCGTTTAATCTTCCTATCGGTTTGGTTCTCAGCCAAAGCCTTGAACTCTTTGAACTTTTGAAAGGTATCAGATTTATGATGTAGTAGGAACATAAATCCATATAGACAATGGTCATTAATAAACGTCAACAAATATCGATATCCATTTTGAGTCGTGGTACTAAATGAACCACATACATCGATATTTATTAGGTCAAGAATACCTTCGCATCGTGTAACCTTATTACGAAAAGGCATCCTAGTCAATTTATCTTGAATACAATGTTCGTAGGTAGGCAAAGATTGAACCTGTAGAAAATCTAAGGGTCCATCTTTTATCAAATCTATTGATCCTATCAATAGATAAATGACCAAGCTTTTAATGCAAAATCATATTCGAATGATTTCCATCCTCCCTGGATCGTTTAGGATTTTTACTAGTGATAGTAACATTCATGACATGTTCATTAATGCACAATTCATAGAGTTCACTAGATGTCAAAACACCATCTGTAATATGTTTATCATAATGACTTATGACTAATTTATTATAGAAAAAGAATGAATATCCAATTCTAACAAGCTTAGATAGAGATATTAAATTCCTTATGACTTCAGGTACATAAAGATACTTTTTAAATACTAGGACTCTTCCACTAGATAATGATAGTCAACAGGTCTCAACGGCGACTACTGCAACACTTGCATCAGATCCCATCTAGATGGCTATCTCCCCTTCTTCCAAATTCTTAGCTTCCTGAAATAGATGCAACATATTGCATACATGAAAAGAAGCACCTGAATCAACAACCCAACTTCCTTCTCTTTCAAAGAGAAAGTTTCAATGATGAAAGTAGATTTCATACTTGCAGGGGCTTTACCTTTATCGGCAGACTTCAGGTATTCCGGGCAATTATGCCTCCAGTGCCCCATCTTCTTGCATTGGTGACAAATGTCTGTTTTCTTTGATGCTATCAAAGTGGAAATACATGAAGATGAGCCAACGCCTTTACTTTTCTTCTTTCTCTTCTGGGATGGGCCCTTCCAAGAACCTTGCTTCCAACCATGCTTTCCTTTGACATGTGCAACCATCGCACCGCCAAAGGGGCTATCCTTCTTCATTACGTATTTAGTAGAATTTAATGCAACCAATAACTCAACGTTAGTATAATTAACTTTGCTCATGTGATACGTGACCACAAAGTTGATGAAAGGCTTAGGGAGTGACAGTAGAATGAAGTCAGCTTGCATATCCGAATCAACTTCTACGGTTTCCAATTCAGAAAGGGTATCCAAAGATTTTGAGTACATGTTCTCTGATAGAGGTCCCTTCCTGCATCTTGCAACTAATAAGTTCTTTCATTATATTGTAATGCTGTATGCGGTTCACATCAACAAACATTTCCCTCAGATTCATCTTAATATCATGGCAAGTGTTCATCTCCACATGTTGCTTCTTCAACACATTGGACAATGAACCCATAATATAACACCTTGCCAAATTATGATCTTCATCGTATTTTTCATTATATGTGATTTCTTCTGGAGTCTTTGGGTTTGCGCACTTGTCCTTTGATAGAATATAAGATATGCACTCAGTAGAAAAGGACAAGGTCCCCATTTCAGATCCAATCTGAATAATAGGAGCCTGCTAAGAGAGTTCATAGACTTCATTATCTGAAATTAAGAATGCACTATATTAGAGCATATAAATAATTATATATTCAATTTAAAGTCTTTGATTAAGGAATTCTTAATCAAATTAGTCTTGCTTTTTCAACTTTAAAAGTATGTTCTCTTAATTACTTTCAAAGCAAGAGATATACTTACCGCTATATCTCAAGCAAGAATTGGGATCTCCTTTTTACCTTTGTCACATCCCAATAATATGATAATTTGTAACTCAGATAAAAAAGAGGGAACACATTCTACCTTTCAAGTCCAACTTGCATTTCCCAATTCGATCTTTAACACCCAGGCCCACGACCCCTAAGTTGATGTTGACCCATCGTTAATTAAACCAACCGTCAACAGGCTTAAAATTTGCTATACACAATCCAATATTGCCCCAATAATATAAGGACTCGATATTGGGGTCACTATGTATGCGTACTTACTCTTTCGATAAGCAAGAGCTGATCCATATACACTTGTATGCATGAGCTATTACTTCGGACAGACGTCTCCTACATACAATCCCCGGTGACGGAACTCTGTACCCTGACAGGAGACCATATATGTCACTTATATGATCCCCCACCTCATATTCAAATTTAATTATTTAGCATGAATTACATTCACATAATTAATTCTTCCAAGGGATATACACATCTATTCATAGTAGAGTGTTCTAATTGGATATAATTGATTTAATCACATTAAATCAATTATCAATCCAATTCAGTCAACAAACTTGATTGTTACTTGAAAGGATGGTATTATCTCAAAGTACGTATTATTTAGAATTTTAATAATTAGAAAATACATAATGATCTCTCCAACATTATTCCTTCTCTACCCCTTGTCATGGCCAATATCGACGGGATTGGGACAAATCGCAAACGGTGCAACCTGCTTCCCCAACGCTCCTCGACTAGACATCATATCTGCCTCGGGAAAGGATAATGCCAAATTGATCATTATATACTTGAGATGATAATCGGTTCTTCAACCGAAGTTATACCATGTAGTAATAATCAAAACCACTTAGATTATAAGAAAATTCGCTAAACAAAATCTCAATCCTATTCAAGCAAGTTTCTTTTGTTGGAAAGAAGATTGTGTAACCAATTGTGATCTAGATCATATTAATCAATTATTGATTAATGTAATGCCATTTAAGGAAATAATTGTATTCAAATATTTATCAAATATTTATCAATATTATTCTAGGAAATTAACCATTAATTTCTTTAATTGATTAAATGACAATCACATAGTTCTTGATTAGGAATGTAATTTCCGACAGTGACCCCCACTTACAAAAATTAACATATCTCAATCAATTTAAATCCAAATCATGCAAAATAATTTTTCAAAGTTTGATAATTTGATTTACAACAGAACATAAGTGATTATAATGTATTTATAGGCATTACAAAATAGAAATCAACTCTTTAATTACGTCAAAATTCACCAACCCCGAAACAGTGAATACATGTTCATTAAAATGATCATAACTTGAGCAATCAGAATCCAAATCACACAAACTCAATTCCCACAATTTCCTTATGTAATTAGGAACATAATCCAAGTGATTATTTCTCGTTTAAACATTTTAAATAGGGACTAAAATATTCACTAAACATAAATGCGAAAATGAAATGCGATGACTTTTACAAACCCTAAAAGAACCCAAGTCTTCTGAGGTTTG
Source organism: Ottelia alismoides (assembly GCA_037367405.1). Lineage (NCBI taxonomy): Eukaryota > Viridiplantae > Streptophyta > Magnoliopsida > Alismatales > Hydrocharitaceae > Ottelia > Ottelia alismoides. The sequence goes on along the minus strand of JAZKJV010001067.1, from coordinate 1,203,048 downwards.
TGGATCGCATCCAAAACCTCCAACCTAAGACTCTGATACGACTTGAAGGATATGGAATAATCTTTAAGCACATCACATAAATCATATACGATCAAGAACGACTAGTCGCACTAGTTGTTCGAAGTAGCAGAATTTATTATTTTCATGTGATGAAACCACATGATCCAAGAACGATTCTAGAATAGTTTCATCTAAAAACACATATTAGATAAAGGAACACATATCGTAGTGTGGTTGTGATCAATCCTCTAAGAAAAGAGACCTCATGTCCCAAGTCTTTTCTTCGGAGGAGACGCTTGCGAACGTGGGGATGAGATGCGTGCTTCTCGCAATCCAAGTTGTTAAACCAAGAAAGAGAACTTCCGATCTCATCGCACGAGATCGTATGTCTTCTTCACGATGAGGTGCACAGAAGAAGATGGATAACCAAGGGAAGTTGAGGTGACATTACAACGGTGAAGCGACGACGACAGCTTCTTCCCTCTAGGGTTAGGGTGGACGGCTACCCAAGAAGAGAGAGGGAGAGAGGCTGTGAGAATGAGAGAGAGAGGAGAGAGATTGAGGATGTTGTTGTTGTAAATTAGAAGAACAAGGGTGTCTCTTCTTATATAGGGTTATTGGAGTCTATGGATCACAATCCCTGGACTACACAAAATCAATAGATCAGATTGAGTTGTGCTTCTTTCAATGGCCAAGATTTTGTTGGAAAAACACAACAATAATTAATTTAATTTAGATTAAATATATATTGATAAATCAATATAATTTAATCCTCAATTTAAATCAATTAAATTTGGAGGCAATGGAAAGGAGATTGCCTCCTTCCATATAGATGGAGTGGATAACCACTTTTCCTTATAGGAATTGGTGGTCGTCCCCCTCTCCTATTAGGAAGGGGGCAATCTTCATGTAATCTCCTAGATTATATTATTCCATGTATCTCCAATATTTACAACAAAAATTATTGTAAACTATTCTACAAAATAATTTGTAATTAGTTTGTGAATATTTCAATCTTGCCATTGGATATTAGTGAAGGACATTCACAACCCAAAATAAAATGTGATTTACATTTTCAATAAATTATCCAATGTGAATCCAATTCACAACCATAATCAATCAACCAATATAAATCATAATAAGCTCTCTAATACATTATAAATCACATTTATAATATATTATGAATAATTTGGATATTGTTATCCACATTATTCTCATCCATAATAATTGATTCAATTCAATTATATTGGATCATTATTCTCATGCATTCAAATAATGTGAATCAAATTTACATCATTCATGATAATTAAAACAAATTTAATTATCCATTCCTTAATTCTTAGATATAATCAACTATGAAATTATTCTTGAACCCTTTCGAGAATAATGCGCTTTCTCCGCAGATACTTGGAGATAAGGACAGGGTGATTATATGTTCCATGTATAGCGACTTGGATATTAAGATCACATCTCAAATCCATATCTCATGGACCTCTCATAGATGCTTGATTAAATCAAGACCGTAAATTTAATCTTCTCATTGCATATGAATCTCATTCAGATCAATGTCCAACACTTGGACCAAGATCAGATTACTTCTCTACTCAGAGGAGTCACTAAAATCCAAACATGTTTCACCACTCACTCGGATTGGAAGCGTCATGGTTATACAATCGTTTATGATCACATCACCTTCAGGTATTCTTAATACATTTACATCTTGCATACTGGAACACCTATGATAAACCCAAAGATATAGATCAATTTTACAATGTCATCTTTAGGGTTTTATCATCAAGTTTTTTAATCTTGGTCATTGGCAGTCAGTATCGATCGTATGCTTTTGCAAAGCATACATCATACCATCAAATTCTTGTCATGATTCCAAAGCATGAGGACTATGCATGGAATTTGATCCGTACCAATACCTCATGAGTGATCTCATGTCTCTTGGTTCACAAGTGAACCTGTATGATCCCTTTGAGAGATTGTATTACTCGTATGCCCTAACATGCACACCAGCTCGCCGGTGTATAGACCTTGGTTAGGTCATCAACCTATTGGTCTGCCAAATGTACACACTCAGACACATAGCAACACATATGTCTCTGGTCAGAGGATGTGTGCCCATATCGTGACAGCATTCGACATAGGACTTTGGTTATCTCCATCTCATTAGGTCAACCCTTTGACATAACTAATCTGACACCTTTGAATCCCTATTCCCATGCAGAGGACATGTATTAAGAAGTCAATCAGTCATTAGCCTAATGAGAAAGGATTGCCATCTCCTACTCAGGCTAAAGATCATCTCTTAACAACTATTTGACGGTGCTTGATGAGTCCTTAATCTAACTCCTTAGATATTCATCCAAGTACCAACCTCTATGATCCAATTAATGAATTAATGAACCCACATTTCATCATCTTTATTCTATCATTTTGGCCTCAAAAACCCTGGCAAATGCTTGTAAATACCCTTAATTCCTGCATCTTAGCATGCATGCATGTGTGTGTAAATAGTGTATAAAACATAGTTTATAAAGCTAAAATAAAAGAATAAAGAAAAGAAAAGAAAAGAAAAAGAATAAAATATTGTAAATATTTTATGACCCGAAACCTCGAGACCTAGGCATCTCGATGACTAGGTCGACGAGGAATAAAGTAGGGGGAGATAAGGGCAAAAATACCAATAAAGTACCTTTTATTCCATCCATTCTTTATTCATTTTAGGACCTATTTTTTTGTTCCACTTTTTATACTTCAAATGAAGAAAGTTTGTCCATGAAAGTTGTAGATAATTAAATATAGAAAAATACAAAATTGATTTCAACCAAAAATAATGTACAGATAAAAAGTTATGATCTGAATAAGATTCCAGAATCCCAAATTCCCAGACCTGTATCTCTCAAATAAAAAGTCAAAATATATCAAAATCACCTTTAACTGTATATAATTTTAAGCAAGCTATTTAATGAAGTTGGTTTCGTCTTTTGCGGAGTTACGGTTTGAAAGTTGAGTTTTGGACCCTTATTGTATACTCGGACAAATAAAAATATCCATTTTATTATTTATTCATTATTTTTATAATTTTATATTTTTATATAACTTTGTAAATATTATTTATAATATATGTGTACATTAAAATCAGAATAAAAATCTAAAAGAAAATGCCAAAATAAAATACTTGTATACCATACCTAGGTTTAATACCTGTACATATACCTATAAAATTAATACTTATATTTTTTAAGTGTACAAAATACATAAGAAAGATAAAATAAAAATATATTCAAGTATATAAAAATGTTTTGTAAATAAATAAAATAATAAACAAAAATAAATAAAGTAAATATACAAAATAAAAACATTAAAATATTAAAACATGGGATTTTTACCCGGCAGACCTTGTAATCTTTTGCAATTACCGCTACGACCTTTGAAACATCGTAATTCCTCCCTCGACCTCGTAAACTTGCTAACTCTTACCGTATAAACTCTGCGGTTAACTTCCATCCATTTGGCTGTTAAATCCAACCGGATTCTGTGAATTCTATTTTCATAATGCCCATTTTGTTTCTCAAAATTACAAAAATGCCATCCCTTCTTCCCTTCTCCTCCAAGCCTCCTCGACGACATCCCCTCCTCTCCTTCCCTGACCGGCATCCAGAAAATCCTCCTTGAGGGAAACCTCTTCACCGGAGAGCTCCCACCGGAGCTCGGGAAGCTCCAGCAGCTCTCCAAGATGGACCTTAGCTCAAATAGCTTTGAGGGTTCCCTCCCGCCGGAACTCAGCAGGTGCAAGCTATTGACGTTCGTGGATCTCAGCCGCAAGTTGCCATCCTGGAGCTCCCGCCATTGTTGATTTCGACCTGAGCTCAAACGACGGGAGCCCAGGATTTCGACCATTTCCGGTGCCAAGGATTCTATCGACAATCATGAAGGCTACATGCTCTGGAATTAGTTAATAATACTAGATATATTTAAATATCAGACTCATATCACAAACTCTAGAAACGAACACAGAACCAAGCAAGAGAAAACCCCAAGACGAAATCAAACAGGGGGTCAACGGGAGGGGGGAAGCGATGGAAACAAAACCAACATCCATGAACAATGGGTCGAGTTGGGCTTCCAAGGATCAGAGAGCATGAATCTACATAGAGTTCATTTGTTTAAAATTTGATGGAAATGATCGAGGAATTAGATTTACTCATTGATGATTATTGATCCACAATGAATGACACGCAGCAGACTAATTTAACAAAGTTTGATGGAAATCATCGCCTTTAGGGTCGAGTCGAGATTTTAAGTTTGGATCTGGATTTGTTTAACAGCCTTCATGATTGTTGATGGAGCTCCCGCCGTTGACGGGACCTGGGCTTCGTCGCCGTCCTGCCACCCCCCCGGGTTCCCTGTCCCGCCGCCTGTAGCACCCCCCCTCCCCCACCCAACCCGGGTCCCCTGTCCCGCCACTTGTAGCACCCTCCCCCACCCCACCCGGGTCCCCTGTCCCGCCGCCTGCAGCACCACCACAGCAACCCACCGCCCCCTCGGTCCCGACTCCCTCCCGAGCACCCCACCTCCCGTCCCCCGACCTCCCACTGCAAACCCCCCAACCGCCTGCAAAGCACGCACAACCGCCGATGGAGTCTCCTCTCGCCGATGGAGCCCCCACACCCCCCCATTCCTGAGGCCGAAGTCCCTCCCTCCCTGTTGTTCGCTGTTTTTTTCTATTCTTTTTTTCATTATTCTTTTGGCTAATCCTAACCGTTGGATGGTAAATTGGTTAGATTAACTCAAGACTAACCCAAGTAATTGACTCAAATATAGTTAAAATTGACGGCAGGGTTTGCTGGGTAAGACGGAGGAAGTTTACGAGGTCGAGAGAGGAATATCGATGTTTCAAAGGTCGTAGCGGTAATTGCAAAAGATTACAGGGTCTGCCGGGTAAAAATCCCTTAAAATATATAGATATGTATACCTGTAGGCCTGATAAGGCAACTCGTATTTTTATACCTCATAAAAATAATTAAAAATCATCTTAAAATGCTTCAGAAAATAACAAACATTTTTATTTTATAGTCCAAAAATAATAAATTCATGTACTATTTTAAAATGATTTTTTAATTATTTTTCACAGGGTTTTTCCTGGTTGGTCCACGTGGACAAACCAGAGTCTGCGTTGACCGCGGTCAACTGGCTGTCCTTCCCCTCTACCCCTTGTCAGACCTCGTTTTGACCCCTATTTCTTGATTTTTTTGAGGTCGAGCCTTGCACTCTTTCATGTCAACTCCTTCACGACTTTTACACCTTGGTTATCGCTCTTACATGCCCCCATCTCTCCTACGACCGAGGGTCGACGATTGTACCGATCCCTCTCGATCTTTGGAGCGCCATAGTCACCCCTCAACCCCTTCTTATTCAGCCCTCCAACTTTTGAGCCGATTTTTCGAACCCCCTTAGCACCCGCTTCGATCCCTTTTTCGTGCCCTTGAGTGAGAGGAAGGTGACAGCTTCGGCCTTCGTGCGTCAGGACGGTCAAGCAAGCACCAGGGCGGTTCCACCACCTCTGCCATTCGTCGGCATCGAGGTTCTTCTCCTCTGGTCTCCGGCCATCGAGGTAGTCCTTTTTTCTTCGTTTCTTTTGCATTTCCTTATTTTCCGTAGCCTTAGAAGTAGTTTAGGCCCTTTAGATTAGACCGACACCCATCGATCCGCTGTCCATGATACACTCGCCGGAGCGCCTCTCCGGCCGATTCAGCTCCGCCTTCCACAGTTCACCTTCGCACCTCCGCAGGGTCCAAGCAGTTTGTCATGGGCCCCTTTACCCATTTTTGCAGGTCAAAGCACTTGACTCGAGCTGGATCGCATTTTGGAGCGCTCGCCGGAGACACCTGGACCCCATTTCCTCCGTCGACCTCCTGGAGGTGCACTGAAGCTGCTCCGACAACGCTGAGTTCTCCAGCACTTAGCCTGACCTCCCAGGAGCACGCCCGTCCCTTTTGCGAGCTTCAAGACCAATGGAGGAGGAAGATTAAGGTCGGGGAAGTTCGCCTCGCCGGTGCTTCTTCCCTGTTCATCATGGGGCCTCCTTCACCATTCGATCAAGGGCAGACTTGAGAGAGAAGACTACAGTCCGCAGGAAGAGGAGAAACCGCAGAGATGAGATCCATGTGCTTACCCATTCTACTTGCTTTGCCATTCAGAATAGATTGCCAGCCAAGAGACCTGATGCAGGAGCCCTCTATGCCGGATGCGAGATTCAAGAGCAGTAGTTTGACTGTACTCTATTAGTCAGCGACTCTTCTATCAACCTCCTTCGGCAGCCTTACTCGACCGATTTGAGTTTGGTCCTCTTCTACGGAGCAGTACAGTCCTTCAGTTTGCTGATAGGTCGATTAAGAGGTCGAAGGGGTTGTTGAGAGACGTGGTCATTACCATTCAGGGCCTGAAATTACACGTGGACTTTGTTGTACTGGATATGGAGATCCCTGAGTCGGTAATAGATGCCTCCATCATACTTGGACGCCCATTCGTGGCCACTGCCAAAGCGGTGACCGAGATGATTGTGGGAAGGTGTACGTTCGCGTAGAGGGTGAAAGTATACAAATAGAGACGATTGCCGAGACTAGAGCGAGAGAATCAGCATGCTCAGTGAAGTCCAACGATACCGAGCAGATGACAGAGGCTGAGCGAGACATCCACCAGGAGTGTGATTTTGTGACGATAGATGATGAATCCATTTGGACAGATCCAGTAGCACAAGTCCTCGCCTTGCACGCAGATTCAACATACTTACAACTTATGGCAGTTGAGAGCTTGGAGAGAGCACCCCTGGCAGAGGACACATGAGGCTAACAGTTGTGGGATGAGTGGTCAGGCAGAGTTCCATTCGTGTTCTTCGGATTCAGATCCCTCGGCTTCAGACATTGATTGGGATGATTTTGATGATTACTTTCCACGTCTGATTCCTTCTGAGCCAACAACTAGGATGAAGAGCGAGCCAGTACAATTTACAGTTGATTCAACAGGGTTCCCTTCGTCGAATTTTCATGCACAATGAGAGTTCTCTCATGCAGACCTGGTAGCCTTCACATAGACATATCAGAAGCCAGACCTGTCACCTCCCAGTTGTCCAGAATTGAAGCCCTTGCCACAGTCACTAAAGTACAGATTCCTTGTGGGTGAGCCAGATATGCACCCAGTCATTATCTCATCGGATTTGACTGGATAACAAGAATCTCATTTGATGGAGGTTCTTGAAAGAAACCGCAAGGAGATTGGATGGAGTATAGCTGATCTCCATGGGATTAGTTCAGCTCTGTGCTCCCACCATATTTACCTCGAAGAGGACGCTAAGCCCTCGTGTGAGTTCCAGCGATGCTTGAACCCGAATCTTCGAGATGTTGTCATGAAGGAAATACCAAAATGGTGGAGCGCTGATTTTATCTACCCCATCTCCGACTCCAAGTGGGTTAATCCACTACATATGGTACCCAAGAAGATGGGTATCACTACAGTTGTGAGTGAGTCTGGAGAGGAGATAGCTACCCGAGTACCCAGGGTACTTCTTGGAGGGTCTGTGTGGACTACAAACGATTGAATGAGGCCACCAAGAAGGATCGTTTCCCACTGCCATTCATTGATCATATTTTCGAGAGGCTACCTAGGAAGAGTCATTATTATTTTCTTGATGGGTACTTCGGTTATAATCAAGTGGCCATTGCGCCCGAAGACCAGGACAAAACTACATTCACCTGTCCGTTTGGGACTTATGCTTTCAGACGGATGCCCTTTGGTCTATGTAATGCCCTGGCGACATTCCAAAGGTGCATGTTGTCCATATTCTTGGACACGGTGGGTGACTGTTTAGAAGTTTTCATGGATGACTTCTCGGTCTATGGCGATGGGTTCGATGCTTGTCTTGACTTCCTAGAACGTGTGCTTCAACGCTGCATAGAGGTCAACCTTGTCTTATCTTGGGAGAAGAGTCACTTCATGGTGACTCAAGGGGCGATCCTTGGCCATATCATCTCCAACAGGGGCATGGAGGTTGATCCGGCTAAGGTGGATATCATTAGAAAACTCAATCCACCGTCCAATCTGCGTCAATTACGGTCTTTTCTAGGGCATGTCGGTTTCTACTGATGGCTCATTCAGGACTTCAGTCGTATTGCCCGATCGTTCACTGATTTGATGACGAAAGAGACCAAGTTCATTGTAGACGATAAGTGTATTGCTCTTTTGAGATTCTCAAGAGTATGGTTGTCACAGCTCCTGTCCTTCAGCCACCTGATTGGTCTCTCCCATTTGAGATCATGACGGATGCTTCTGATTTTGCCTTAGGGCCTGTGATTGGACAGAGGAGGGATGGATTGCCGTATGACATTCACTACGCTAGCTGAACTTTGGATTCCGCTCAGCAGAATTACACCGTAACTGAGAAGGAGATGCTAGCTGTAGTCTTTGCTTTGGATAAGTAGCGATCATATATTCTCGGATCTAGAGTGACTATCTTTACAGATCACACCGCCATCCGGTATCTCATGACCAAGAAGGATGCCAAAGCTCGCCTTACCAGATGGATCCTTCTGCTCCAGGAGTTTGATATTGATATTAAGGATAAGCCTTGAGTTAAGAATGTGGTGTCGGATCACCTCTCCCGCCTAGAGAACCTTGAGGAATCTGAACCCAACGCACCTATTACAGAGACATTTCCAGATGATGCGATCTTGGCTATCACCTCGCTCCCATAGTACGCCGACATTGTGAACTATCTTGTCGCCAAGACGGTTCCACAAGGTTGGCCCAGACGGAAACTTGAGACCTTCCTTGCAAAGGCCAAGTTTTACCATTGGGAGGATCCTGTCCTTTATCATGAAGGAGGGGATAGCATCTGGAGGAGGTGCATTCCTCAAGAAGAGCAGCATGGCATCCTCACCTACTGCCACAAGCTTGAGGCAGGAGGACATCATTCTGGGAGACGGACAACACAGAAGGTGCTCCAATCCGGCCTTTGGTGGCCTACTCTCTTAAAGGATTCTGATGAATTCGTGAAGAGATGTACTGACTATCAGAAGATGGGTACTTGCGGACAGAGAGACATGATGCCCATGCAGCCCATTCACTTTTGTGAAGTTTTTGATGCATGGGGGATTGATTTCATGGGCCCATTTCCTAAGAGTCAGGGGTTTGAGTACATTCTTCTTATTGTGGATTGTGTGAGTCGTTGGGTTGAGGCCATCCCCGCCCGAGCCGCATATTCTAAGACCATGTGTCGCTTTTTGATGAAAAATATCATTTCACGGTTCGAGGTACCTAGAGTTCTGATTTTAGACGGGGGGTCTCACTTTATTAACAATAAGGTAAGGTCAATTGCAGATGAGTTCAGCATTGACCATCGTGTTGCCATGCCATATCACCCTCAGACTAATGGTCTTGCTGAAGTATCGAACATGTAGATCAAGACTATCTTACAGAAGGTTGTCCGCCCAGACCTAAAGGATTGGTCACAGCTTTTGGACTCGGTCCTGTGGGCCTATCGGACTTCTTTCAAGATACCATTAGGGACATCTTCCTTTCATCTCGTCTATGGCAAGCCATGCCATTTTCCTGTGGAGATCAAGCACCAGTCACTATGGGTTGTTACTGGGTTATTATTGGATCCCGAGAGTATAGGAGAACCGAGGAAAGCAGAGTTGGTAGCCCTGGAGGAACTAGGAGACACAACCTTTTCTAGCAGCCTATAGTATAAGGAAAAAGTGAAGACATGGCACGATTCTCATATCAGCCATAAACAGTTTGTGCCTGATCAAAGCGTATGGTTGTTTGATTCTATGCTCAAATTATTTCCAGGGAAATTGCAGAGTAAGTGGAAAGGTCTGTATGTGGTCAGGAAGGTACATGACATTGGTAGGATTGATATATCAGAGTTGTCATCTTCCTCTACCTTTCGCGTTAACGATCAGCGCCTGAAGCTATATCTAGATCATGATCCGCCGATCGTTGACGTTGCCCCCATTCATTTGGTATGAGATGTGCTCTTTAACTCACATCACCGGCATTTCATACATGGTATCACTTCTATCTTCCACTGTATAGATCCACTTGTCCATATCATTCATTCTTTCTTCCTTATGTCTGCCACCCCATTGTCATCTTATGATTTTGCAATACTTAGGACGTACTTTGTCCTAAGTATAGGGGGGGTGCACACACTGAGAGGTGATTTGTGTATTCTCTTTTCTTCTTTTCTTCTTTTCCTTCTCTATTATCTTTATCTATCAAAAAGGTATCGCCCCTTTGTGTCACTCTTCTATACTTAGGATGTAATTTGTCCTAAGTATTGGGGGGCGTGCACCCCGAGTTGATTTTATTCTTTGATCCTCTCCAGTGTCTCCTCTTCTTGTCTATACTTAGGGATATCTTACCCTAAGTTCAGGGGGAGACAGTCTGAGTACTATCTGTTCATTCCCACCCTTGACCCTCCCTGCTTTATGTACAGTCTGCTATACTTAGGATTATTTGATCCTAAGTATAGGGGGGACGGTCGACTTCTCATTCATTTATTCATTCATTCTTTAGACTTTTCTATACTCAGTACGAGTTATGTCTTCTCTTTTCTCTCTGATCTATGAGGACATAGCTCAAGCTAAGTATAGGGGGTCGTATATATTGTGTATATACTTTAGTCATAACTCGTACTTTCGTATTTTCTTAAAATATTGGTAATTACACTAATTAAAATTCATTAAAAACCTTAATAAAAAGATGCTATTATTCCTCAAATTCTTTTTGTACGTACTGATCAATAAATCAGGTGAAAGCTTTTTTTGCAAAATGTTTGAAAAATAGTTCGAAAACCTTTGCAAAAAATCTTTTGAAAATTATTTGTAAAAACATTTTGTTACATGTTTTCAACCTTTGTAAAATATTTTGATTGTAAAATTATTTTCTTTGTGTGAAATAAAAATGTTTTAAAAACGATTTGCAAATGGTTTGAAAAATGGTTGCAAAAATATTTGAAAAATCTATACATACTGTTTGAAACACCTTTGCAAAATAATTTTCAAATGTGTGTACATGTTTGTAAAATTCTTTGTAAAAAGAATTTTGGACTATAGTTTTCAAAAATGTTTGAAAAATCAGTTTCAAATAAGTTTGAGGAATACTTACATCTCACCTAAAAGTCTCTATGTATATACATATAAAATCGACCACTTACCCTTGTAAATTCTTAAAATCCACTTCCTGTAAATACAAGATGCATCCCCGTGTAAATTTATGTACCTAGTTTTTAGCCAAAACCTTTTGTTTTCAAAAATCCCAAAAACACTTGAAAAATTTAAAAATACCAAAAAACATTTGAAAAATCTCTTCGAAAAATCTAAAAAAATGCATATGCATCATCTTTTCAAAAACCCATAAAAGTTCAAAATCTATGAAAATTGCATCACAAAAATATTTCCTGCATGGAATTTGCATAGCATTCGCATTTTTCGGATTGAGTCCAATAGTTGAACGAGTCTAAGTAAAATCCAAAGATTGGAGCTTGATTGGACCTTAAAATCTACCCAATTAATAGGAACCTTATAGGAGCTGGAATTGAGGTACTTCAGGTCTAGTTGACTTAATTCTTTGAGGATCACGAGACTTGGTTCAATGGATTCTTGACCGCACTGGTCTTGCATCCTTGGATAGGTAGCTACACTGGCTACCGTCCATTCTTCTCTTCACCCCCTCCTCTTGAGTTGGTTGCCACTAGAACTTAGAAGGGAATACCCCTCTCCTCGACGAATAAGTTGTTGGATTCTGGAATCATTGGGTTGTCATATTGGAGAAGCCAATCTCTTTGTCATTCTAGTTGGGGAGAGCCACTAGCACTTATACTGTACAACTCAGATTCATAGTTGTAAGGTTTTGCGTATGAGTTGAAATATTTCTGACCTGGCTATTGAGGAGACTTGAGCGGATTTTTGGGATTCTCGAAGGCTGTTGGATTTCAAATCCGATTCTCATTAAGGTTCTGCACGCACTAAAATTCCAAAGGTCTGACTTAAGCTCCAAAGTTTGATTTTATGCTGATAATTAAATTTAATCCAATTTTCTTCTTTTTCTTTTTTTTGCTTTTCTTTTCTCCACTTATTGCATAAGTGTTTGCTAGGGACTAGCAAAAGAAAAGTATAGGAAGATGATGAACCCACATTTCATCATCTTTATTCTGTCATTTTGGCCTCAAAAACCCTAGCAGATGCTTGTAAATACCCTTAATTCCTGCATCTTAGCATGCATGCATGTGTGTGTAAATAGTGTATAAAACACAGTTTATAAAGACAAAATAAAAGAATAAAGAAAAGAAAAGAAAAAGAATAAAATATTTAATGACCCAAAAGGTCATGACCTAGGCATCTCGATGACTAGGTCGACAAGGAATAAAGTAGGGGGGACATAAGGGCCAAAATACCAATAAAGTACCTTTTATTTCATCCATTCTTTATTCATTTGGGACCAATTTTTTGTTCCACTTTTTATACTTCAAATAAAAAAATTTTATACATGAAAGTTGTAGATAATTAAATATAGAAAAATACAAAATTGATTTCAACCAAAAATAATGTACAGATAAAAAGTTATGATATGAATAAGATTCCAGAATCCCAACTTCCCAGACCTGTATCTCTAAAATAAAAACTCAAAATATATCAAAATAACCTTTAATTGTATATAATTTTAAATAAGCTATTTAATGAAGGTGGTTTCGTCTTTTACGGGGTTATGGTTTGAAAGTTGAGTTTTGGACCCTTATTGTATACTTAGACAAATTAAAATATTCATTTTATTATTTATTCATTATTTTTATATTTTTATATTTTTATATAACTTTATAAATATTATTTATAATATATATGTATATTAAAATCAGAATAAAAATCTAAAAGAAAATGCCAAAATAAAATACGTGTATACCATACCTAGGTATAATACCAGTAAATATACTTATAAAATTAATACTTCTATTTTATTAAGTGTACAAAATACATCAGAAAAATAAAATAAAAATATATTCAAGTATATAAAAATGTTTTATAAATAAATAAAATAATAAAAAAATAAAGTAAATATACAAAATAAAAAAATAAATTATTAAAATATATAGATATGTATACCTATACATGCCTAATAAGGCAACTCGTATTTTTAAACCTCATAAAAATAATTAAAAGTCATATTAAAATGCTTCAGAAAATAACAAACATTTTTATTTCATAGTCCAAAAATAATAAATTCATCTACTATTTTAAATGAATTTTTAATGATTTTTCGCAGGGTTTTTCCTGGTTGGTCCACGTGGACAAACCAGGTGACCGTCCATGTTTACCGCGGTGAACTGGCTATCCTTCCCCTCTGCCCATTGTCAGACCTCGTTTTGACCCCTATTTCTTGATTTTTTTGAGGTCGAGCCTTGCACTTTTTCATGTCGACTCCTTCACGACTTTTGTACCTCGGTTATCTCTCTTGCACGCCCCATCTCTCCTAGGGCCGAGGGTCGACGATTGTGTCGATCCCTCTCGATCTTTAGACCGACAGAGTCACTGTCAACCCCTTCTTGTTTAGCCCTAGAACTTTCGAGCCGATTTTGACCCCCTTAGCACCCGCTTCTCTCCCTTTTTCATGCCCTTGAGTGAGAGGAAGGTGACAGCTTCCTCCTCCACGCGTCAGGACGGTCGAGCAAGCACCAGGGCGGCTCCACCACCTCCGCCATTCGTCGGCGTCGAGGTTCTTCTCCTCTGGTCTCCGACCATCGAGGTAGTCCCCTTTTCTTTATTTCTTTTGCATTTCCTTGTTTTCCGTAGCCTTAGGAGTAGTTTAGGCCCTTTAGATTAGACCGACACCCATCGATCCACCGTCCACGATCCACTCGCCGGAGCGCCCCTCCGGCCAATTCAGCTCTGCCTTCCACAGTCCACCTCTGCACCTTCATAGGGTCCAGGAATTTTAGCCTAGGCTCCTTCACCCGTTTTTGCAGGTCAAACACTTGACTCGAGCTGGAGCGCATTTTGGAGCGCTCGCCGGAGACACCTGGACCCTATTTCCTCCGCCGCCCTCCTAGCAGTGCACTGAAGCTGCTCCGACAACGCTGAGCTCTCCAGCACTTAGCCTAACCTCCCAGGAGCACGCCCGACCCTTTTGCAAGATTCAAGACCAACGGAGGAGGAAGATCGAGGTCGGGAAGTTTGCCTCGTCGACGCTTCTTCCCTGTTCATCATGGGGCCTCCTTGGTCGTTCGATAAAGGGCAGACTTCCAGATCTAGCAGGTGTCGTTGGATCCAGATGCACTTTAGACGTTGATCCTCGTCGCAGGATCTGATCCCAGCCAACCCGCGCGAACCGTCATCGGCCGTCCAAGGAGAGACACGTGGCAAGTGAAGAGTGATCCGCCGTTCGATCCGCGCCGGTCCAGGGTATTTTGCACTTGTTACAATGGGCGTTTTTGTATTTATTAAGTAGTATATAATCATTCATCTGCAATTATTTTTATTTTGGACATTTTGCAAAAATGCTGGATTTCTCATATTTATACTTAGGCCCCTGTCCACGTCATCTCACGTGACGTGTACGTGGGGTGTGTGAATTTTTCACGAGAGCCCCTGCCGTTTTCTTATTTCATTTTAGTACAGGAACTTTTTGATTAAGTGTAATATTTTTGGAAAAATTGCATATTAGCCCCCGTATTTTTGTAATATTACTTTAAGGTCCTTCCTAGGCGCGTACATAACACGTGCGGCGGGGGGCTATTTGTAGGAATACCCTTGCGGGTTTGGATATTTGTATTTGATCCAAAAACTTTGTTTAGTATTTGTGGAAGAATGCACTGTGGCCCTTGGACTTCTGGATATTCACATTTATGCCCTTGCCAGTAGTGTAGTTTCTCTTTGTTGTTTCTATTTATTTCATGCATCTATAAATCCTAAAAATCCTTAAAAATTAACATACATTCCTGTTGCATTGTGCTTACAGGCTATATTTTTAGTTTACATTTTCCTTGCATTTTATTATTTATAAAAATTCAAAAACATGCATTTTCTGCACTATTTGCATTAGAAAATACATGAAAATTATAAAAAGTTTTGAAAAACTCCAAAAAAATTATACTTTCTTGGTTTTCGTGTGTTTTAACTTCAGACCAAAAATCACTAAAAATTTCAAAAGAAAAATCCTAAAAATTACCAAACCCTTAAAATCTTCATAAAAATCTTAAAAATTCCATAAAAATCCTAAAAATACAATTTCAATTTCTTTGTTTTCCCTATTTTGTTATCTTTATTGTAAAATTAATTTGAGGAAGTTTTGATTCTGTTTGATATTTTTCATCCTCACTTTAATTTCGGCCCGCAACTTTGTCCATTATTTTAGTATTTTTGACTTTAAAAATACCAAAAAAATCAGGAAAAATCTAAAAAATGACAAAAACATTAGAAAAATATAAAATCATAAAAACACTTTATTTCCTGTATTTTGACTATTTCCCCCTATTTTCATCCCTCCCGTATCTCTAGTGTATATATACTGCATATATATTATACCTTTATTAAAAGGAAAAGAAAATACAAAAAATACAAAATATAAAAAAATACAAAATCAGTAAATTGAAAATCAAAATATAAAATTATAAAATCGAAAATTAAAAAATTAAAATTAAAAACCCACAAAAATTTGCACACTTGTAGGCACTTGATCACTTTCACATTTTTAGCACTACTGCCTTGATCTATCTTGCTTGTTCCCTGTGTTCGACCTCTACGCATACTTGCACTAGACACTTTGTTGTAGAGTTATAATAAATTTTAACTCAACAAGTTGATCTTCATTGCTTGATTTATTTGTCGTGGGTTAACTGTTGATTAATTCAAGTTTCGTGAGCGGTCGCCACAGTGACCTCGTCTCCGCCTTGAGTGGGATGTATTTTGACCCTCGCAAAATCCTAGTTATCATGAATCAACAGCTTTATGATCATTAAGACGACCATGGTACATAACCCTAATTGTACAAAGGGACCTTATAGTGCATTCATTCATTTAATCTCAGAAAAGGAGTGAAACAATCAATAAATTGTATTGATAAATCATATATTACAATAACATTTATTGTAGGAATGGTTCGTCCCGGTCTCACTTGGCTAACAAATGTTATCCTTGCTAAAGGTTTGAAGCAAAACTTGTGTTCGAGAAGCTAGCTAAATGTATTTAGAATGAAAGGGATCTACCATTACTAAGTTAAGAATTGACTATGGTGGAGGGTTCAAGAATGAAAAGTTCTTTGAGTATAATGTTATGGTTGGGATCAAGAATGAATTCTCTGTATTCAAAACAACAACTTAAAATGGCATAGTTGAGTGGAAAAATCACTCTCTTAAAAAATGTTCATGCACATGTTATGTGAATTCAACCTACATAGATATTTCTGGATAACATATGTGAAATAGCATGTTATGTCTTCAACATGACTTTTAACTGACCATGATTAATCAAACACATTTTAATCTCTTCTACAGATGCTCAATGAGGATAGGCTATAATGTGTTTTTATAAGCAACTGTTATGCTCATAACACTAAGGATGAATTTGACAAGTTTGATCCGATAAGTAAAGAAGGTATCTTCCCAATATATTCTTCACATAGCAAAACTTACACAACTCTTAATTAAGAAACAATGATTGTTGTGCAAGCAATTAACATTTCTTAAAATGAAAACTTAAATAAGAAGTCTCACCTATAGGAATTATAAAATGAGGAAGATGCTAAAATAGATCCTTTTAATGTACATGAGAATAGTGGTTCTCATGACTTACCAAAAGATTTCAGCTTTATTAGAGATTGCCCAATGGAGTTGGTGATTGAGGACATCTTGAAAGGAATCCAATCTAAATGCACTTAAATTCATTTGCATTATCTACTTTTGTATCCTCAATGGAGTCAAATTTATTGATGAGGCTTGCAACATCGATTTTTGATTAATGACAATGCAAGATGAACTTGTTCAATTTGAGAGAAGCCAGGTATTAGAGGTTTTTCGTAAACATGAAAACCACATGGTTATTGTTACCAAATGAGATTTTTAAGAACAAATTGGATGAGTAGGGTGTAGTTGTTAAGAACAAGGTAAAACTTGTTGCTCATAGATATACACAACAAGAAGGAATAGATTTCGACGAAGCTTACACAATCCATTGCTAAGATTGAGTCAATCAGAATGATGTTGGCATTTGCTTGCTTCAAGGGAATCAAGCTTTACTAAATGGATGCCAAAAGTACATTCTTAAATTGATTCATTAAAGAATAAGTTTATGTAAAGAAGTTACCCAGCTTTGAGGACCCTTCTAGAATAGATCGCGTCTTTAAGCTCATGAAGGCCCTTTATGTACTTATTACAAGCTCCTCGAGCACAACATGACCAACTTAGAACCATTCTATGCAAATTAGATTTTAAAGTAGGTAAAGTAGATTTCACTTTATTTATGACTTTGTCTGGTGAAATTTACTGTTGTACAAATTTAAGTTGATGGCATCGTGTTTGGTTCCACTAATATAATTCTTTTCAAGAATTCTCTCAAGCTATGCAGGAACAGTTCAAGATGACAATGATGGGGGAACTATGTTTTTCCTAGGGTTGTTGTTTAACCAGACAGAGTTTGGTACTTTATTCTCACAACATAAGTACATGAAAGTGATACTTACTAAGTTTTTCTTCAACAAGTATTGAGGAAAGTCTACATTAATTGCCCCAACTATGCACCTTGACCTAGACAAGTCAAGATAGACAGTCGACCAGAGACTATACAGAGATATGATCAGATATCTAATCTATCTAACTGTGAGCAAACATGATATGCTTTTAGTGCTTATTTAGCTGCATATTTTCAGTTAGCACCACAAAGGTTCCATAAAAGTCGTAAAAAATCCTTCTTATCTTGTTTTACTAAAGATTTAATATTATTTTATATAAAGATGCATTGCATGGATTTACTAGCATACAACGACACATATTATGTTGATAGTTATATGGATACAAAAAGTATAAGTGGCACATAACAATTCATGGGGAATGATATTGTATCTTGATTTTTGATGAATCTCAATTTCATCACCTTTATTCTTTCATTTTGACATGAAATCCCTAGCTAAATGAATGTATATAGCATTAATTTGTGAAAAATAACACTCAATAATAGACATGCAAATACTATATTTAATGCTAAAATAAAAGAAAAAAGAAAATAAAAATGAAATGAAATACCAAAGGTATTGAATGACCCTAAACCCCAAGACTAAGTCAAGAATAGATTTGGTTGACACGAAATAAAGTAAGGGGGGATAAGGGTCAATAATTACACGAAAACCCTAATTTTTATTCTTAAATAAATACATTTTGGACCTATTTTATTTTCATATTTTTATGCTTCAAGTAATAAAACCATCAACACGAAACTTGCACATAAAAATACAAAGATTTAAATCAATTCATTCAAAAACAATGCATAGTGTGATCAAGACACACAAAATAAAAAGGCTTAAAGAAAACTTTGCATACATGAATCTTCTCCATACAAACTCAAAATTCACCAAAACTCACATTTATTGTTCATAAAATTAAATTATATATTTAATGAATGTGGTTGCATTTAATTTGGAGTTAAGATGTAAAAGTTGGCTTCTAGGCCCTCATTGTGCAAGATACATGTATATAATATTATTTAAAATACAGATGCATAATTAAAATAAAATAAAACCATCAAAAATAAAATAAAATAAAATAAAATAATACACTTTAATATATATATGTAAAGAATACCTATAATATAAATATATAATACATATACATAATTATTTAAGTAAATAAATAACTTCAGAAAAATAAAATAAAATATGTACATATGCATTTAAATAAGTTATAAATATAAAATAATTTGTATAAAATAATAATATAAAAATAAAAATAATACATAATATATATGTAAAAACACCTATAATTATACATGTAAAAAACTCACACCTAATAAATTAACTTGTAAAAAAATAAAAAGCATAATAAAATACTACATAAAATAGAAAAATAGTTTTCATGTTCTGATAAAAATTAATAAAATCATTTATTATTTTAAAATCATTTAATAACATAAATATTGCTTATTTTGTTCAATTCTAGCTGAGGTGGACTAATCAGGGCTCGACAATAGTCGAACTCCGGTCCTTGCCTAGTCCTAGAGCTATGTCAAATGTCGACCATGCCATTTTCCTTGATTTTTCCCGCATGATGCACTACCCGAGGACCCTCGACTTCTTCATGAAATTTTACCATCGAGCATCCCTCCATCACGCTGACCACTCCCCATCCGCGTACATGCATCGATCCTCGCACTATTCCCAATCAAACCCTCGCCTGTACATAAACCACTTGCTTGCCATTTTTGAAGTTTGACCTCCCTCGAGCCTCTCTTAGCCCCTTGGATTGAGTGTAGTACGTACCTCCTTGTGACAGAAGGAGATGTCAGTTGATTCA
This sequence comes from Ottelia alismoides, assembly GCA_037367405.1. Classification (NCBI taxonomy): domain Eukaryota; kingdom Viridiplantae; phylum Streptophyta; class Magnoliopsida; order Alismatales; family Hydrocharitaceae; genus Ottelia; species Ottelia alismoides. The sequence goes on along the minus strand of JAZKJV010001067.1, from coordinate 1,183,487 downwards.
CGGCGAGGAGGAGGAGTTCTTGAGCTGATCCACATCTCACAAGACCACTTCAGGTGAGATTCTTGCTCCCTTGTTCTTCTTTCTTTGCTTTTAGGTAGACTTTAGTTGTAGTTTTCATTTTCAGTGTTTTGTTTTATACTTTAATCGTTGATTGTAGTGTAGAAATTAGTTTGTTGTTCGCTAAGTATCTCGAGTATTGGCCCTCTGTTGCATCGTCTAGCCTTGTTTCAACCACCTCTGACCACCCCATTACCTTTCCCTTACGTTTCTCTACCATAAAATCGACATCACTCACCTAGATCTGCTCTAGATATGGAGATCATGTTCACTTCTGCCATCATTGTCGGACCTCTCTACTCCACCTCTACCTTCTTTATTTCCAACCCAATAATAGCCTAGTTCGCATAAGCAGTGCATCGTCTTTCCATCTATGCAGGAATCGTGGCTAGAAGACCCCATATGTGGGGATTAGATCCAAGAACAAGACCTCCAGGTCCTTTGCACTTCGCAAGCCACTACGACCCCATCATTGGGTCTTGAACCTTTTGGAGGACATCAACAACTAAGGATCGTCATCAGGTGTGAGTAGAGCATCAACGCAACATTGGAGGAGGTCGGAGGAGGAAGATATCGTGCATTGAAGTTCACTTGCATAGATTCTCTTCCCTGTTCTTAGGAATGATCAGTGACCGTCGAATTCAAGACTCACTCCAGGTTTCATCCATGCCGCCAGATCAAGGTTGGACTCAATTCTCAGATGAGATACCATATTTAATATTGACCTTCGATCATCGAATCGGTATCCGTCGTCCAGCACCAGCCACGTGTCCCATGTGAATCATCCTAGGTAGTTGGATAGCGTGCACATTTGGGGTAATTGCACAGAATCCCT